>NNCF01128853.1:1675331-1688551 GCA_002313205.1 Laupala kohalensis | reverse complement strand
CCCCCCCCCCATTCGACCTGAACTTTTAACAGGTAATATTGAAATTGATAAAATCTATCTTTATTACGTGTTTGCCATTTATACAATTAATAAATTTCTCTATTTAATGAAATGTTAATTATCTATTTGATGAATTGATGTGTTATATTAAAATACTAAATCGCTATAATATTTACAATAATACTCACAATACTATTTATAAAACTTTTGTTGTAACAATATAATTTTCGAAGAGAAATGTTCCCCGGTTGAATTGTCCTTTTCAAATTAAAATTTAACCCCCACATCAACACCCTTGTTTACGGTCTAGATCCGCCATTGATGATGGGTGAGACGTTCAAATAAATACGAATGAAACCACAACTTTAAATCGAAGTTATAAAATACGAGTGATTTTTTAGACTTCTTTAAACCAATTTTTGATTATTGTTTATTAAAGGCACTTTAGTGATGGAAATTACAATTCTAATGTAATAAAGATTTTAAATTGTTTGATTTCGATTCGACAATAGAGTTTGGAGTAAGAAAATAATTTACTAAAAAAGTAGCAACCAATATTATATGTACGAAATAGTTATAATCTACTTCAATGTCGTTCAACTCGAGGGTCGCTGAACCTATTTTATGGCCCGCGAGTTATAATACGTTTTACATCAAATTTTTGTTGGGCACAGATTTGTATTATAAATTTATTCTGCCAAAATTGATAATTGACGTGACATGTCCGGTGAGAGAAAATAAATAATTGTGGTCGGAATTATCCCGTCACATATTACAACATGAAAACATTTTATTACAATTCTAAATCTTAAAAATAACGAAAGATGCTTTGTAATTTTTCCAGCTTGAAACAATATTAATTCGTTAAAGAGAATAAAAATATAGCGTAATAAATAAATAATTATGACCCATTAGCTTTATTTGCCGTGCGACATTTTGCCAAACCCCATCCCATATCGGCTCGATTGATTGAAAGTGTTTAGGAAATGGCCCGCGGGCTAAGATAAATTGGACAATGTTGCTCTAAACTAAAGAATTATTTTTTTTGGGTCTTTACGGCTCATGTCGACATCAAAGGTCATTGGAGCCCTAAAAACTTGTACAGGTAGGAAAATGCTGTTACGCAGTAGGGAGAGCCGACATGACTCTCCCCGTTTGTGGGACTCGCCGAATGACTCAAGCATACCCACTAAAAACCCTCCTGATCTACAACACACCGAAACACATCTCACAACATACATCAAAACATCAAATGGAGGCGGGGGCAAAAAATGAGGGGGGCCCATAACATGAGGGGGAACAAAGAATAAGGGGTAACAAAAATGAGGGGTAGGACAAAAAATGAGAGGAATGAGGAAAATGAAAGATACCCTAGCCTTAATAGCGTCGGGATCGAAAAGAACAAGAGGTGACCAAGGGAGGTCAGGAAAGAGAAAGGAAGGAGCCTTGCACAAGTAAGTGGAAGTAATGCCAGACTCAGCTTGGGGCCCCGTGTTCGCCAAACATGTACTTACTGGATGTAAGTACCCTGGGGGGTCTAGACTGAAGAAAAAACAAAATTAACTCCTTAAATATATTCTCCAAATAACTGAGTTCATCTAAATCCACACAATTATATTAAAGAAATTATTTCTTCTCTACATAAATTTTTAACCTTAACTTATTACTTCAACAATTATTCAATTGAAAATAAAACAATGCCAAGGACAACTTTTTGATGTCACTCATATATTTTATTGGCGTCAAAAATAATTGAATTGATTTTTTTATTCATCGAAGAACACGATTCGAACAAACAGAAGAAATTACTACATATTTATCTTTTAGCTCTGTCATACACTGTCTTAGGCCTCCTTAAAATATTCTGAAGAATTAATTCATAAGCATCTTGTCTCTTGCTTGTCATTAATATTGTAAGTTTCTGGTTTTAAGGTGAGAGAAAGCGGTGTAGACGACAATGGCCCTTTTGTTCTCTTAATATAGCCTTCTGTCTCTTGCTCACCTGTTAGTGCCTGAATGCCACTGCACAATCGTTACAAAATCTTCAAAGACTAAAACAGTTTTCTATGCAAAACAATCTGAAATATCCCTCACTCGGCTTTCCTACTGACTTAACGATACGCTATTCCCAGTAATTATTATGTTTAATTGCTGGTTTATGTCAGTTCTCACTTCGATTAAATTGTCTTAAAAATAATTGGATTTATTACACAATGGTCCACTATAACTATTTGATTTCAATGTTTCTAACATTTTCTATTTAGATAACAATAATTTAATTCAAATATATTCATTTGCTTACATATTTAAGATATATGTCTAGAAAAAACATATTTAAGATATATGTCTAGTTTCAGGAATGTTTAAAATAACTATTGGATGTTATATTAAATATGAATTTGTTGGTATTCAATTTATATTGTAACACGTAGCTAGCTATTTTTATTCTTATCTCAAGTGTGCTGAAATGCTAAAACAGCCTCTAACTTAGGGATGTTGATGGGAATTGTTGGGATGGTACCTTGCTCGCTTCCGGAGAGTTAACTTAGTTTATTGCCCTCCACGTAGTCCTACGCAGTTTGCAACTAATTTTTTTAGATAAATTTATAAACATTTAAAGAATTGATTGCGAGTCTCACACACACACACACGTCTAGTCTGTAGGAGTGTCTATTCTTCTAGTGACATTGAAAATTGAATCTTTCAACATTAATTGTACATAATTGGGAAGCAAAATTATCACCATGTTGCTTTCATTGGCGCAAATAATGTATTGAGATGGCACAAAGATTTTCTTTCATTCATCATGTTGATTAATTGTGGTAATTTCACATTTGACTTGTGTTGCGTATTATGTACGACTCGTTCAGGGAAAACTATTTGATCGGGTTTATACGAGTAGACCATTACAGTGGTTCGGAAATGATGTAATAATTTAATGAATTCTTTGCCACGAATATGTTTCAGTTATTTTACAGTTATGAGTTGTTCAGACTCTATTAATACTTGCGGAATCCAATATTTATTTTGATTTCCTCCGGTAATGACATGAATAACAAAAACATTAAGAACTAACTGAACACTTGTAGCGCTTTGTTCGCGTGAATTTCCAGAATTTTTTTTTTCAAATCACGATATCTAATATAAAGGTTATTTATTAATGTTGGTGGTTTGATAACATTGGTGCGTTGCCTGAATTAGTACTCTTAATCCGTAATTTTCATAAAGTTGCCCTTCATTACCCGTTGTCTTTTTAAAGAAACTTTGTTTGAACTCGTATCACGTGTAAACTAATGTAACATGCACGAATGATTTCCTTAGAAATGAAAATAGTATCCAAACTTTCATTTTGTAATGAAATTAGAGGTTGCTGTAAGAAACTAAATTCCAAATAGGAGCTGTTATTTGTTACTCTCATAACAATTAAGTAACAGTGTTGGAATCGGTTGTCAATAAATTTAAAATAAAAATTCCAAACATTTCTTCGGGACACAGAAGACCACTGAAGATGTTGACATAAGTTGCTGAAAGCTGCTTTGGCACTATTCACTGAACAGTTTCACTTATGACTACTACAATCATTTCGAGCTTTGTTATAGGCATACATTCTTTATTGCTTTGTTCATTTAGATCTGTATATTTAATGTAAAATCACACAAAGTTGATTCCTCTCTACCATTTACGTAGCATGTCTCCTACCGGCGTTTATCATATAGAAGCAATTCATCTCACAAATTCTGAGCTCCCCATAGAAATATATCTATTGAATGGGACCATCTCCAATGCAAGCACTTCGCACCAGCTGAGCAATCGGGTACTCCGTCTCCACCTAGAGTCTGCTTTGAGTGAAAGCAAGACGTGCCGGAGCAGCCGTAGTGTGCTCGTAGGCAGTAGCGGCGCGTCGGAGCCGTATATTTCAGGGTATCGACCTGCAGAAGCGAGGCAATCGTCGATCCGTCCTGGGCACAAACGTATCGTCACCCGATTGCCGGCAGCGCTATGGAGCAAAATACAGAAAACTTTACCAAACAAATATCGAATTAATAAATTTAAAACGGCCAATTAAGGTCTTATATTCGTCTGAGTGACTAATCTAAAGTACCCCAAAGTGTTTCAAATGACCCCCCAGGGGGCTTACATCTAGTAAGTACGTGTTTGGCGAACACGAGGCTGAGCTGAGTCTGGCATTGCTTCCTCTTACTTGTGCCATGCTCCTTCCTTTCTCTTTTGTGACCTCCCTTGGTCACCTCTTGTTCTTTTCGATCCCGACGCTATTAGGGCTAGGGTATCTTTCATTTTCCTCTTTACTCCTTTTTTTAAAAAAATGTTTTTAGTAAAGTCGTTTTTAGTAATGTTGGAATTTGTGTTTTGAGTTGTAATGCAGGAGGGTTTTTAGTGGGTATGGCTGAGTCTTTCGGCGAGTCCCACACGCGGGGAGAGTCATGTTGGCTCTCCCTAGTGCGTAACTGCATTTTCCCTACCTGTACAAGTTTAAGGGCTCTAATGACCTCGCTGTTGACGAGCCCTAAAGCCCCACAAACAAACAAAAAATGTTTCAAATGATACTTTGAACAATTCCTCGTCCAGAGGTGATGAATTTTCATAACCTTACGCCGCAAAAGTTTGAATCATTTAACTTAAAATTACTACGAGCTCATATGGGGAACGTTTCGCTGACCTATCTTATTTTAATATCCTGACAAAAGTATCGAGTTAACACAGCAAAAAACGTGCCAAAACATAAAAAGTAAATAACGTAATGAGGTAAAGATTTTCATGCCTTATTTAAAAGAATAATTCACCAAAAACTGCGGAAGATATTGTTGTAATAGCCGCATCACGTGACTGAAGACAATGCGACCCTTGTCAAAGAAACAGTCCAACAACAATTAAATTTGTTATCGAGTTTTAAAATTACAAAATAACTCCTCGTCCAACATTAATAGCGAATTATTAATTAGTTTGAACTCTTATGATGAATATTTCCAAGTTTCGTGAATAGATGACGACTTCAATGAAACCGGACATAATACATCATGCAGACGATTTTCTTCACCGAATGGGTATTTAATTTAAAAAATTTGATTGCGCAACTAAAATATGACACAAAGTTTCGTTGCCGCATGATATCATTATCAGGTGTAAAAATAAAAAAAATCATAACAAAAAGTGTGAGTGTAGCTCAAATCGTATACAGAATGGTTCACATCATATACATATATTTAGATTCTGTATATAATGTGAGCAGCGCCCTCACGATTTGAAATGTTTTGGTTATTTTACACCTGATGATATCAAAAAGTAACGAAACGGCGTGTCAAATTTTAATTGTGCATTCAATTAATTGACATTCACCGTCCCAATTCCCTTACCCAAGTCCAACGGTTAGGTGGAAGAGCAGGCCTCATGGCATAAAATAAAATAATAAATAAAAATAAAACATTCAGTGAATAAAACCGTCTGCTTAATTTGATTATTTTAAATGCACTGATAATAAATAGACACGCAATGAGGAATCTTTATATCAAATGAATGTCTTACAGTAACACCTCTTTAGTTCGTATCCTATAATCCGGAATCATTGGCAATGACCAATAATTTAGGAAGAGCGTGTTAAAAAAAATATTTTCATACTTTGACATTAGCCGTAATTCATGACTATTACGTCCATTGTAATCCAATTTACGATAATAATAATAATAATAAAGAATAATAATAATTATTATTATTATTATACAGATGCCAAATGTCAATTTAGTTATTGATTCAAGATGTTAGACTTAAAACTGATAAAATCAGCTTTCAATCTCAGTCACACTGGTGGCTCTGAAGAAGGGAACAATAGAAGTTGTTGACCAATGGCATGTTGTAACGTTTTAATACAGGTAAGAAAGAAATCATTTTAGGTTTTTCATAGAATAATTTATAGTAATTATAATATTTATATTTGCAAAAAAATTGAAAGCGATCTAACTTGGTGAAAGTATTAAAAAAATTTGTAACGTTTAAAATAAGGGAGTCTGAAAATTGAACAGTTAAACTGATTTTCACTCTTGTACGATTATTAGATGAAAATATTGTTCCAGGGGATATAATAGTATATTACAAAATACAATTTAAAAAAAAACTGTAACTTAAGAGGCGTGCAATATTTATGTAATAGAATCCAAGTGACACAAATGATTAGTTCCAGAATCGAGTGCCGGATTTAATACAAATTAGATCGATTTCATAACCTACTTTCCGTCCTCTGTAGTAGTAGCAGCGTACACTTAACTATCTTTTGGTATACTTTCTTCATATTTTATATTTTTTGAAACTATTTTCTTCCTAGCTGATCAGAATCTGGATCGTTTCAACTCGGAAAAGGACAAGTCATATCTAGAAGTTCCTTCCTCATTCGTATGTGACCAACTCTCCACCGTTTCACAAAATTGCTAAAATATCTCTAACGAAGCCGTAATAGGGGTTTTCCTGATCACGAACTGGCTACCATTCACAACCCAAATCAGCGGGGTTTACCCTCTGATGAGATTCTACGATTTGGAAGGAAAGGTCAGCTCACGAAAAGGGTCGGAAGGAACGTGATATATTTGAGACACTGTCGTGATCAAAGAAAATCGTTTGACTCAGCACCATCCCAAGTATTGAGTAAACTAAGTCGACTATAAGCAAGCGATTGATACCATTGAATTTCAAATGATGTTCCAATTACTTTCAATACAACTCCCTGAATAACTAGCGGAATTGGCAGACGAGAAATCTTTAAGCAACTTGAACCAATATTATTATTATTATTATTATTATTATTTGTGGGGCTTTACGGCTCGTCGACATCGAAGTTCATTGGAGCCCTAAAAACTTATACAGATAGGGAAAATGCAGTTACGCACTAGGGAAAGCCAACATGACTCTCCCCGCGTGTGGGACTCGCCGAATGACTCAACCACACCCACTAAAAACCCTCCTGAATTACAACATACCAAAAACATATCTCAAAATATACATCAAAACATTGAGGACAAAAAATAGGGGGTGGACAAAAAATGAGGGAGGACAAAAAATGAGGGAGGACAAAGAATGAGGAAAGTGAAAGATACCCTGCCCCTACTAGCGTCGGGATCGAAAAGAACAAGAGGTGACGAAGAGAGGTCAGGAAAGAGAAAGGAAGGTGCCTCGACAAGTAAGTGGAAATAATGCCAGAAAATGGAAGTAATGCCAATATGAAAATATATTTTTTCATAAAAGTGAAATATATTTTCTAGTACCTATATTTAACTTACATTGTTTGCGCATAAAATTTACCTTTGAGGATTTTATTTATTTTAATGAAACAAAACTAAAAATTTAAATTTACCAAAATAACTACTCCCATTAAGTAAATATTGTTGCAAAGTTATTTAACAAGAATGAATAACCAGAAATAATGCGATACAATTTATTATGTACGTTATGATGAAAATATACAACTTACAAAAGATGAGCTGTTAATTTGTCCTGTGATGATTTTCTATCTTTTGGTACCGGTTACAGATTGACGCACGAGAGAATGAATGCCCTTAAATTGTTGTGATCACGAATGTTCCATCAAAGTGATTGAAATATTCCAAAAATGTGTGCAAATAATAGTGAAAAATAACTTTTTTAACAACGTTTATCAACAAAATAAATTTCAATTTGTTAATCGTCATTAAATCTCGCGCCTTCAAAATTATTATCTTTAAAACTAGAAACATGGAATATAAAATTATAATCAAAGATGACTCATCATCTAAGTTTATTATTAGCTCATTCATTCTTTTCCTATTTCCTTCATGGTTAAACGTTTCGTCTTTCACGAAGCAGTTTATGGGAACATGAAATACAGCGATAACATCAAGAGTCGCATGCGTCAAGTTCCTCGTTAGCGCTTATCGTATATCGAATGAGCATATTCACACCACTCACACACCCCATCTAGAACAAACTCACGCAATTAATACACCAACATATCATGAAATACAACATACTACAGTGGCATTGAGACGGATAAAACTAGGGTAAACAAAGTCAACAAGAGCTCTGAATTTCACACACTGTGATGTATAGGCCGGGCAACGGGTCGAAAAAGTCGACAAAAAATTAAGTAGGTAGGTATTAAATCTATCGTGTAATATACTAAATATAAGACCCCCACCCCCACGTTTTTCCAAGGATTAGGGAGGTGGTAAATATTTTGTAATATGCCATTGTAAGTGCGAAATCGGCAAATTTTCATGTTTTTTTATCTAGTTACTCGGGGGATTGAACTTTATTATTATTATTATTATTATTATTTTCAAAAAAGGAATAAAGACTGTGTATGACCACACGGAGGATAAAAAACTAATTTCCTAGGAAAAAGTTAATTTACTAATCCTAAAAAAATAAAGTTAAATGAGCGCGTTATTGGTCTTAATACAACAGACAAAATGAGACGTTGTAAATTAAAATTAATTTATTAGTCATTGAAAAAAACAACTTAAAAGCACTGTTTTGTTTACTGCCAGTAATTAGACTACAGCAAAAGACAACGCGTTTAATTTTTTATGATTTTAAAAGACAGTCCTAATGATAGCAAAACTAATAATATATTGATGCATGCTGTGTGTTAATTAGTTGCTGTATATTTTAATTATTTGTCCCGACTATTTTCTTAGCAACTGTCCCATTATCCCAAAAATGGTTGTACTGTCCTAATCTAAAGAGGTAATTGTTGGAAAGACCCTATACTTTGTCTCCTTTAATTTGTAAAGATCGGTTGATAATAATATACCTAATTTTATCGTCCAAAAGGGTATTTTTTTCGGAACTAAACAATTTAAGCTGAATCTTCCTCTCTTTCCAATTTTGAATGCTAAATGCATCTCACATCAACAATCCTTCAAAAATAATCCTACATTCCTACCTTATTTTTCGACTTTTCGTTAGTAGATGCCCGTTCCCTAGTATAATAAGGCATCTTCTTATTGCGGTATTCCAATTTGATTCATTCATTAATCATATATCATATTGCCCCTCTTGTGGCTCAGATGGTAGCGTTCTTGCTCCTCAACAAGTCATCCCGGGTTCGATTCCCGATGGGGATAGAAAAATTTGTAGCTTTTCATATTAATGTCCCAGTTCAAATAGCTGTGGCTTCTGAAAAGCAAACCCTCCTTCCACCTCCTGCTAGCATCAATAACTCTATTACTAAAAACTTCTACNTTGATGGTAAACCCAGTTAAGCGGATCACCTACTAACGACAGTCTACCACCCGACTCCTACCTCCTATCGCTTCATTGTAGATAAACTTCAATAGCACGCTACATTTCCCATTTACAAATACTTCAGTGGAAATATATCAGATTGCTTTCTTATTTCGATTGTACAGCAAGTGCTTTTGAGAAGAAAAATTGCAATATGAAATTGTCCTTTATATTGTTTAACCATATAACTCAACAGTATACAGTTCAAGAATGTCTAATACGACGAGTTCCGCTTATTATTTTTGTGTTAACAGTATTTCCAATCTGTAAGGAATATCTATTATTATCAATTTTTGTATTAACATAACACATTTTAAACAAAAACCATTTAATACAACCTAAAATCAACATTTACCCACTACAGAATAAAATTATTATCTAGATGTAATTGATGTTACTGAATTTCAACTTATAATATTAATTATGTTATCTGATTATCGATATGTGCTGTAGTCAAGAGTGGAGCAAAACATCGTGAAAGGCACTTTTTCATTTAGGCCGTCTCCTTATCAATACTTTCAATGACCATGCACAAGTTCATCAACCTAGGAAAAATATGTCTCTGTTTCATGAACTTACAGTTCTCATTTCTGATTTTAACCAACAAGACGACTCTTTCAGGTTTAGCACTTATTCATTCCCTATTCGAATCTATTTTATTGCTGCTTTCCCGCACGAGGGTCAAGGAGAGAGATATCGATCAGATTTACTATCCTCTTCTTTTGATCAATACGGAACACTACACGACAGAACCATCAATCTTGTACTCCTGATGTGTAATTAATGAGTGTTAAGAACATTCCCCAATTAATGAACATAAGTTGATAATGGCTCATGGGTGACAGTAATTTGTAATTGGTTAGGTTAACTATTAAGGGCGGGATTGCCTCAAGGAACAATTTTATATGGAACATACAATTGGAGGTTAAATTAATAAATACGATACGTACGACAGTGTAGAGTACTCAAATATAGCATATTTTGCATCTCTATACGCTCTACAACTTGTATCCATATTTTTCTCCCAACTTTTTCCTTCACTTGACTGTGCCGGGAGTAGGTTTTTCTTCAGTAATGTCTCAGAATATCTCAAGTTTTAGCCAATTTTTGCCGTTCTGGGCGGGAGGCAAATTAATCAATACCTAACATTAGTTCCGAAATCTGTGAATTTAAAATAATTTTTTACGAAGACTGTGTTATTTGACTCGAAAGAATGGTATGCTATTCCCCGTTTTACAAGTAAATTTGTATTACGACATTCTACAGAGTTAACACACATTGAATACCCAGCACGAAAGATTTTAAATTAACCAAGGAAACTCTTATTTAAAGTTAAACAATTCATACATCAAATCTTTTTAAAAACTTTTTTTCAAATATTACGAAAAAAATTATAAAAGCATTATTTCTAAATAAAATTATTCAAATTGGGACAAGTAGTATCTAAGTAGAGTGAAATACCCGAAGCTTCAATGTAGGTCATCCCACTTGTCGTTGAGGAAGGAATATCAAGTGCCTTTCCCTTGGATCGATTTGTCTACCAAACTCTATCTCGTATTTTTCTCTCTTTCTCTTTCATTCTCTCTTTCCGTATCCCTCCCACACACACTCAAAAACTTACTCATCGATGTGGACGATTATTTTCTTAGGCCAATTTAGTTTCCTCTCTCTCTCTCTCACTCCTCTTCATTTTGACTGAGAACTTCACCTTCGATTTTGTTCAACCGTTTTTCTTTTTCTTCGCGTTTACTCATTTTTCTGTTCTTTTCCTCCCATATTTTTAAAATTTATTTTCAGACTTCTCTCACTTCTCTTTATCCTCTCCCTATAACGAAAACTTAATTACTCCTTCATGCAGAAGTCAATCATCACTTTCCCACCCCTTATCTATTGCATTAATCCCCCTCATCCCTCAATCCCGCTCTTCACTCCTCCGTCTCCTTTCACCGACGAGAGGCCACATTCAGCAAAGAAAGATGTGTGAAAAACTTTGAAAAGAAGTAAGAACCTTCGGACTAAAGAAACGAGGTTTCCAACCAGTCTTTGTCGCAAATGGACTCTGAATGAAACGCTTGAGTCCGCTTGTGGTGTCTGACGCGGTGCGACAAGTATTATTGACGGCGCACCGGCACAGACGGCCTTCCCACCTCAAGCGTTCATAAAAAAGGGTTCTTAGGTTTTCGCAGCGTTTCATTTTCCTTTGTTCGCGAACAATCGATGAGTCGTTTCCATTTATTCGCGAAGTAATGTGAGAAAAACATATGCGTCCGACGATTCCTGTTTGTGAGGGATCGTGCTTTCATTGGTATCTCAAGCACTAAGGACTCCAGATTAATGATGTTTGCGAGGTGTTTCTGGAATAAAAAATACGGAACTGACCTACTCTAGATATTCACGTGTACGTCGACGTAAATGTAAGTCATTCGTGTACTAAGAATCGGAGGCAAAAGGAAATGTTACGTCCGTAAATTTTTACTGATCGTAAACGAAATTTTCCTTACACAAAGCCAAGGGGTAACTTTTTGCTCGCGTAAAACTCAAGTAACACAATGAGCGTAGACCGTATTTCAATAACAATTATTCAAACAAAAACATTCATTAAAAAAGGGTTTTTCTATAACATATCGTAATAGTGCTAAAATATATTTCTACCCATTCTTTGTACTGATATTGAAAGACAAAACTTCTTTATAATAAAAATTTTAGCTTTTATCTATTCCGCATCTATCAAAATTGATACATACAGAAATGTTTAATGCATGTTAAAGCTCTTCCCGTTCTCATATGTGTTATTATAAGTGTTATTATTTTTGGATTGCATTTCGTGAGAAGAATCTTCAAACGATGAAAATTCTATCCAGTATGCAAAAAATATAAAATTCGCCTTTACTATTCAATCCATGTTAATTTATATACAATTATACTAAAAATTTATTTGCTTCCGTAACTGGAATACGTGGAGCAGTTCTTAAAATTAATTCAATAAATGAAAGTAATGGAAAACGACAGGCATATACTACAATCGAACAACCGGATGAAAGCCATGTGGAATATTGTTAAAAATTACACGTCAACTTCTGAAAACCGCGAAGAAAATGTTTCTTTACTAAACGATGGCAAAATCGTAACAAATCCTCAGGACATCGCAAATTTGTTTAATTCTCACTTCTCAGAAGTTGGTAAAATAACGAACTCAATATATCCAAATCAATGTTCACCAATTATATCCACCAACGTACCCAATTCTATGTTCACTTACGAAACTAACGCCAGTGAAGTCATGAGAATCATCAGCTCATTCAAAAGCAAATTTTCAACAGGCGTAAATGATATACCTGAGTTTATTGTTAAATTTTCGTCCCATGCTATATTAAATCCACTCATAAATATTTTTAATAGTACTTTATCGGAACGGGTGTTACCCAACATATTTAAGAGAGCTAAAGTCAAACCTTTACACAAGAAAGGAACCAAACTTAATATTGGAAATTACCGACCAATATCTCTACTACCCACTTTCTCAAAAATCCTAGAAAAATTGTTCTATAAGCGTCTTCTAGATTTTTTATCAAAATATAACATTCTCTCTGACGATCAACACGGTTTTAGGAAATCCTTTTCCACTACAAGCGCCATATTTTCCTTCTTAAACGATGTTACCACATCTCTAGACCGAGCGAAAATCCTCAGGGTGTTTTTCTTGACTTTTCCAAAGCATTCAATGTCATCGATCACGAAATTCTCCTTTCCAAATTGCATTCTTTAGGCATTCGTGGACTTCCAAATCAATGGCTAACTTCTTATTTAAAAGATAGATATCAACAGGTAGAAATATCCTATACTAAAAATAAAATACTTGAGCGTTGTCTTTCAGAAACAAAGCCACTTACTTGCGGAGTACCCCAAGGATCAATTCTCGGCCCTATACTCTTTTTATTGTATGTGAACGACAT
>NNCF01128853.1:1659437-1675248 GCA_002313205.1 Laupala kohalensis | reverse complement strand
CTTGGTTCCATGCAAATCGTCTCATAGTAAACACTGACAAAAAAGTGTCTTAGTCATTTTAAATAAGTAATACAAAATCTTTACCCCAGGTTTGTCTCTCTTTAAATGGAACACAATTAAAAACTGTTATAAATACAAAATTCTTAGGTCTCCATATTCAAAACAATCTCAAATGGAATTGTCACGTTGACAATCTTAATTCCCAATTAAGCAAATTGTGTTACACATTCCGAAACTTAGTTAATGCAGTTAGTCCACGTATTTCCCGTTGCGTATATTTTGCAAACGTTTACTCCCATTTACGTTACGGCATTACCTTCTGGGGTAATTCCGGTCAGAGTATTCAAACTTTCAGAATTCAGAAGAGGATAGTTCGGATAATTTGTAAATCTCACCCCCGAAACTCTTGTAAACCTTTATTCAAGGAATTAAATATCTTAACACTTCCCTGCATTTATATTTATGAAACAGTCGTGTTTGTTAAGACCGAATTACTGAAGTGCCACCCTTTCTTTATACGAAACAGTCTCGTTCACGAACACAATACTCGCAATAGGAATAATATTCATCGGTCTAGAGTGTCAACCACTCTTTGCCAAAAAGGACCTTATGATTCAGGAATCGTTCTATATAATTTTTTGCTCAAGAATATAAAAGACGTTATGAAATTGAATATCTTCAAATCCTCGGTTAAAAACTACCTCCTGCACCGGTGCTTCTACACCGTAAAAGAATTTATTGATTTTAATACAAGTAAAATTCGTCTTGTACTTTATCACGCTATGGCTGTAGTACTTTTTAAATGACTTATAACAATTTCAAAAACTATTTTCTTGCATGGTTGTGTAGCCGTATGGCTCATATTAATTTAGTTTAAAGTGTTCTCAACTTTGGCACGGTTGTGTACATAAATTCTGTAGCCCCATCCTGGCCCGGGTTTTTCTCCGTTTTTCCTTCGGGTAGAGGCGGATTTATCATACAGGTTCTCTAGGCTTTGTCTAGGGGCGGGTCTATTGTAACAATAAATCGTGAATTTAGTGTTATTTCAATTCTTATGATTTGTAAACACTATACTCAAAATATTCTATAGTTCAATAATAATTTGTACATGTAAAATAAATTTTTTGCACTAAATTACAAACATATTGACATGCTATTAGTATTATAACTCGCAGCGAACTTANATCTTATCTAGGAACTTTTGCTGAAATTTTTGAATCCGCCTCTGCCTTAGGGCCCTTGATCGGAATTGATGGGATGGTCCCTTGCTTGCTTCCGGAGAGTAAATTAGTTTATTGTCCTCCACGTGGTCATACGCAGTCTGTACTGTTTTTTGACAATAAATTTATTAAATTTATTATTGAAAACAATCATATTTATTAGATAAGATTAAATATCACGGAACATGTTGAAAATGTCACTCTTTAAGCATGCAAAATACATTTTCATTGCTAGTACTGAAGAAACCACTTAGAAATAATTTTTGCTTGTATGAGTTACAAATCATGCTCATGTTATATAAAACTTAATAATTTAACTCACATCAGCTTGACGAGATTAGACTTCCGCTAGCTCAAGGAAATAAGTCTCAAGCCTCACCTGTAAAGAATAAATATCGTTATCAAAGTAAAAATTGGATTCTACATGCTTGATGCACGTATACAAAACTTACTTGCAACAGAAAATTATAATACACATTAATATTCATTTAAACATTATTATTAAGGGATAAACTAAGAACACTCAAATCTCCCTGTTGTAATTCTCTTTTGTACAACATATTAATTATATTTAGTGATATATGTTTCTGACTTACAATGCTGGACAAGAAAATTACGAAACATACAACACAATGGGAAGAAGGTTTGGTTCAATTTAATAGTTCTGTGTTACGGAAAATGTCGCAATTTGTACCCAGATCTACCATATCTTGTACAAATTACAGATGCAATCCGCCGGGTTATAGAGTACAACTGAGCGTGGATGGATGACAGATACGGTTTCATCTCTCCATGCTACTCCAAATCTATCTCAGAGTTCACCAATTCTACAATTGGCAAGTGGTGACGAGTCATCTTTTAGCAATCAATGGCCAGATGTCAACGCATTACAAATCTAGAGAACACGCTGACCAGGGCAACAGTCGAACTTCTTCAGTATCGAGGAAGGCCAAGACCATACAGATAATGCGACAGTACCCACAATTTTGTATGAAGGTAGCCTCACAGACTCTTCGAAATTATGGCTGGTATAGGTATAATCACGTCACAAATATATGAATGAAATCTCAAATAACCGCTTATATACTTACAAAATGATACCACATATGTTCCAAATGTGCACATATTACTATCACACCACGTAATCAACCTGTATGAGGACGACGAATGCATAGTGGCACCTTTTGTTGCGCTGGCCGTCTCTAGGCATGAATTCTTTTGTTATCATGTGGCTGCACTCAGAAATAAACATCCATCTTGGAAGATCTGGCAACAATCTTGTCCTTGATCAAGATTGGTCCTTATCAATGGTTAATTCTGAGCTATGGATGGAGAGTGGTACTATACAATTTCCAAACCGTCCCTTTTTTTATGAAAATTTACGAAAAAAAAATTTACACGAATGCAGAATGGCAACTTTTGCATTGGTAGGAGCAGTTGTGTCTGTAGGTTCCAGTTTTGTAAGCTACGGAAGGTAATGCTATTTGTTGAGAAAACAATCATGATTATGTTAGCATCTTCAGAACTTTACATCCTTTCAATTTCTTCTTTCAGTGGCAGTTATTACACATTATTGTCATAATGTGTAATTTTCAATGGAAAGCGAACCATTTGATGCAGACATGAAAATTTTTATCAATATTCCTTCAACAACTAACCTTAACAGAATAAGTGTACTTGTATTCAATATTTATTCTATTCTTAATAGCTGAATTCATCCAGAATCATCCGGGAATATGTATTGCTCTCTTACCGGAAGTTTCACACCTTGACACAAATTTTACCCTTAAACACTAGAAGGTAACAGAAAGAGAAGGAATCACAGTTTAGATATCAATAATAATATCTCTCTACGAAGTTTTCTTACAAACATTTTCGTTCGAACTGAAATAATTATGACAGTTTATATAAAACTGTACACATGAAATATTAACAATAGGAATCCATATTTTTCCTTGACATTACAGTTGCGTAAGCTTTCACAAAAATAGCATGAACTTCGAATTACGTTCACGAGTGACGAGTATATTTTTTTAAAAATCGTCCGGTATTGCTCTAGTTGTTTCACATAATTTTACAAAGTTCTTTAAATATGAATCAAACAGTATAATTTTGTAAATCAGTCATCCAAACAGTTGATATTACATTCTTCCTCCACTATGCAGCTGATAATTTATCAGTATGACAACCTTCATAGTACACTTGTTTACCCCATTAGATTCACAAATTTCCACGACGACCTGTGATTAGGTCATCATCCGGTGGTAATAGTGAATAAACCAATATACACACACACACATTACATTTATCATACATAAACGTGGGCTTCCGCGGTCGAATTTAATATTAACTTGTTTGTACGGGACAAACCGCGTCGCAATAGACATAACTACTAACGTTTCGGTCATCTTGCTGAGGCCTTCTTCGCGGCAATGTAAGAGTCGTGCAGACCTGAGTCGCTGTCGACTCCTACATTACCCTAAGGAAAGATCCACAGCAAGATGGCCGAAACGTTAGTAGTTATATCTATTGAGACGCGGTTTGCCCCGACAAGTTTATACATCTGTCATGTTGTTCATTTATTATTAACGCCTGACGGTGGCTGAAGCACAGGTCGAAACGTTGTGTTTGAGATTCTAATGGAGTAAACAAGTCTACAATTAAGATCGTAATATTGCATTCAAACAAATATTCTTTTGATAGTGAAAAAAATACTTGTATTGAAACACACGAAAGGGAAGGTAGTCGGGGTGAAACAGATTCATTGATGTTTCATCCTTCGCAATCCACTCCACGTGAAATAAAAACGAACTCGATTCCACAATGTACCGTGGTTGAAGTCGTAAAGAGCGAGGTAGCGGTGTGTGCTTCTTCATACGACGTGAGAATCGAGAGCTCTCCGAAGAGTCTCTCGAGAGAAGCAAAGCGCGCTGTCGTCGACAGGTCGACAGACGCTTCAAGTGATTTCCAGAGTGCGAATGCGTCCAAAGCCCCTCGCTTTCACTCCTCCTTGATTTATGATTGTGGCGAAGCTTCGACGACGGTGGTCCCGAGGACGTGGTAAGGGTGGTTCTTAAATAATCAATTTTTGAGATTTTCACGGGGCTCCCTCCGTTTCTGCTTAATGTGTTAAAAAAACTTTCATACATTTTTGACATTTAAAAAAAAATTTTTTTTTTTTTTTTTTTTTGGGGGGGGGGGTCGGTACCGATCGTCGAAACACTGAATGTTAAAATTTTAGAATTTGGTAGCAAACCCCCAAAATAAACTTCTAACTTCTGATTATTTTATGAAAGACTTATGTAAATGCATTAATTAAAATGGGAGGATATTCCCTCCAAATTTTGGACGGGTCACCCTCCCATTTTGTTTTATAATTGTACTTTCAAAGAAAATTAAAATTTTAAAAATATTTTTAGGTATTGGTATCACGCAAAATCTAGATGGGGCTTTTCATTTTTGTTTTATGGATTCAAATAAGAGTTACATAAGAATTGTAAATTATTAAAACATACTTTAGGGCTCCAAAGCTATCTTAAAAATTTCATAATTTCAANCCCCCCCCCCCCCCCCAAAAAAAAAAATTAAGAATCTCAAAATTTATGACAATCTATTTTAACATATTAAACAGAATGGGAGTGTGACCCGTCCAATTTTCAAACATTGATTCTTTAAGTAGCATCCTAGGCGTCAAGTGATTTTCAGAGTGCGAATGCACCTAAAGTCCTTCGCATTCTCTGGCCCTTGATTTATGATTGTGACGACGGCGACAGTGGACGAGATGACGTGGTAGGGCCTATACGCTTCAACGAATGCGATTCCTCTTCATTGGAATCAAGAGACTGCGACGGATGGCAAAATCGTCACGAATTCCGTCTGTGTCGTGGAAAGATAATTCTATTCACTTTCAGCTGTCATCCTGTCTTCTAATTGAATACTCACTCATCGGATCCTGGGCTTAACTCGGAGGCTAAAGGTGTCGGTCCCCGTCACTTGAGTATCAAGTTTCTTTCTATCCGTGCGAGAATAAGGGGAGTTCTCTCTATTTATCATCACTCACAGGTTTTAATATCTCTTACTTACATAGATTTCAAATGTTATATCTAAAATTAATTGCATGTGATTTTAAACATATCAATGTTTGTTTTTATTTTTTTCTATATTTAAAATTTAAATCATTCGAAATTCGAGATAAGTTTATTGCATCACTCAATATGCACATAAATACATCACTCATCACATCGTCCACGTTTAGATTTTTATGAAGTCATCTTCAGAGCTCTCTTCAACTAGAATTGAACTTCGAAGGGTAATGGTGTCAGTCCTTGACACTTGAGTATCAAGTTGTCACTTGAGTATATCACCATCAAACATATCAGTACAACGTCCTCCCCAACATTATACTGTGGTATTTAATATAAAACGAAATATGATTTAAGTTGAAATTCTTCTTTGTGAATGCACACAACTCTCAAAGGTAATATTTTATTTTCTCTATGTACCGAAGTAACTCAGCGTATGCATGAAATCATGGGAATTAACAGATGACTCAAGGTGTCCACTGATTCTCAGGCCAACTCAACCAGCTGTAAAATGGGCACCGGAACTATCTCGTAGTCAAAATACCGGACCTATCCCTTGTGCAAAGTCAAGTTATTGCACAGCTCGGTTCTGTGCGAACGCCTAGGAAAAAACGCCACCCACCAACACAACAGGACAAAGAAGCAATATCAAAGAACGAAATAGAAACAGAATAACCCTCAACTACAACCAACAAAAATTATACTTCTTGTTGCTTGGGGGAATCGACTGAAACTAACATTCCGTAAGATATTATGAGCATTCACTTTATTTAGCCAGATTATTTCATTTTACATGAGTAATATGATAGAAATTATTTTCTCCCATTGTTGTAGGCAAATTTCTCTTCGTTTCATATTTAGTATTAACAATGTAAACATGACATCAGAACAATTATGAATAATATATCAACAAATGAGTATAAATAAATAAATTTATTGTCAAAAAACAGTACAAACTGCGTATGACCACGTGGAGGGAAAAAAACTAATTTACTCTCCGGAAGCAAGCAAGGGACCATCCCATCAATTCCGATCAAGGGCCCTAAGGCAGAGGCGGATTCAAAAAATTCAGCAAAAATTCCTAGATAAGATAAAAAGTTAGCTGCGAGTTATAATACTAATAGAATGTCAATATGTTTGTAATTTTAAGCAAAAAATTACATGTAAGTTATTATCGAACTATAGATTATTCTGAGTATAGTGCTTAAAAATTGAAATAACACTAAATTCACGATTTATTGTTACAATAGACCCGCCCCTAGACAAAGCCTAGAGAACCTGTATGATAAATCCGCCTCTACCCGAAGGAAAACCGGAGAAAAACCCGGGCCAGGATGGGGCTACAGAATTTATGTACACAAACGTGCCAATGTTGAGTACACATAAAACTAAATTAATATGAGCCATAAGACAACACAATCATGCAAGAAAATAGTTTTTGAAATTGTTATAAGTTGTTTAAAAAGTACTACAGCAATGGCGTGATAAAGCACAAGACGAATTTAACTTTTGTTAAAATCAATAAATTCTTTTACAGTGTAGAAGCACTGGTGCAGGAGGTAGTTTTTAACCGCGGATTTGAAGATATTCAATTTCATAATATCTTTTATATTCTTGGGCAGGGAATTATATAGAACGATTCCCGAATGGTATGGTCCCTTTTGGCAAAGAGTGGTTGACACTCTAGGGCGATGAATATTACTACTATTGCGTGTATAGTGTTCGTGAACGAGACTGTTTCGTATAAAGAAAGGGTGGCACTTCAGTAATTCGGTCTTAACAAACACGACTGTTTCATAAATATAAATGCAGGGAAGTGTTAAGATATTTAATTCCTTGAATAAAGGTTTACAAGAGTTTCGGGGGTAACTAACTAACGTACAATTCCCTACGAATATTGTTTATATCAGCATGGTCAGACGTATCAGAGCTGACAACTGTCAGGACTCAAGTAGTGAAGTAACACCCTTTTCAAATGAACGAGTCGATTAGCTCCTCTTTTTTATGTAATTTTTCAATGCTGTTATCTCGAAAAGGAGAGGGTAAAGGTTGAACTAATAGCGAATCACCGACACCTTTTTATGCTCCGAAGCCTGACGCATTATTTGGGTTATTTACTGCGTCCGGTTACGCAGAAAATGAACTATAAATATCTGGGACATAAGCGTAATAATGCAAATGATGATTGCAAATCATATCATGTAATTCGCTATCCCAATGCAAATACTCTAATAAACATATTGTACTGTAATCACATCATATAATCATTCTAACTCTAATCAGTCATCACAATATGATGCGGAATAGAAGAAGAAAAATAGACAGAGGTTCCTAAAAAAGAAAAAAATATAATAGGACCAATGTATGTATGTATCTCGTTTTGGCCAGCTAAGGACCACGAACAACGAGTACCAGTAAGGTTCAGTTTTTGTGAGAGTTTACTCACTAGACACATCGTGAATTTTACCGAGATCGGAGGAACAGCGTCCAGATAGGATCCAGATTGCTGTACCCGAGTATTACAACTGCGGTTGTTAGTCGCAGAGGGCGGTTGTTAGCCGCAGAGAATGAACTTTTCATACATCACAGCTATTTAAACTGAGACATGGAAATGAAAAGTTACAAATTTTATCTTGCCCCACCTGGGAATTGAACCCGGGATGACTTGGCAACAAGCGATCACGCTGACACCGTAGTCACGGAGGGGACAATAGGATCAATAATATAATAGTTCGAGTCTTTTCTCTCATCCGAAGATAACAGATGAACAATCATAAAACGTTGGTGAATTTTGTTAAAGATCTCAGAATATTGAGAACAAAATTATTGTGAATTGGATGAGGATTCATATTGTAAATCCGTGATACTTATAATAAATAGAGGAACTTTGAAGTACAAACCCAACATATTAAACCGCAGTAGAATCTCTAGAAGTGGGTTCTCTTTTGAGGGAACTCCATTGACTGCAGAGGTGTACACATCGTCTTGTGTGAGTCCCAAGGGAAGCCAACCGAAATATTTACGTAGCTGCAGGAGCAACGGGCGCTCTCTTCACATATGGAGAGCTACTGGCTAAGATACAAGTCGATTGTCTACGATACAAGCAGTATTACGACGGTAGAAAAAGGATTCCCGTAGTAAACCTCAAAATAACTTAAACATTACCTTTTACACAAATTCATTAATTCTCTACTTTTGTCAAATGATACGTAAAAGGAAAATGTTGATGTCAAATATTATTGATAATCTCACGATAATGACAGTAATCTAATATTTGATATCAACATTATCGTCAGATTAGATTGAACCAAATTAGATTGAATGAAGTGGTCAATGATAAGTTATAAATAATTAAAGACGAAAATAATATAAATCCTCAAATTACTTCAAGAAAATGCGTCATAATTCTATAATAAAGTCATAAAAATCTCGATGTGTTATTTTTTAAGCGTACCTTGCGCGTAATAAATTGACTATATTTCGGAAGAAATTTTCGACTTATACTTAATTTATACACGTTCAATTCCGAAGAACGAATTTTCAATCTTTTATAACTTAAATATTGATTCAATGTCTAGCGACATTTTCATTATCAACGTCTCTCCAATCGAGACCGAAACCCAAAAGTTTCCGTTAAATTAAGTCTGGTACGAACATTCTCACCGAGAGATCTATCTCCTAAAGCAACACTTCTTAACAACCTTCTAAAGCAACACCTATTCTCGACAAAATGCAAATCACACGCGCTGAATTAAACAGAAAAGTTTCTCTTCTCCCATCCTCAAGGAATTGTAGCCAATTATTCGTGGCGCAAGTGCACAACTCTTCGAAGAGTGACGTACGACGAGGCAACTGCAGCGCGGCGTAGCGCCGCGAGAGGTAATCACAAGTTCGCAAGACATTTGGCGCAGTTACGCAATCCTCTCTACTCCACCTGTTTCTCTGCGACGCGACGTACTACGAAGAGGAAGAAGGAGAGAAACAGAAAGGACAGTGGAGACAAAGAGGGATATGCGGTTTCCTCACTGTGTTCGAGCATCTCAGAAAACAGTTACTAGAAGTAAAGTGGTAATTGCATACAAGGAATGTGTTCATTATAGGAAGTGATAAATATGCTAATATAGCTTATAACACGTGGTGAGTTTTAGGCGTGAGGATACGTATCCTGACATGGTAGTATTGAGTGCAGTTTTGAGTAGGAGAAATATACGCTTCCGAGTAACGGAAAGAATGGGTCCGACATCTATCTGTAATTGCTGAGGGAAAACTCAACTGAAAACCTCGACTTGTCCGATCGACCAATAATTCAGAACAAGATTGATGAAAGAAAAACATCATCTTTATTCGGCTAAATTGCACAATATTATGGGAGTACCTACAACACATTAATCTCGATAAAATAAGCAACGTTACAACATTAACAATACATTAATCTCTATAAAATAACACAGTAACCAACGAAACACATTCTTCGAGATACATTCATTCATTAACCAATGAGATGCATCCTCGGACATCCCAATCCGGCTCATAAAAAGATTCCGCGCAAGACGTTATGGTCAGAGATGTTAAGTAATTAGATGAACAAACTTGAAGCAAAGCAATTCTAAATAACGAGTACAGAAAACAATTGAAATCGTGCTATGATCGACATGGCCTCCTTCTAAGGAACGTGACCCGACCCCCACTCGACTAATGAATATCAACGACTCCAAAACAAAGAACATTCGGACCGCTAAGCACGTGCTGCCAGCGCGGTCGCTGCCACTCAACAGACAACAATGCGGCAGGTTGGAGGAGTTGCTTGCACGAAAGGAGTGAGTCGGAGAGATAAAAGAGTCCCTTCTGTGGTACAAATGAGGCATCATGTCGGAAAAACAAGGATTTATTCCTGAGAAGAAACTTGTTGGCACGTTAAAAACTGCGAAATATTAATGCAAATAAATGTCATTGCATGTATATGACTCGATCCCCCGGCACCATTTTGAACTCAACTTGGCACATGTAACTTACAAACCGAGAAGAAATATTGTGGATGTAAAATATTATGGATGTAAAACATTGTTATGAATATGTTATTATGAATTGTTGTTATCAATATGTCGCATAATGTTTTGAATAAGTTTCCTTATAATATTAATTTTTACTTTTCCATGGACAATTATCTCACATGAAGGTAGAACGCCACCAGTCGTTCTACGAGTTTATAGGCATATTCGTCATTCGCAAAGAATGTGACGTGGAATCTAAAACAAAATAGTTTATAAAAATTCGATCAATTTTTTCTCACTGTACATGATATCAAAAATGGGTATCCTGCAGTATTTATATAAGTAATACAAATAAAAAATACGTAGAATAAGAAGGAGTAATATTAATACGAAGTAATAATAAATACGTAGAGAAAAAATTTGGAAAGTAGTTCTTTGTCATTGGTTTTTTAGAGTAAAGGTTTCGGCGCGCACACCACATGCTTTTTCAGTTTTTCTTTTTAGTTCTTCTTGCGACTTCACCTAGCAAATCGAGTAATAAATTGAAATCTCTCTTCAATCTTATACACCGCTTCACTTCCATGTATAATACCAAGATCCAATCCACAATATCTCTCAACACATCTTGCACCGCGTAAAATACAACTAAGAGGTCATTCATAAAATACGTTCCATTGAGCGTTACGTTGATGTACGATAAATCATAGGGATGAGGGGGGTACACAAAGATTTGTACGTTCATGGTGTTTCGTAATATTGTATAGTCATTCAAGATAACAATAAATACAAATAAATATAATTATATAAAAAATGTTTAAATAAATAAAATATTGGAATGTTTTTATCATCCCTTTACATAATTATTGTATAAATATAAAACGTGTTTCAACGAATTACAAAAATGTTATATCTATATTTTTTTCTCTAAACATCTGNAAACCTGTCTCTTATACACATCTAGATGTGTATAAGAGACAGGAGGGAGAGGGATCAAAATTACCCATTTTGGTAAACGTATTTTATTGATGTTAAAGACCTCAAAGTACAGTTTCCTGATTTCCCTGGGAATTATGGATTTCCAAATATGTGGGTGATATATATCGCAGCTCCCTCGTCATCAAACCTACATATATTTCGTACCAGCAAATTCTCGTCTATACTGCCAAAATCTCTCAGCGTACAAGAAAATTTTTCTGTATTTCCCCGTAGACCATGCAGGTTATTACAACTGTGCGTAGCGCAGAAATAATCCTGTTGATGCAACAAAGACTTCGAGCAATAATATTGAGTTTTATGGGAAAAACTCAATACCTTAATTTCGAAAAGAATGGGACTTTGGTGGATACACCATTTATAAACAGATACGGTTACAATAATTAATTGCAAGAGATTCAAAACATTTCGTATTTCTACAATACACCTATTTTAAGGAATTTAATTGATAAGTAGATATTAATTAATGAAAAATAAATAACTAATGCAATAGTGATAGTATTGATCCCTAAATCTATTTGCCATCATGGAGCTCATGGAGCGCTAAAAGTCCCATACACTCACGCACCAAAAAGGAACGTCTGGGTTGGGTCGGCGACATGCCGTCAGAGCGTAGCACCGTGATACATCACAGAGCGGCACGCGACTGGAAGCTGATAGGCATCTGGAGGGCGTCGGGGGCCCAATCAGCAGCAACACGCCGTTAGTCGTGTGACCGCACTCGAGAATGGCATCAACAGAGTACACGCTCGGGCATCGCTCGAGAATGGCATCAACAAATGCTCGGGCATCGCTCATGCAGAAGGAATGTTAAAGGAGGAAACTGGAAGAAAATTGTACTCAGTTTGATCTCCCGGATTTTTAAGTAAATCAAATTAGTGGCATGGTTTATAGCATGGTTAAAGAACTTGGATATGATCAAGAAAAAACGAAAAATATCTTGAGATTTGGAAAACACCGGCATCGGATCAACCGGACCTGCGGTTAACCGGCCTATTCCGTGTAGAAGTTTTCTCTCGCTCTTTCAGCGTATAATAACTGGCAGGTAGTGGTTAAAACATTTGTTGTTAGATGGGCCTTTGTTGAAATTTCTTGGAAAGTAAAACTGGGTGATGTAACATTAGGTGTGCGATGATGGAGAGGGAGTTCGCGAGTTTGATTCCACTGTTGCATTTTTTGGTGTGTGTGTTCGTTCATGTATGTATTTACAGTACAACAAAATGTGTTGCAATGATGTTTCATTTGAATATTTTTTGTGATAACCTGATGTAATTGTACCCTTCTGATCGAAAATCGATTGTTCATGGGAACCTCGGATTAACCGGTCAAACGGGTAACGGGCCAGCGTCTCGGTCCCGACCCCCCAGGGGACCCCCCAGGAAGTACGTGTTTGGCGAACACGGGGCCCCGAGCTGAGTCTGGCATTACTTCCACTTACTTGTGCCTGGCTCCTTCGTTTCTCTTTTCTGATCTTCCTTGGTCACCTCTTGTTCGTTTCGATCCCGACGCTATTAAGGCTAGGGTATCTTTCATTTTCCTCATATTTTTCATCCCTCTCATTTTTTGTCCTACCCCTCATTTTTTGTCCCCCCCTTATTCTTGTCCCCCATCATGTTANATTCTTTACCCCCCCCCCTTATTTCTTTGTTCTCAATGTTTTGATATTTGGTTTTGAGATATGTTTTGGTATGTTGTAAATCGAGGGTTTTTAGTGGGTATGGTTGAGTCATTCGGCGAGTCCCACATGCGGGGAGAGTCATGTTGGCTCTCCCTAGTGCGTAACAGCATTTTCCCTACCTGTACAAGTTTTTAGGGCTCCAATGACCTATGATGTCGACATTAGCCGTAAAGCCCCACAAAAATAAATCGGTCCCGACCAGACCGGTTAAGAGGAATTCTACTGTAATATCGTGAGGTGTGGTGCACAAGAATTATCTACGAGCCAAAAATTTGATTTTTATGTCCATCATTAGGAATTGTGTTACTTAACAAATCACAAAAATTAGAAATATGAATACGTTTGGTACTGGAGGCAGCTCACGGAGTTTTGATGCGACTCGCGTCAAAATACTCATACACGATTTGAGTTCTGAAACACGAATATATATATTGTTCTTCTAGAACTTTTGTTGTATTATTATCGATAATTTAACATTCCTCTGTTCTATCTACATCATTAAAAGTGCAAACAGAAGTCAGCCCTTACGTAAGTCAGTAGATTAACTCCCCGTCGAAAACGTCATGAGTGAGGAGATTATCCGTGGGATAAACACTCTGTCAGTTACATTAGGTGCGTCTTGCTTTATGCGGCGAAAGTTTGTAACGTGCTCTGAACCGCACTATATCGCTGTCGGTTTCATATACATACACGTACTGGAATGATCTCTCGTGACCTTCAGGCATTTGTAAATTAACTATTATTGGAGTACAAGATCCGAATACCAAAGTTTATAAGTGTAGTTATTTCAGTCGTCAAAATTTAATGGGGAAGTGATCTACTAGAAGAGAATAGCGGCAAGTGCGCTGTCCATAGTATGATCATAACTGATGCACACAACGCATAATGTTGATGCTAAATCGAATTTAACAACTCTTATAAAAGCACGCCGAGTCTGAGAAGGAAGATAAATGACGCATGTATTTCGCAAAGGAAGTACCAACATGTCATAAAAATATTTGGTCAGTTTAAAAATATAGAATATGTTGGGTAGTTCTGTATATGCAGGTAACATATTATCATTACGCGCCTCAGTTTTTGAGTAAAGCATTCTTTTTCAAGTGTCTCGGACAGCGCATATCTTTTTTTTAGGGGGGGGTCTTTAGAGCCCTTGCAGGGGCATTAGAGCCCTCAAGGTCATTAGAGCCCTTGCAGGCCAGCGAATAATTGTCGTATTAACTTTGTACTTCTGACAAAGGGAGCATATGGCGGTGGTAAT
This sequence comes from Laupala kohalensis, assembly GCA_002313205.1. Classification (NCBI taxonomy): domain Eukaryota; kingdom Metazoa; phylum Arthropoda; class Insecta; order Orthoptera; family Trigonidiidae; genus Laupala; species Laupala kohalensis. The sequence goes on along the minus strand of NNCF01128853.1, from coordinate 1,661,026 downwards.
GTGATAGAGTAGGAAGAGTATGTCTGCGAGTTCCAGATTATATTGAGACTTATTTTTTATCAAATGCACGTTATTTTTCTGGTAAATATTTCCATTTCGTTGATTTCCTGCAGATCTTTGCATACAATTTTATATGAAAAATAAATTAATTGTAATGTAATAAAAATTTGGAAAACGTTCTTGTTCAAGGTTTCCAGGAATTCTACTACATGTAAGATATAATCACGCATACCCAAATAAAAGATATACAGTTATGTTATATTAACAAAAATAGTTTAATCAGGACACTGACGAATTAAAAGAAATTTTTGAATATTTATTATCGTATTCATTATCACCTTACATCTAAATGCATTTAATTATGCACATCTAGAAAGCGTCGTCTCATACTTTAGTTCATATACTAACATATCCTTTTTGTCCCGTTTCTTCACAGAACACCAGATAACATCAAACAACGACAGCTAGAGAGATCCTTGTGTGACCTAGCGCTGTCGAGATATCATCTCTACTCAAGCTACATCGCTATTATATACATAAACGAGTGACATTATCAACAGCGCTAAAACGTATTTTTCTGGTGGAAACATGTTAGTCAATAGAAAATATTTATTCTAGAAAATTCAGTTAGATTTTTGATTGTTTTATCTTAATACAAAAGAAGCCCATTAAATAGTTACCAAATATTTTAAAAGAGCAAATAAATATAAATTTATTGTCAAAAAGCAGTACATCCTGCATATGACTACAAGGAGGACAATAAACTAATTTACTCTCCGGAAGCAAGCAAGGCACCATCCCATCAATTCCGATCAAGGGCCCTAAGGCAGAGGCGGAATCAAAAATTTCAGCAAAAATTCCTAGATAAGACAAAACGTTCGCTGCGTGTTATAATACATATATAATGTCAATATGTTTGTAATTTAACGCAAAAAATTTATTTTACATGTACAAATTATTATTGAACTATAGAATATTTTGAGTATAGTGTTTACAAATCATAAGAATTGAAATAACACTAAATTCACTATTTATTGTTACAATAAACACGCCCCTAGACAAAGCCTAGAGAACCTGTATAAGAAATACGCCTCTACACAAAAGAACACCGGAGCAAAACCCGCGCCAGGATGGGGCTACAGAATTAATGTACACAACCCTGCCAAAGTTGAGTACACATAAAACTAAATTATTATGGATCATAAGACACAACAATCATGCAAGAAAATAGTTTTTGAAACTGTTATAAATTATTTTAAAAGTACTACAGCAATGGCATGATAAAGTACGAGACGGATTTAACTTTTATTAAAATCAATAAATTCTTTTACTTTGTATAAGTACTGGTGCAGGAGGTAGCTTTTAACCGCGGACTTGAAGAGATTTAATTTCATCATATCTTTTATATTTTTGGGAAGGGAATTATATAGAACAATTCCCGAATGATATGGTCCTTTTTGGCAAAGAGTGGTTGACACTCTAGGACGATGAATATTATTTCTATCACGTTGACAATCTTAATTTTAAGTAAATTGTGTTACGCATTCCGAACCTTAGTTAACGCAGATAGTCCACGTATTTCCCGTTGC
>NNCF01128853.1:1620678-1659131 GCA_002313205.1 Laupala kohalensis | reverse complement strand
CCTAGAGTGTCAACCACTCTTTGCCAAAAAGGACCTTATCATTCGGGAATCGTTCTATATAATTCCCTGCCCAAGAATATAAAAGACATTATGCAATTGAATCTCTTCAAATCCGCGGTTAAAAACTACCTCCTGCACCAGTACTTCTACAATGTAAAAGAATGTATTGATTTTAATAAAAATTAAATTCGTCTTGTACTTTATCATCAGCATAATAAGCAGACTTAATTGTATTAAAACATTTCTCCAAAACATGTTCAGCAACATATAGATCCTCATATACCTATGTATCAAGTCACCATTCTTACGTGAAATAGTAATGTTTTCCTTTCATGATAATGCTGTAATCTATAATATTATTCACATATTTATTACCCATTTAGGTTATGGAAGTTCATTAATTTGCAGACATACGTATTTTAAATTAAAGGAAAACGATATCGTTTCATAAATTACCGATCATAGACGGATTCTATTGATCATAAACTTATTTTATCATTTCACTGCTGATGCTTGTCTTGAGAAAATCCAATTTTATGCTAACCCAGTTTTAATTAGTATTACAATTACTGTTCGATCCGTAATGAATTATCTTATCAAAATGCTACTGTATTTTATGCATTCAGTTCTGCGACAAGGACATATTTTATAATGAGATTGGAAAACACTACTGGATTATTCTTCGCCAGAAAAGTAATTAAAATAATTTATACGGCAATCTTCCGATTCTAACTACATCTATCGTGATAATACATCACATTCCCCGGAACGCTGTAAAATATTCATTGCTCTCTTTTCTCACCGTACGATCAAACCGATACTGAAATGAATAGATTTTTAGAGTGAAATAATCGAATATTTACACGTTTTACAATAAGTACTAGTCACCATGAGCGAAATATATTCCAGGAAAGATTGGTTATATACTGGGGTCGCTTATGAATCGGAGGTTCCCGAGTTAGGTCAGGGTGGACATGGTGCACAGTGAAGGTGAACTGGTGGTATAGTAGTCAATATCCCTGCGATCACAGCAGGAATCCCTGGTTCGATTCCCATCTCGTCGCCATTATCACCTGGCCGAAAGGTCTCACATGTTCCAGGTAACACTTTGTGATACCCCTGTCCTATTTTGCTTTCTTCAATGTTGAAACGGTCTATCGTAAAAAAACAACAACATATCTTGAAAACTACAGATCAGATTTTGCTAGGAGTTAAGCATGTACGCCCACTTCTCGTGTTTTTCATTAAGTCAAAACAAGCACAAAACAATCCAATCTATTCTGCTTCACACGAATAAACGCTGTGAGTGACGCAATCATACCACCAATCTCTTTGCGCTGCCTGCCGCAACGAGTGCGCTTTATCCCAGAACCAGTCAGGGATTGGTGTCCCACATGGATGGATTTTATATCACACCTTTCCGCGTCACCGAACATTAACGATCTCTAACCAACATGCGTTCTTCTCTCCGCTGACAAGTGACGCGTCCCCATTGCCATGCAGCGCTACTTGTGGCATATGTGTGAATTAAGGAGGCGAAATGATGCATTAATTTTAATTGAAATTAATTCTTAACTATTCATTCCTTATAAAGTGGTCAAGTTTCGAGACCTGAGTGAGAGTAACTGCTATGTAACACGTCAGTTCTACCACTTCACATTCGCGGATGTCTTTTTAATATTTATTACCTCAGTTCTAGTATGGAGAGCAAAGTGGGTCAGAATAAATGAGATGATATAATAATCCTAAGTCACATTTGAATCTCTAAAATGCGGATCACTGTTTTAAATTCTAAAGAATAATATAGCAAAACAGCATTCTTTTTATCCAACAAAATAATTCAATTTATAAAAAATGTATAAAAATTATTTTTATTTGCCAGCTTCTCTCTACAACACTACGTTTCAAGGTTTAATCATAACATATTTTGATACATTCAAAACTACATTCAAAACTGAGCATCTCAGTCTAAAGGCACCTGTAATTGATTTAATTAATGTGAAAAAGATTTCAAAATTTCAGTTTAACTATTCTTTAGTAACCTTAGTAACAAGGTTACCCATGATTAATTAAAAAACTATTGATCGATTATATTTGGTCCGGAACATAATTAATTACGAAATTTCAAAGTTTTATTGAAGACTGTGATTATCCAAAGAGGCTATTTTATGTTATTTTTAAGCTTCTATTCTAATTCAAATGGTGTGTACTGATTTGAGTTCACTCACTAGAAACATCGCTGAATTTCAAATAGGAGGAACAGCGTCTAGTTAGAATCCAACATCCGAGTCGCAGAGTAAACTCAGTTAGCTGCAGAGGGTGAATTTTTCATATGCCACAGCTATTTAAACTGAGACATGGAAATGACATGAAGAGCTACAAATTTTATCTTGTCCCGACCGGCGATCGAACACGGGATGACTTGGTGACGAGCGATCACGCTGATACCGTGGCCAGGTCAGGTTATATGTGTGTGCATGTATGTATTGTTAGTTTATACATACAAAATATATTTCATTTTATTCAAATCATGTTAACGAACCGTAGCACAACTCAGAAATCAATCAAAATACAAAATCATTTCGAATTACTGAAATATTCGCTAAAATCAAATGAATTCCGACCCACCGGAATGTCCCTTTCATTCAAATGAAATTGTAATTTCGCCAAAATTATCTGCGACAGTGATAATACCGAGGCACCCCACGTGACCGATGAGCGTTCCCAAATCTCTTCTTCGGCCGCCAATGTGTTTGAGCCCTGGAGCAGAGATGACAGCGGGGGAACGGGAGAGCGTCCGTGCTCGCCTATTGTGGTCGCTCGGCGCCCGTGCACCCTGATAGCGTTATCGGCCACAACCAGAGCCCCCTCTGGCACTCGATCCATTCGCCTCTGTACTCAGTCCAATGCGTTGCCTTCAAGATGATCGGGATGCCGCAGGGTTCACTTTTGGGATGGATTCGACTCGAGCGTTCAATAGAGGTCAGGCAGCATGGGAGAGATACAATAGTACATTTTCACTTGTGTTATGGCTAGAGTCATATACAATATAATTAATTTCTATTTCTGTTGGGTCATTCGCGGAGCTCGGATTTGGCATGTTCTGAATATTTTTTTCCTGAACTTCAATGGCTTTTAGAAATTGACTTCTAGCATTTTTTTATCTCGTGGAACAATTTGAATTTAATTGAATAGTGCATATAAATGCATATTTTTGAAGATTACTGTTTAATGTCTGTAATTTTTTGGTTAAATTACTATAATAAATCAAAATTTACATGTATATTATTTTACAATTCCTTATTCTGTATGAATGAGCTGAGTGGTACTATTCAACTCCCCGAATTTACTCTCGCACTTCTTAAGTAATAAGTAGACACATGTAAATTGCTTTTTAAGTGCATATTTCGAAAGTTTTAGTGCATTTAATTGAATTTCTGTGCATAATTTGAACTTTTAGCGCATATTTAGATAGTTTTCGTGCATATTTTCCGATACAGCATCACTAGGTCCATTCTTTTTATAGAGCAATACATCTACGCAATGATTCACTATTCGCAAGTATACAATCTGGGTCATCAGTAAATTATTCTTACTTATGAAACATAAAAGAACTAGAAAACTTAAACTAGAAAAATAAAAGTCTATACGAGTTTCCTCAAACTCATTAATTTCGGATGTGTAACTCGAACCCGTAATCATAACGTAATTTTTAACAGAAATATTATTCGAATGAAACAAGCAAACCTATTAACGAATGTCCCGTTCTGGTTTTAATCGAGACAGTACAACCAAGCTACAAATTACTGTAAGGCAACAGCGCATTACAATGGTTTGTTACGGTTGTTGGTCAGATCAGATCACTCCCGATGTCAGAAATTATAGCACTTCTTTAGAGTTCATACGTGTCATAACATCAAAATGAAATAAAATTGATGTTGTCAAACTTCAGAAATTATCTCAGTTGTCATTCAACCGATATACATCAATGTATTTTTTAGGTTTCTGAAATTATTGAGTGACGTGCCGATAACACAAATATTTTCTTCGTTCCAGAGCATCAAGTGTACTAGAAAAAATAATCATGTGAAGAATGAATATTTATTTCATCAATAACAGAAATCGAATAAAAAGTAAAAAACCAAGTAAATAATGGAGGACAAAGACCTATTTCTGATAGAATTGTGATGACAGTTTTTTTCCTTTGTTTTCTCCTCTTACAGTCTACGAAAAGCATGTTGCTAAAAAAAATAAGTTTTTAAAACCTAGTATTTTTTTCAGTAGTTTTGTTGAATTGTACTAGTCATTTAAGAAGAATTTACATGAGAGTCGGACAAAAGAATATTTGGAATGACCCAGTTCAGCGTCTCTCAACCTGTCCGTAGCGATGCAATTGGGGCACATTAAAGTTTTAATGGGTCGCGAGCGGCGTCAAAGAGAGAAGCTGGTAAAATATTCTTCACCGTTGGAAACGTATCACAGAGCCTATATTTACGGACTTGTAACGTACTTTGTAGGTTCAAAAAGTTCGTGTACTGGCCTCGTTTATGTGTATTCACAATTTTCGGTACAGAAAGAATACACGCAGTACGTTCTGTGCATATTCCATGAACCGTGGTGCACATTGTTATCCCGCGCTTGCTGCAAAAAAAGTGCAGATGTCCCGGACTCATGGATACTGTTCTATTTCCAATGATGCTCATTAGTCCGCTAAGATCATGATGAAGCAGTATATAGTAAATTAATATACTCCATAATTTATTTATCAGTATTTTATATTTATTTACAATAATTTAATAAACTTAATTATATTATGATAACAGAATAAATTTGGCGTTTTAAAATTCTCTGAAACCTTCCCTGCAATATAGTGGAAAGTGATGAATGGAAATTTATCAGTAGAAGTGGGATGGGACACCGTCTTAAAATTTTGCACTCTCCGAAGGAGAGTTCCCCTCATATATTCCTTGAACGGAAAGACGCTACCACTTCATGACGTTCGAATTGCACATACGAAATTACTCTCTAAAAATATACACAATGTTTCGTATTCGATAAGATCTCTATCTTCAACTGAATGGTAGGTAGTCATAACGAAATGGGGATGTGGAAGAATACAGTGTTAACCACTTCAACATTAATTAATACTTCATTAATTTCCTTTCTCATTAATGAATCACAATCCTGTTAACATGAGTCCGTTGCGTTCATTATTGTTTAAAAGGCGTTTGATTTGAGCAAATACAACTCATCAATGAAATTATTAAGTGATGCATGATGATTACGCCTTCATTTGCAGAGCTCGTCATGGATTAATATGTCTGTCATTTGCTGCACCATATTACATACGAGGCTGAAATGATTAAAACGCGTTGTACATCAAAAGCAACCAGAAACCAATGTAGACTCAACTACTAATTTTGACTGCGTAAGAGATTTATATCCAATATACTTAACGACTTTTATACGGACTATTCACAATATTTCTATGGTTTCCAGTCAGGGTAACTAGGTAAGGGTTCTTTTTGTTTTCTCGAGTTACGGCCGTTTAAAGTTTCAAAACGTTTTTCTGATATAACCTTGACTTTTAACATTGATGCAATGCGATATTATAATACTACATGACTAAGGTAAAACTATGTTCTACATAATAAACTTAAAAAATTAATTATGTTCTTTTCTATGAAAAATCAAGAAAGAATAGCTACCTGGTTTCTGTCTTGATTAAGTTCCTAGAGTTTTTATTGTTATTCTCTATTTATTTAAATTTTTAATTTTATACTAATGTAACTCATTTTTTTGTAGAAAATTTGGCTCGAAGTCACCATTTTATTCCTATTGAAATAACACTTTACTAGTTAATATTCACCAGTAAATTTTCACAACTCGATTGGAGAAGAATGTACATTTTTGATTCGATTTGACTAATACGAGTGATGCGTCATTTTTGAATCACCAATTCTGATTGTTACAGGACTTCATTATTTCAATTATTATTAGTAATTATTTTCAATTTGTTTTGTCTCATGATCAAACTTTTAAAATTCCGTACGTCCTTCATTAACGTAAAATGCACGTAGACGGATGTTAGAAATATTTTAAATACTTGAAGATAAATATTAATGAATTATAAGCAAATCTTGGTTGGTTGTAATGTACGTAAAATACTAAACTAGCATATAAAAGTAAATGAAGCTAGGAAGAAGAATGCTTTGTTATGATCATAGCCTTCTTGTAAAACAAAGAAAGCTTTCGTAACAAACCAAGTGAAATATGAACATCGATTTTCTTCTTGCCAATTGTTGAAGTACCTGTTCTTGCATTTGAAGACCACCAACAACGTTCCAAAAGCCGCCGCGAGCGAGTGCAAGTGCGTTACAAATGTCTGACAGTCTCATACAACGACATTGAAGCACAGCCAAGACTCCAAAGAAGCGAGGAAGAGGAAGAAAGGATAAATGACCGTGGAACAAGAATACGGAGCGTTTGACCTTTGGAGAAGAAAGGCGTGAAAATGAACGAAGTCATGGATACGAAGCAAAGAATCCGCTTATTCACTTGAAAATCTTGCTTGGCCGGGCACGCCCTTTCAATTAACTTCGAAGTGTGGAGTAAATTTTAAATGATGTGATTCCTCTTTATTTCATAGTTCATTTAAGTACATGCATGGCGGTATGGTTGCATTATTGTTAGATAAGTAAGCAATCTTGGAGGGAATAACGAATTATGTTTTTCTTTTATTTTGTTCTATTTTTGATGCAGAACATAGGAGATACTTGGTTGCAGGTTTAATTTAAAAAATATGAAACTTAGGAAATCTGGTTTGTTATGGCATTGTATCCTGTTGCAATTTGACAATAAACGCCTTTGTTAATGCTAGTTAATTAATATGGGCATAAGTTTTCACACAATGTTGTTTCATGGAAACGAACTCTCCAAATGAACTTCATTAATAAAATTATTTTTAATAAAACTTTCGGTTAAGTCTGAACAAGGTAAAAAACTTTCCCAAGAATATAATGAAATTAATAAATATTAATAAAATACAGAAATAATTGTGAATAGTTAGCCGTTTGAAAAAAAACGTAAATAAAGTATTACAATATAAATAAAATGCAGGGTATTAAACTTACAAAATTAAAGTTGGACCTGAATTTTACATTCCCACGAAAATTGAAGAGTGGATTTAATTTAATAAATCTCGAGTTTATTCTTATTGTAGGCTTCCAAGTGCAACAAGATGAAACTAAATCAATGGACAACTACTTTTGTTCAACAGTATGGGATCATTAGGTTTTGAAAGTGAGGTGAGATGAGATGATTGGATGAAGGGAACCTTCACACGAATATCTAAATCTCCTGCGGAATTTTAAACTTTGGCTCTACGTGTATGGGTTGTTACGATACTGGCCTTAATGTATCCAGGAGAATCACAGAAAGTAGCACAAGAAGAATATCACAGTCCGGCCACTTTCACACCTGCAAAAACCAAGTACTCTATTAATAGCTGGGGGTGAGCCTAGTTGTTGAGATACGATCCCTTCCCGAAAATAGATACCCCAGCACACCATTTACGTCTACCGTAAAGGTAAGTATAGTAATCGCTCGAAAAAAATATTTCAGGTTCTCTTCAGGTCTAAAAGAATTGGCCCCAGGAGAGTGTTTTCAAATTTATACGATGATGACCAACGTCGTATGTGTGTTTGTGTGTGAAGAAGTTTGTTTATCCGATAACTCATGAAATCACACTAAAATAGATAATTGGCTCTACATTGGGAATTGCAGTCTATCTGGACAGCTCATTCTGACCTAATTCACACATCACGCTCCTTGGGTGCACGATTTATAGATCAACCTATGAGGTAAATGCAAAGAGTTCAGGTTGGAAGATAATTCCTGCAAAGTGTACTTGAAAGAGCTGATATGAATTTACGCAGCAACCTTCCAAGGATGTGACGATAAATATTTTTAGACATACCAGAAATCCGACTATCCCTGAACAGACCCCGGTGTCCAAGGGGTTCGCGGAGGGTAGAACTCCGCAATTACTTGATCTCGGCACTGGGAGGAGGAGATGTGGTCAGCATCTCGCTCCGAGCGGTTTAACCCAAGTATAGACCGGTGTACTCATTTTACAGCCGGCTGAGTAGGTCTGGGAGTCAATCTGGTCCCACCTAACCGGGGACGAACCCCAGCAATCCAGCCAGCAACTCATCGCTCTACCCACTGAGTCACGCTGACTCTCATTTAGACATATTGAACTGTGTTTGACAATTATACACATTTTCTTCTGAAGCTATAAATAATTTTCCGAATTAGTTTTATTGTTATGTAAGCTAACTACTTAATTAAATAGAAATATAATTAGAAAGTTAAATGGGGCACACTCTTGATTTTTTAAATTTGCATTTGGCTTGGCAACAGGGGACATTAGCCATTAACCATACTTTTAGATGCCAATTCAGTTTTCTAGATAGTTGTCCACAATTAACAATTTCAAATATTACAATACAATTTCACTTATCTTAGAAAAGATAATCCGATAGATTGAGGGTCGCTACTGAGCTCTTGCCGCACATTAGCTTCCAGTCTATGGAGGATTCTAGGATAGAAAAGGTCACTGCAGTATTCCATCAGATGTTATACTGTGAGATCAGCACCACCTCTAACAGAAAAAAACATTGTTCGCGAAATTCGTATTTCCAATGAGTCTTGTGACACAAATTTGCTCCCTTCGATGATTTGACGTTGGTATTAGCTACAGTTTTTTTTTAAATTTCGCCCAGCTTGAGGTTTCGCCTATTCGAGGATTGTCGTCGGGTCTTACAGACATTGCTCCAAGTTCATAATTATTTGCAGCATTCGGTGCAGCAAACGTCGCCTTTTTCGTTGTTTGGAATGTCTACGTGTCCTGCTCACCAAACAAAATCAGTGTCGAACACTCTGTCTTAAAGACTCTGAAATGGGATTACTATACTTTGCAGTAATGGATCGCGTAGATGTATTTTCCATCGTAGTGAGAAGGTTAATAGAAACCGTGCAAATTATACAGACTTATTAGCCATGTTAACTTCAGGGACCGGAAGCGAATAGAAACTGAGAACTGAATCATCGTCTTTCTGTTACCAGTACTGAAGCATAATTTCAAAACACTAAACAAACCGTGAACGAACCGGAACAAATAGTTACGTCAACAATATGTTATGTTCAACAAAACTATTGATTATCAGTACACGGAAGCAACGATACTCGTATATATTTTAACGATGAAATGAAGTGTTAGATAACAGTATAAAAACTACTTTAATAGATTCGAAGAAAAAAAAATTGACAAATAATTGAATAATTTGTATTTTCTTTTAATATTTTTGGAAAAAAATTTTTTTTTTGAATCATTAAATTTTAGTAAGTTGCACGTATTGTATCGAACCGAAGAGAACCTCAATATTTTCGTAACCGGTCCTGGAAGAATAACCGGTACCGAATACCGGTTAGTATTTTGATTCTTTTTCTTCTAGGTCGAGTCTTCTCTGGCGACATTACTAACGCGCAACAGAGTCCTAGACAAACGCGAACTGTTCGGAGGAAAACTCTCGCGCTGCCTTCCATAGTGCTGACACCCACGTCGTTGTTACAAACGCCACCTCCGCCTACGTCGCCAACGATCAATAAGCCGAACTTGGGCTCCGTGTTCCCGGATTACACGTCGCGATCGCCTGTCACGTAACGAGGGCGTAAGCGGCTTAGCGGAGGTGACGCGCGAACGCGAGCTGCAAAGGTGTCTCTCTCGCTGCTTGTGGATGGATGGGGGTTAGCGGGATGGGGAAGGGTGACGTCGCAAAGATGGTTAGTCAAAGTATCATCCCTAAAAGCAAAAGATCAACTGGTCTAGACAGACACGAAAACACCGGAACCGGTCCCAAAGCAGAAGTAAACTTTTCGACAAAAATGTTTTGATGATATATTTAAAATATTTTACTATTTTTTAAATTGTGTAATTAAACTTGTCAAACTATCCCTGAACAAGCCCCGAAGGTGCCCGAGGGGTTCGAGAGTTCCGCAATTACTTGACCTCGGCACTAGAAGATGTGGTCAGCATCTAGCTCCGACCGAGTTGGCCCCAGGATTGCCCCGTTTAACAGCAGACTGAGTAGGCCTGGGAGTCAGTCTGGATGTTGAGGTGTGATGAAAAATCACCACCTCGCCGGGGATTGAACCGCGGTCATCCGGGCAGCGCTCTACCCACTGACTCCAATACAACTAAATAACAAATAATAAATTAATTATATTTTATTCGGAATAAGTAAATGTATTATGACTTTAAAAATTTCGGGAGGGATGCGGGTCCCTACCTATGTGCAATTTACCATATACAGTGCTCACAATGAAATAAAAGTAAGGAGGGAGGAGCCTAAAGACCCCGTGAAAGTCAAGGAGTCAGTGTCCGTGTTGTGAGATTGTCGACATCTCCCGATGTAGATACGTGGGCGGTTTACTCGTGTCAGCAGAATCTTAGTGAATGCTACCGCCCGCATCAGTCGATTCGTAGAACAATCAGTAATAGATAAGTCAACTGTGACTGACAGAGAGTATGATCTCTAACTCTTGGGCAACCTGATGTTGTGAATGTGTGGGTGTCCTGGCATACCGTCTAGAATGGATGGAGTTACGCCAAGTCACACCCTGCAGAAGACATGTAACAACATCGCGCTTTCGCTCCATTCCTTACATCTAGTTACTTTTGTCTTACTGCGCGAACTGTAATTACTAATTGGTAAGTAACCCTTCCGCTATAAAAAAGGCATTTGATGTGTACATATTAGTAACAGGAGCTATCAATTATATTTTACATAAAATAATCTCTGACTTATTTTAGCTTTAATAAGATTAATACCTCCTTTCATCACTCAATATTTATCCTTGAACCTGAAAGATCTTGCATGTTTTTACTTTAGAGATATTTCCCGAGCCTACCTTCCTACGTCGAATCACAAAAAAAGTCGTGATTACCGAAATTAAGGATGTGTAAGACTCCTGCTTTAGGGTCTGCACATATCGTCAAACTCCATTGATAAAGGGTATACATATCAGTTTTCATTATCCCTTAAAACGTTTCATTTCAAGTTAATAGTGAATATAATAATGTTCATTACAGTATTTTGAAATTAATTATATTCTAAGTAATCATTAATTCAATAACATTTAAACGCATACTCATTTTTTTACAGTATTTATATTTGTAATATTATTTTGGCACGATGTTAACATTATCTTTATAGCCCCGTCATGTCTCAAGATTCCACAATTCTTTTATAGATACTGTGATCAGAATTTTAGAAGGGCCCTATAATTGATCCAGAGTGAAAAGTACATACACAAGCAATTTGTAGTTCTGCTTGTTGGTTAATAAATTAGTCATTCATTTAAGAGCACATCTCGTATGAAACCAATCAGTATCAGATCTTCGAAATTTCTATCAGAGTTTACCGAGAGGCTATTCTGGCGTGAATTACTCATTGAGACGTAAATAAAATTTTCATAAAATGTCCGATAAATGTTTTAAAAATATTTTACTATCTGAAGTGTCTCCCATCCTGGCATCGTAAAAAAAACTAGGCTAAACAAAATACCAACTTTGCATAGACGTACTAATTTCATTGCAAGTAACAAAATGCAGACAACAAAATTAAAAATTCCAACCTCGCCCGAGGTTTTTTCCTGTTTTCCCTCAGGTAGAAGTGGATTATTTTATACAGGGTCTCAAGGTTCTTGTCTAGGGGTGGCGTCTATTCAAATAATGAATCTAGAATTTAGTGTGATTTTATTACTTACAATTTACAAAAAAAATATATTTTCCCCATTATCTGTAGTTTTATAACAATATGTACTTCTGAAATAATATGTGTTTTATGTATTACCACTTTAATGGTATTCTATTGATATTATAATATGTACCGAACTATTTATATTCTTAGATTTGTGCTGAAATGTTAAATCCACCTCTGCCTTAGGGCCCTTGATTGGAATTGATGGGATGTAAATAAGTTATTGTCCTCCACGTGATCACACGCAGTTTGTACTGCTTTTTTGACGATAAATTTATTATTAATATCAGAACATTCATTCATTAATTTAATTCATTCATGTGTAATAGAAACCTGCTAACTCCGATCTTATACATAGCATACGTCTAGGACAGAAAGAATGGTATTCGTACTCATGTATTTCTGAATTCTTTATTAATTCTGATCACACAACAGACATAAAATTCTCAGACTGCAACAATTTGCTGCAATTCCCATATGCGGAACTGTGGGAAGCTTCCGAGTTCCCAAGCAGTCGTCCCGTGACTCGGAGAGCTATACTAATATCTCAAGATGTCACCCACGTAGAGGGAGACCCTCCCACGCTTAGTATGTAACGAATTCAAAGGGACGGTAGGAAGCGACGGTGGAAGGGGCGGTATAGTTATGAAGCGAGGCAAATTTACGTAGTCACCACTCCTCCCAGCAGGAATCTACAACACCAATTTCCGAAGTAAAATACGATAACACACCAGGAGACAAATAAAGTTAAGAGAAAAAGGATTATGGCTGCGAGTGTGCAGTGGGGATGGACTGGGAAGAAATGGAATCTAAAATTGCTCAGAGGATGAACAGGAAAACGTGGAAAGAAGTATATCTCGCGAAACACGAAGAAATGTTGGTGGATGTGCAAGTCTGGCAAGGAAATGGAGAATATTAATTACTCTACTACGGTAAATCCTTATGAGACCACGAGAAAAAAAAAAAAAAAAAAAAAAGAATCCAATCAGATTTATGAAGAAAAGAAGATGAAAATGATTTGCATCCTTAGATATGTAAGATGGAAAATTCACACGATTAGAGTTTTACAGAAAGGGTTGAAAGTACTCGTAAGAGCTAGAAATATGAAAGAGGTCGTAGAAAACCCGGATAAAGAAAACAGTAATTGTCAGTAAAATCAGTGCTATATTCTGGAACAAAGTATTTCTGCTAATAAAATTAATCCTATCCGATTATGAAACAAAAATGTACAATGAAACACACGCATCATTGGGAAAATTATTACGAAATCAAAGAATATAATGGAAATAGTATGGGAATGTAAAATAGGATCATGCACATGATACATGATATCATGCAAAATAATAGTGCATAATAATTCACAAAGAATAAATCGTGCAAAAAATGGCAACTAACTGTTTTTCAATTCCAGTACGAAGATTATGTTTCGCAAAATAAACGAGGAGTTAAAAAGAATTGTGATTACCCACTCTATTTGTTCTCTCGCATTACTGTAATTGAAAATGAGGCTATATCATTTTTGATACATACTTTAATAATTGAATTTCTCAGATTTTTTTTACTTTCACCGGTCATATATTATAGTTTCATTGGTGGAAGAAGGACGAACTCGTAGGGATGAGGAAATGGACGAAAACAATATTTCATGAGTTTCTCAGCATAAGAAAAATTACTGTTCTATAATTTTAATACAGTCCTCAAAACATTATAAAAGGATAACTTTAGTAATTGGAATTACTTTTGATAAGAAATGAAGAATTATTGAATACACAATATATTTCCTTCTCAATAATGATGTAAAACTGCCTTTTCAGGTAGTCTGCATATACTAATATGTTGTTGAGAATACTTTTCAATTGTTCGGAACTAAACCGAATGTACATCGGTAACCGATTTCTTTCAATTGCAGTTCTCTGAAATTCCATGATCTAGTATTAATTATCCTCAAAGTTCACCATTTACCAAAATTTAAGTCTTGTATTAACTCTTATACGAGTATGGACTTAAAGTGAGAATAATTAAGTAATGTGTTTCACTCTCGGTACCGGAATAACCTAGAAGTGCGATTCATGTTTTGTATTTTTTACCTTTACGAAGTAGAAAAATTAATCAGCACGCAGTAAAGTAGGATTAATGGTCGCTTAAAATAGCTTATAATAGTAGATATGATTACAGATCAAAGGAGATGGATTACAGATGTACATCCGACTTGGCTCCGAATTATTGGAAAATATATTGAAGATCAGATTTGGGTAGTCGGACTACCTGAGTAGGAGTTCCTTTCTATCTTTGGCGAAGTATATATATCAGAAGGGAAAAGAACTTCTTGGTACAAGTGTAACACTTAATTCCGGCTACTCAACTCGTCACCTAACTGGACTGTTCATCTTACACCATATGTCCTCCATTAGTAAGTCGACGTAGACCCACCAGTATTCAGTACAACCGTCAGCCATCAGCCTCGTAAAACAGTCGACTGCACCACAGCGCCGCACCGCTGCTCCCGCTAACGGCTTCGGGGAAGCACCTCTGCGCGCCGCGTTTCGCACGTGACATCCGCAGCCGCCCATTTTCGTTCTGGCCCCGCCGCGCGCACTGCCGTCGCTGCACGCAATTTTAATTCGCCGTCCTACCGAAAGCCGCCGACTGGAAATCGCACTGCAAATAGCCCGATTATTTCCCGTTACGGCGAAAGGATGGCATAGGACGGCCGAGTTCTAAAGCACTGAATTGGTCGCAAGCAAATCTGCATTTGAAATCTTAAAAAAAAAATTAAAAAAAAAGAAAATATATACATGACCCATGTTCACGGAACAGATGACACTCAGCATATTTCGAGCCATCGTCGAGCCAGCTGTTCCTTCGATTTGGTTGAGAAAAAATAAAGCGAGCTATTACGATTCCACAATTCTACACATTATTACAAACATTTTACTCAATTTCATTTAAATTTTGAGTTGTGAGATCAAGAGAGATGGATATGGCCTCCAGTAATTGGAATACAATATTAAAATTTATAACTAGTTTGAAAATGTTGTTAATGATTTAAATCACCACACCAAGTTTCAATACATGTTTTAAAACACACACAAAATAATTGACACGTTCCAAAATTTTGGAAATGCCCGAAATTTATTAGGACGGAATTCATAACGCTCCTTTTTGTATAAATGTTTATATACTTAAATAACTAATTTCAAATTAACTAGGGAATTCTTCGGAAGCAAAAGACTGTCCCATCAATCCCGATGTAGGACTATTAAGGCAGGGGTGGATTGAAGATTTCTGAGATATAATGCAAAACCATAACGTGCGCTCTCCTAAAATATGAACAAAAATAGTTGCTTATTATATCTTCAGAATATATATTTAAAAAAAACTTTTTTAATACAGTATAATGGGATAGTTCACAAATCCGTTGTGTCGTCAAATCTTAAAATTATTCTTAGACTATTGCTGATAAATCGTAACTACGAAATCAAAATACGAGATTAATAATAATGATACTGCTACATCCAAATGCAACAGCATTTAGCTCCGAGCCTAGCAGCTCTATAGGTGTTCATATAAGATTTTTTCTATTACTCGCAAAAAAATATATTAAGGGTACAGTAAACTTGGAGTCTCAATCACTCCCAAACCTGGTTCCCTCAGAAATTCCTTTATTGTTTCTGATGATCATCGAGTGTAGGTATCTAAGATGATTCAGAAGTATTCAAAAAGATAACATGAAACCGAAGCTCTTAAGCTATAAGGAAACCTGCAAATGATACCATTTCCTCGCGTGAGCCATTGAGCCATAAAAGCTGCTCATATATTTTATGTGTCACTTTACAATGCTCTCAATAAAATACAGCCTTGCAGTCTGACATAAGCTAAAAAGAAGTGAAAAAAGGCTTGAATAGAGTAATCAACAACATGGACGAAAATGATACATAAATTTGAATGTTGATTATAAATACAATCGAAAAAGTTATAGATATTCCTCAATCAATGACAAATTATATACCTATTTATATTATAAACTCATCTGACATACAGCAGTTCAAAGAATAAATAATAGTCTCAAGAAATCCAGATTTATTGTCTCATTGTAGATTGGTTTCCGACGTTTACGAATGTAAAGTTTTGTAAAGAGTTAAAGTGTGATATGTTTTATTTCCAACACAAATCAAGTTAAAGGTATTCAGGTTGACATAAATCGTGAGTAGAATTCCCATAAGAGAAACTCGCTAACTGATTATACGACAGAAGCTTTTATGGTAATTGTGCCATTATCTAAGGAAAATTTGTTAGATTTTAACTCGTGAGAAAACGTTCATTACGATTTTCCATGTTATTCACACTGAATAAAATCTATTTTTATTATGCAAAAGTCAACTGAATTATCGTTTGAGATACGACGCCATACTTGAGAAAGAATACAGTGCATAACTGTATTAATTGTATTTACTTCATACCAGTTAAATTCCTAAAATTTGTATCTTGGTTGAAACTGAAGAACAAAATTAAAACCATTTTACAATACAGTTGCTGCGTTATTTACTCAATAATATAGAAGAAAAGTGCTAGAAACAAAAATACTCGTAAAATTCGATATTTCCGCATTTTTATTGACACTGGTAGGTTTGGGAGCAAATAACAAATAATACCGTTAGGGACCATTAATTTTGTACTTTGAAAATGTCATAAAAATAATCCATAAATCATGAAACATCACAAGTGTTGTGTTAAAGAAGTATTATGTAGAAATGAAATAATGCGTATGATACTCATATTTATTGGAAGGAATATTTGGAAAATTTATGAATTACATTTTTATTCTTTCAATACAAAACTATCGACACATATTATAATAATTTTATCTGGGATAATGAAAATGGAGCATTTCTTATTCAGAAATACGGTCTGTACTATTAGTAAGTATTGGTAACATTTAATTAAATTCTATATTTGAAATACAGTTTTCTTAAATTACATATACAAGTATTCATGTTCTAAAAAAAACACCATCACACCTTGTGTAATTTCATGTCCATAAAAAGAGTATCTTCATGTACTAATTTTATTCACGTAAAAAAAAAGTATAGAAAGCTCATTACGATTTTCGTGTGAAAGAAAAATTGAAGTAGAGGTGAAATCCGCATGAATTTACTAATATTTTTTACTAATACTTTATCCTGAGAAAATAAAAATGAGTTATATAAAAGTGACCGCACCAAAACAATCCCAAAATAAAAATTCCTGTGCGGATAACTCGGTAATATAAACATTGTAACATACGTGTGACTGAAGTATTACAGTGAAAACTACGTTTTCTAACATAATATAGAAATATCGTTAAAAAAGAAAGTTGGAAAAAAAATGTTGATGAGTAAAATATCATAATAGTATCACATTATAAAACGGAAAGCACCTCATTGCTTGATGCATTTTAGAGTGTTTAATAAATGAATAAAATAAATATACTATCAAAAAAGCAGTTACAAACTGCGTATGGCCACGTGAAAGACATTAAACTAATTTACAATCCAGAAGCAAGCAAAGGGACCATCCCATCAATTCCGAAGAAATAATATCTACAACAGTGTGAGGTCACCCCCACAGGGGTCCTCCTGTAAAATGAATGTCCGCGATCTGTGTCATTTATTTATATATTTTTATACAAAATTCATTGTTGTTGTTTTTCGTTGTTTTTTTTTACTTCATTTATGAATGGTTATAATTAAGTAATTAGTTCTCTTATGGAGGTCGTAGTCTTTTGGGAATCTGGAGCGAATTCTAATAAAAGATGGGTCTACAGTTTTGCCAAGGTTGAAGATAGACGCAAGGGGACGAGGAAAGTGTGTTGAAGAAATGTGTAGGCAGTCTTGCAATATGGTCAGGTATTCGAGCGACAGAGGGTTCGCGGTGAAACTGAGCGTTTGAGATGTACCAACGAACTCTTACTATAGTTTGAGTTTGCTTTGAAACGTTTGTAAGGGTTGCTATAGGCAGTGGAGCCCAACACGGGACAGGCATAAGTTAATGATGGCCGTATCATAGTTTCGTAAAGATGAAGATCTGTATTGATGTGAAGCTTTGATTTCCCATTTATTAGTTGACAGAGTTTCAATAAAGAGTACTTTCGGACGGAGTTTTGGTGTATAATTAAGGGATGTTGGTCAGAAACTTTTCTAAGGGAAAATATTTTAGATTCACATTTCGAGGGGTTTAGTTTTAGACCCCATGCCGCAGCCCAGTGAGAAAAGGTGCCTAGAACCTTCCGCAAAGAAGAAATTGATGAGTTGAGGTTATGATCCGACGTGAATATGACAGTGTCATGTGCATATAGTGCTGTTGTTGTTTCTGGGACTTCTGGAAGGTCAGATGTAAAGACGTTGAATAGTGTCGGGGACATGGGAGATCCTTGGGGAGTATTGGCGAGCATACTTCGGTTATTTTCACTACAAATTGTCTATCAGATAAGAAGCTGTCAATGATTTCGAAGAGATCCGCTCGAAAACCAAGTAAACGTATTTTATACCGTAGACTTCGTGCCATACTGTGCCAAAGGCGTGACTAAAATCAAGGAAAACATCCGTAGTGTATTTTTTTTTTTTTCGTGAAAGGAAGAAGCTATTGTTTTGGTTATACGTAATACTTGATGACTCGTGGAGTGTTTAGGTCGGAATCCGAACTGGAAGTGTGGAATAGAGTTTTCAGTTTTCGAGAGGAACGTATTGATGCTATATAAAATTAATTTTTCAAAGACTTTTGAAAGAGATGGCAAAAGACTTATGAGTCGATAGCTTGAGGGATATTTGGAGGTTTTTTGGGTTTTAAAATTGAGAAAAGAATTGATCGTTCCCAGCCATTTGGAAAATACTAGTGCGAAGGTATGCATTACAGATAGCCGTTACGTATGCTAAGGTTCTTTTAGGGAGGCGTTTTATGACAATTTTTGGGATATTGTCGTAGCCAGATAATTTTTTGGATTTTAGTTTTTTAATAACCTCTTTCATTTTTGAAAGGAAAACGAATTTTATTGGTAAACGCGCAGTGTGGAAATGTTTACTTATTAAATTCTTTACGGAGGTGTCCGAAAAAAAGAACTGTAACAAAAGTTAGCTCCATGTGTAGACCTTGACTCGCAGGTGAACGCAATCACAATTTTCTTATACTCGGCACTTTACACCACTTTAATAATAGAAAATCAGCTCAATTCTGTCTCGTAAGAAATTATTGTATTGCAAAAAACATCGTTGCATTTTGGATTGCAAATTAAAGACAGCTGTGGTCTAGTTCCACGATACCGCTGGGCGGGAGTGTGTGGGTTCAATACCCACTCGGACGAGTTAGGCAAGGTTTTCAGCCGGGGAGTCCCACTCCTACTCCGGGGAAATAGTATTGATTCGGTACCATAAGTTCCTCGGCAACTCAACATCTCTCCTTCCCAATTCTCTCACCCAAGTTACAGTTAGGCGAAACAGCAGGTCTCATAACCTTAACCTCATCATAAGATTTAAAATAAATAAATAACATTGTTGTCGATGCCTAGGATATGTCCATTGCTTGTCTTTGGCTGCAGTAAAAGACACAAAAAGCGTCTGGGGAAGTTCATTGAAGATTTTTAGATTTAATATTTAAAAAATGATTTATAAAGAAGTGACACTACCGCCCCGACTGCTTGGCCCTGCTCACATAAAAAAAATCGACGACAAATAACAATATACTGAATATCTATATAAATAATAATTAAAGCGCATCACTTGAGAACTCTTTAATTTATTGAAATTATTGGTAAGCGCACCACCGTCAACATCAAAGGTCATTAGAGCCCATGCAAGTAGGGAAAAATGCAGTTTCGCACCATAGAGAAGAGCCATAGTAACTCTTCCCCGTGTGTGGGACTCGCCGAATATCTCGACCATACCCACTAAAAAACCCTCCTGAAATCAACAAATATCTAAATAATAGATGAAAGAAAAGAAAACAGAATACCAATACATTATTTCGCAAAAAAGGAAAACAATTTTTTAAATATCATTTAGTTCATAAGAAAATTTGGTTCATTAGAAAATAAATCATTTGGTTCACACGAACGTCTGACTTAATTTAGTTCTGACATAAATTTTAGAACAAAACTACATGGTTCCAAGTCGATCACATTCCAGGTACTTTACATATATCCAGCATTTCAGCGGTGTATTGCGGATAGAATTCACCTCGTATGTAAAGTTTTCTCATTGGCGTATTTCTGAATGTACTCCTCAAATTGTATAGGAACCCATTGTTAATACCCACAATCGTTAATAGATACAACGATCACTCAGAAATACGCATTTTCTTCATTTTTTCTTTGCATACACATTAAAAATAACTTTTCACAAATTCACAAAACGACCACAAACAAATTTATTGAAATGTGAACAGGACAACGTCTGTCGGGTCAGATACTATGAAGTAAAAAAATAGTGGAAAGAACGACTGGAAAATACATCCGATATTAGTAATCGAACACAGACGCATACCTCAATCAATTGAACTACCCTCGTCGCATTCCACGGCTAATTCCTCGGGGAACCGAAAGTAGCGCTGTGAAGTACAAAGCGGGCGCCGGGGCGGCAGGAGGTGTCACCGTGCGTCCCTCCAAATTGAATTAGCCGTGGAACCATGTTCTAAACTTGGCGTAATATGAATAACTAACTGGGCACTTTAAGTGACTTAAGCAGCAGCACCAGTTCCTCTCGCTCTCACCTTCCTCTTCTTGCACCCCCACCCTCTGACGCTACAGTTCCCCACGGAGGAGGAGGAGGAGGATTAAACCCGGAAGAATAAAAACGCCGGCTTGTCCTTCCGGCGATGTGTGGGGAAACGAGATACCTTAAACGACGAAAGAGGGAGATGCAACAAGTGAGGTGGACTAATGCGCGAAGAGAGTGAAGTAAAACATCGATGTAGAGAAAGAGTTATAAACTTTAATAATAAACTTTGTCAAAAAAAGCAGTTACAAACTACGTACGACCACGTGGAGGTCAATAAACTAATTTACTCTCAGGAAGCAAGTAAAGGACCGTTCCATCAATTTCGATCAAGAGCCCTAAGGCAGAGGCGGATTCAAAAATTTCAGCACACTACTAACAATAAAAATAGTTCGGTACGTGTTATAATAACATAACTCCAACAAATTTGTATTTAATAAAATACAAGAAATTAATTATACAAGTACGTATTATTATCAAACTATAGATTATTAGGAAAGTATTGATAATAAATCGTAACTATTAAATAACACAGAATTAAATATTTATTATTTTAATAGAAACCGCCCGTTGGCATGAGCCTAGTCGAGTACGATTTCGAATTTTGGTTGAAACGCGGATTCGTCCTATAAATCTCACACAAAACCCATTCCATAATCCTTTAAGCTGACATACTCCGTTTAATTTCTTTGAATTATAACTCCGCTGACCACAGAATAGAAATACGCTCAAAGAGAATAAATATACTCACTATTACTCACCGATTATTTACACAGTTTATTTGGATTATAATATATTTTAATTCAGAAGTACGAGTATTCACACTTTATTTTGACACCTATTCGTGCCATCATGAGGTGATTAACTATATTTTAATGATCTAATATTTTTAAAGGTACACTTACATAATATCTGTTATCTACACAAGAGTATACATTATTACAAAATGAAATCGTATATACTTGATAACTCTTCCGTATCCGATCGTAATTTTAAACTGTGATGTGTTTTTTTATGAAAGCCATTCATAACGTGCATCTTTTCAAATAACTAAATACTTTATTCTACCTTTCTCGGGATTCGAGGTCGTCTCAAGTCGATTACTGAAACATTAATTGGAGTGTAAGGTTTTAATATATGCCATAATTTTCGTACATAATTTTACATTAAATCACAATGTAATGGAAAAGAGAGAAATATAAATTTGTTGGTTTTACACGATGCGACCATCATATATAGAGAGGTTGAAAAGGTCGTGAATTGTAAAGAAATGGGAAGTGTTTCTTGTAAACACGGAATAAAGAAATTTTGACTTTGACTCTGCAAACTGTAAGTGAAGAATATTTTATAACGCTTTACCATATTTTAATTAACAAATTCACCATATCACTAAAAATGTACAAGGTATCTTGTTAATTTTGGATGGGACACACCCTAATTTTGTGGAGTCTTCTATCAAAATTTAAGACTTAAAAAATATATTTTAGGAGTCGCTCGTTTCAAGATTTTAATGTTCAGTAGGGACCACAAAAATATATTTAAAAAAACTGAAATTTTGATGGGAGTCTCATTCTTATCAAGTCATAAATCAATATAGGAGGGTGCCCCATCCAAATATCGAAAATTTAATTTTTTGAACCACCCTAAGGTTGAGTTTTATGACTCGTCAGTCCATTTTCTTTACAGACAGTTACAGCTGCACGGAGCTGAGAAGTACTCCATTAGTTTATGACCGTGCAGCAAGCTGACGAATATGACAGCAGATTACATCAAGATGGAGAAACAAATCAGACGGCAAACATGTCTAGGTAATTTTTACGAGAATTCTTGGTGACCGTATAATTTAGCATGGATTCCCTCCCTCTAGTTCTCCCGACCGAACCCTCGATGATTTTTGTTCGTCATGAATACAGGATAAAATAACTAATATACACTGAATAACTTAAAACTAAAATTAGGGACTGTATTGTTAGCATAAAAACTAATATATTAGAAGACGTATCGTCGAATAAAGAAAATGTTTGTTACATGTTTTTCGTGCGAAATAAAATCAAACGAGGTATTTTTTGCATTTGTATATATAGTAGGAGTATACTCAAAATTGTGAAGGAAAAAAAACTGCAAGCACACTGATTTAAACTATGATATCGTCATTCGTCGAATCAACGTTTAACCAACAAAATTAAGCGATTTATGAAGCTGGAGAACGAATTCGAATAGTAATGAATGTTAACTATTTTATCAAATTGAACCCAAGTTCTATTTTTCTGTCGCTCTCATATTCAACGTAACACTGAAAATATTTGCAAAAAGAAATATATAAAAACGTCCTGAAATTCCATAGTTCACATTCCACTGTTCGCAATATTTATAATTCATCGATGTTTGACCAAAAATGTGAAGAATTTGAATTTTAAATTATTACTAGAGAGAAAAATACGAACAGTCGTAGCTAGCGTTCTTTATAAGAGAGAGAGAGAGAGAGAAGAAACATGGTCGTCGCGTAATCTGACTGGGTTCGCTGAAACACCCCCACTAGTATAGCGGTAACAGTTAAAAGATAGCTATTTCGTTATACGATTGGACGTAATTAGTCCGATAGAGTAAGTCTAGGGTTAGATTTGTTGTACCTTTAACATAATTTTAGGTTTAAAATTAAATTAATGAAATTCAGTGAAAATATTGAAACTTTAGAGAAACTGTTCCATCAATATTACTTTCGCTTGAGAAACCAACGTAAGCAAAATCAAAGGGTGGCTATTTTGGTTACGGTGTGTGCCCATTAGATAATGATACGCGCTCAGAAGTCACGACGAAGTTTCAGAATCTTCTCCACACTCCTTGGAATTTTGTTCGAGTTGTCGCCTCTCTCCCTATAAAGAAATCTAGTCGTAGCGTCTTTGCTTCCTCGATACCACTGAGCAGTAGAGCGTGGATTCAAACCCTGATCGACTGAATCAGCTGAAGTTTTATGCTCGCGTTTCTCTCATATGTCAGTTCAGCACCAAAGATTTCTCGGCAACTCACCATCTCTCCTTCCCACTTCTCTCACCCAAGTCATGTTTATGAGGAAGAGCATGGCCTTATGGCCTGAACATGACTTCCTACAATCACCAGGCTGGAGTCTAACACTTGATAACACCGGTCTCGTGGGTCGGTCAGCCGGCCGGCCAAAGAGAAGTTCAAAGAGCCAACACGTTCAAATATTTAGTCAT
Organism: Laupala kohalensis; assembly: GCA_002313205.1. NCBI lineage: Eukaryota > Metazoa > Arthropoda > Insecta > Orthoptera > Trigonidiidae > Laupala > Laupala kohalensis. The sequence goes on along the minus strand of NNCF01128853.1, from coordinate 1,635,347 downwards.
CAATATCGTAGAAGATAAAAATTTTGCGCGACCACAGTAAATAAATAATTACTTTAAGTTCAGATTCATTTTACACGAAGAATATGAATGCGTAAGCAATCCATTCGCGGAAATAAACTTAATGCATTTAACCAAGCCGGTCAACGGTACACCGTTGCCACATAATGCATGTTCCAGCCTGGTAGGAAGCCATAGCCTGAAGAACTAAAATAAATAAATTGAAGAAGAAATTAATTTGCGTAGTCTCACCAACCATATATTTGTTTTTAGAGTCAAATTTCGACCTCATAGCGGTCATCATCAGTAATCTTCTTCTGGACAAGAAAAAGTGGCATTTGCATTTCTCCATCGAGTTACGTAGAAAAGGAATGCAAAATTTCTGGGATGTTTGTGTATTAATGTATGATATACTGCTATCGACCAAAAATTATAGTTATCTTTTTATTTGATTGCTCAATCCCATTACGCATTCGCCACTTTTCCTAGTCCGGAGAAAGATTACCGCAGATGCCCGCTATGCGGTCGAAATTTGACTCTAATAATAAATATATGGTTGCCGAGACTACGCAAATCAATTTCATTTTGAATTACGCCAACAAACAGTCACTAATACTATCTATAAATAAATTGAAAACCACAAAATAAGGAAATAATTTGTATTTTATTTCCTTTCGATCCTAAAGACAAAACATCCCCCATTTATTTTTCCTTTCTTTGGAAAACATCCTCATAAAACCTGATGATCCAATTTCGAAACACGTTTTACCTTCTCTTCGCGATCGTCGGTTGTTTACCTGCGAGATCACTTCCAATTCAGCTTCAATTGTTTCCCTCGCAGCGACAGCAATAGGAATAACGATCGACATCAGCCACTTGGAGTATCGACGAAACCATGAAAGCTACGCTTCATATTAAAACCGAACTTCACCTGAAAACACGCGCCATCCTGTGCAGCTCTCGTGTGTAGAGATACAACAGCTTTTACGAGCGGAGAGCAACGGAAATGTGGTTCGCTGATGGGCTTGTTATACACACTTTTCGGAATGAGTAAATGGTTCATCAAACGAATTGTTCGTGTTTATCGTTCGTGCAGCAAACTCATTATTGGCTATTGGGACGAAGAAAAATGTACGAAATATGTGAGAGAACATGAAAGTTAAAATGGTACTCGACGTAAATAATATATGAAATGGAAACATTGTTTAGCATTCAAGATTGTATATATGTATTTAATAAATATGTAGTGTTACAATGTAGTGATACATACAAACCTCACAATAAATGTTGTGTGTAATCCAACTCAGGTCGTATAGCATCATTAACTATAATTGATTTAGGAAGTGGATGTAAATTGTGTAATTATAAACATTGAACCAATTAAAGCGGAGGGAAGTTTTAAACAACATAAAGAGAGAATATGAAATGATCGTCAAAAAAAATTAAAGAATTGATACATTTTTCATGTTCTTTAGTTATATTGACGTTATTTCATATTATATATTGTTGCTATGTTTAATATTTGTTACACCTGACGATCGCCCCGAACAGGGATGAAGTGTTGTGTTCCGTTAAAAGTACATAAATATTATATGGAGTACAAATAAGACCGTATAATATACTTAACTATAATGTAATTTATTGTCCTTAGGGTGTTCAAACACAATTGAATTTCGCAATAAATTAATCGTTTACATTGAGATATTTATTTGCTTCATCTCCCATTCCGAAGCGTTGATCTAGTTTGCCAATGCAATGTGGTCATTAAATAGTAGGCAATTATAATTTCTTGTGGAGAACGTAGTAAAACAAACATGAAAACAGAAATGAATTTAGGCCATGTAGATCCCTAGTAGTATCTCCTCTTCATAGAAAACACCGTGGGATGTATGTGAATTATGTTTACTTGAACTTATCTCCAAGTTTTTCTTTTGATACCCACGAAATATACACCAAAAAAACCTATTATTTTATAGTCTCCTTTTTCATTTTGTTTACAGCTACCAACAAGATTCCCATGTTATCAAATTATGTTAGTAATTCTCTTGTAATTTTCACTTAAAAGTGATGCACATGTATCGTAGTTACTGTAATGTGCTGAATGCAATGTATTAGGTTCCAAATTATGTCGGAAGCGTTACACCATCAGACTGTAATAAATGTCAGACACATTTTGTTTTAATATAGTTATCAAACATTTGTTTGCCAACGTTCGATTATTAAATATCTTCGTCAGGTGTTTCCCTCTTCGTGTTCAGTTTTTTTCATCAGTTTTCCTTCTGGTAGAGGCTGATTTATATACCGACTAGGTTCTGGCCTAGGGAATGCTGCACCCCCAGGGGACTTACATCTAGTGAGTACGTGTTTGGCGAACACGGGGCCCCGAGCTGAGTCTGGCATTACTTCCACTTACTTGTGCGAGGCTCCTTCCTTTCTCTTTCCTGACCTTCCTTGGTCACCTCTTGTTCTTTTCGATCCCGACGCTATTAGGGCTAGGGTATCTTTCATTATCCTCTTCCTTTTTTATTTTATTTTTGTAATGTTTTGAGATGTGTTGATATTTGAGTTTTGAGTTGTAATTCAGGAGGGTTTTTTAGTGGATATGGTTGAGTCATTCGGCGAGTCCCACACGCGGGGAGAGTCGTGTTCGCTCTCCCTAGCGCGTAACTGCATTTTCCCTACCTGTACAAGTTTTTAGGGCTCCAATGACCTATGATGTCGACATGAGCCGTAAAGCCCCACAGAAAAAGGAATGCTGCATTAGGGGACGGTAGTGTCTTTATTATAAACGTTGTTTTTATCTCGTTTTTTGAAAGTGTGTAATAGTTACTATTAATTAACAATCAAGAAATAAAAACAGCAAAAACTTGTTAAATAACTGTCGTATTATAATCTACTCAAAATAAAATTTGCAAATATTATTTTAATATTATATTAATAGATTTTCGTTCTGTTTTAGAGGGGGTATGTCAAGATTTTGCCTTGGGGTGCAGAAATCATCAATCCTCCACTGCCTTTCGGTTCTCCATCGGAATTGATGAAATGGTCCCTTGATTGCTTACGGAGGGTAAATTAATTCCTTATCACTATCGAGCTAACACTAAGTTTGTTACAGATTTTTAGCCATTAAATTATGTATGCAATTACATATTAATTTTATATATTTTACTAAATCAAGATTCAGAAGTATTTTAACAATTACAAATTTGATGTCAAAGAAAACATCAGCAGATTAATATATCAATCAGAAAAAATAAATAAATATATAGTTCGATAAACGACAGCTCCTAACAATAATGTTACAAGTTATACGATCTTATATTGCAATCTATTTATTCTTGATTACTTCTTACATGTGCATATCAGCGACACTTGTCAAAGATTAAAACAAAAAACTTTAAGAAAATACAACACTACTAAAAACACATAATATAACAACATGTATCTTCAAACTTTAATGTTGTAGTCACCTGATAAAGTCTCACACATGAGACGAAGCGTTGTGATTTTGTGTGTTGTAATATTGTGTATATTGTTAAAGTTTTTTAGTGTTTTAAATATTTGACTGTAATAGCTTGTATACACACATAAGAATAAATACACATAAATTGTCTGCAATATAAGGTCGTTTTAACTTGCAACAGAAACAAAACCAACATCCGAACTAGTACAACTAATTGTCCCCACCACTTTCGAACTAAATATCCTCCCAGTGGAGAACTAACATCTTCCACCATGATCGTCCCAGATGCAAGCGTCTGTAGCAAACGAAATTTAACAGCTCAACGCACACACTCTAGGTATTCCATTCGCTGCAATTTTAACTGCAGCAGGAATACACACAGTGAGAGAGGAGCACGACGCTCGCTTGACTCGGGGAGACGCATACTCGAGGTGAACCTCGTATTAAGTTCGCGTACCAAGCTTAATAAGGAACTCCTACTGCAGCACCGGCCAGCAGGCGGTCCCTTTGCATGAGCAGGAAGGGTTACGTTGTAGAGATGAGATGGGTTGGCAAGAAATGAGACAAGAGAGGCTTAAGTTGATAGTAAAATTGGTTTAGTTTCAGAGGTTACAATTTATGAGCGGTTTAATTTATAATGTGATATACATTTTATTCCCACTACAAATAGTTAAGATATTTGTAACGATATGTCTAATGGAGAAATTGTATTAGCCATCTTAGAAAGAAAAGGCTAAGTTGTAGTTTTCTTACGTATTATCTCTTACATATTTTGAATTTTAATTTTTAAGGATTGGTTATATTTTAAATTGTAATGTAAGTTTTTTTAATACATTCTACTTCATTGTGAAAATATATTGATAGATAATAAAAAGCATATTATTTATAAAGGTTTTTTTTCTGTCAAGAAGATTACATTACCAGTTCATCGAAACTTCCCGGAATGAAATCCGTCCACCCATCTCCCTCTCGATAAGTTTCCTAATTTCTCGTCAACACAATTCTTTCCCACCGCTAAGAAATCTTTGAAGCCATAGGTGAACATGACATGACACAGGGAGGATTCCGTGGGGTTATTTACATATATAGTTGTGAGATATTGGACTATTTACGACAGAGGAAAATTGTCGCAACCTCACGGGTTACTTTAGCCAAACCAGTTATCGTCGGCAGTGTCACCGCTTATCATACTCAGTATTTCTACAAAATGAGAAGGAAAAAAAAAAAACTACAAAATAATTAATAAAAATAAAAAACTTTTACTGAGGGTTTTGAAGTGACCCAAGGCAAAAAAAAAACCTGTTTTGGGGAATATGAACCGTTTTATTGAGACAATGTCATCTTTTTCTTCTATTATTTCACGAGACACTCCCATTACCTCAGTCGCCACATCTACCCTTCACTTCATGCCTTCATGCACCTTTCCGTTTCCACTTTCCACGGAACCTCTCTAGAAATATGCATGTGATAGGGATATAAACAATTACAAATGACTTTTTCGCTAAAACACGAAATAAAGAAGAATACCTTATTCAATGTACGATCAACTATAAGTAAAAGTAATGTCATACTTTCCAATGTACTTCTTAGGATTTCACGCATTATATCCCATATTTCATTACAAGGGGTATTTGTTATTCTTTCGAATCACAGCTAAAAATATTTCAGGAGTGGAAAAAAACATAAAATATATTTCTAAAATAAAACATTAGAAAGTTTTCGAGCTTGATCGTACGTCGTATCGTAAGGTCTTATATGACACAACATCGTTGATATGAAACAAATCTAAATCAGAAAAAATTGAATTTAGTATTTTACGCAAATTAAGAGCCAATAACAGTAACATTCGATAAATAAAAAAATTGAAATAGTTACCCCTGGTGTAGCAATACAGCAATACTACAATTATACGGATCAATTGGGAGCGGACAATAAAATATCCGGGGTAATGGGATTTCTTACAATTAAAGGTTATTTTTCAGGTAAATCGATTAAGATGTAGTTGAGATATTGTTTCGGAAATACCTAATACTGTAGAAAAAAACAAAAAACTCACAACATCAGTGGCTACAATTAGGAGGGGGGGTTTGGGGGGAAGCCCCCCCCCCACTTTTTTAAGGAAAGATAAAAATTTCATTTTAACCGTCTAAAACTGGAATTATTAAAAAGAATTACACCAATTGTCTTTCCTTTTATTTACTTCATTATTTAAATCATACTTAGTGGAAATATGCAGAAAATGTCATGTTAATGAAAATTGTCGATATTTTTTGTCCCCCCCCCCCACTTTTGATTCCCAATCGCCGCCACTGCACAATATACAGTTCTAAGAACCAATGTAATGACATAATTAGTCTACGAACATAAACTTTTGTTCAACCATCGACCCGAATATTTGGCGATCCGGATGACCGGAGTTCGGATAAGAAGTTCTACTGTATATCCCGATGTGAAAACTAAAGAACGAGTCCGACAATGAATCACGAACACCAACACCGACACAAGTGGTCACGACGACAGCGACATCACTGCGATGGTATCAGGTTGTCAACGGAGGCAAAGCGTTGGAGACGGGGGGCTCCGTCGGTGGAGTTACACGAAGGGTTGCGAGGGAGGGTGGAAGGAGAGTCTGTGGTGAAACGCCCTGAGGATGCTCTGCATTGCAAATGGAATCCACCGGCCAAGGGCTTGTAGCAGGCGCCGCAAGTGTACGGCCGATGAAGTGGGATTACATTAACTCCAACGCCCAGAGCGTCTCAGTGTCTTCTCTTCCTTCCTCCCCGAATCCCTTTCGCAACTGCTTCGGTCTTCTCCGTCTCCAATTCCCCTTCTCTCCACTGGTGAGGTGTTTTTATTCATTTCTCAAATTTTCTCTGACCCTTCCGTGATCGGGTAGCGATCTGTAACACTTATGGTCGACCGGGATATACTGCTACTCCAAAAGAAACTGAGTTCTTGTTTTTTTTTCGGGGCGTGAACAGGTAATTAAAACTATGTGGATATTACACTCATCTGGCCATATTTCATCATTTCATACCATTTTATATTAAAGTTATTAGCAATAAACAATACAGGGTACTAATGTGAATTAACACTTATAAAAAGGTATTTCGTGGCGGAGATTTAAACAATCTAATTTATTAATCACAAAACTCATCACATTCACTTTTTTCAGACATTTTTAATTCACATATAAAAATATCACAACAAAAAATAATAAAATTGTATTTTGTGTCATTAACATTTACCCCTAAACTTGACACGCCTTTTTCACGAAGAAGAAACCCCAGCAAGAAGAGGGAGTGATTATCAGTTCGTAGACATCGACACTTGCAGCGAAATCAGACGCAATCAGCACGTAATAGATGGTTAGGAAATGTACAGAAAGTTTCAGCTCACGAGATAAAATTGTGTTTCAGGAATAGGAATAACAAGATACGTGGGGTGTTGTGACACTCCACCCGACCATCTTTATTCCTTCATTCTACAAAAGAAATAAGTTTATCTCAATGTTCTACTCGTTTTTTGTTGTTTGGTTTTTTTGATATTTTTTTGTGTTTAAGCATTTATTTAAATAAAATACTTTCCAAAAATTCCAACAATTTTGTTTTTAAAAAGGATTTAGTTCTTCAATGGGAAGGGTGTACCGTACTGTGATTAAGTGTGACATTCGTGTCCTATTTTATTATAAAAACAAATATATTTTTTGTGTTAAGAAATAGGATAAATCTGAAGACTTTTTCCAGTATGTTTTTAAACTACGCCAAATAGTTAATGTACTACGATATGATACGTTTTGGCTAGTACATAAATTACAGCTGCATAGCTATTAAGTTGCTTATGACAGATGTTGAAATTCTTGAATAATGAGAGAAAAAAAATAAACTCGGAATACTGTAAATTTCTGTTACATAAATAAGTTGGATGCAAGTTTTTTGTTTGAAATAAATCTTATTCTTAAAGAATTCATCAGAGCATTATTTAATGATAACAGAATAAGGAGGCATTGCACACACATTTATCATTAAATTAAATGAACAATTGTTCGAAACTACATTTCCCAAACTTTTACTTCAGTGAATGCATGCTTATTTATTCTTCAAGAAAAAAGAACAATGCATTATTCAAGCAGAAATATGGATGATAGCTATTTGTCCCACTAATTTCAATTTGCATCTCATTTCATGCAGGAATCCGCATCAAGAAAACCTGGAGTACCGCGCAGCTCAATCATTAGCTCTATATATTCCTGACGCCAGCATCAAGCGCGTTCGCATCTATCTCCTGAGCGCAACCCACACTGCCGCTTTCATCGCCCCCTTCTCGACACAGACTCTGCTGGTGGCAAAGCCGCGAAAAGACTTTGGATTAGGAGTCTGTGAAGCTGAAGCTTTAACAACGATACAACGAGTGCTGTGTGCAAAGGGAGTGAGGGCGCGTAAAAAAAATATATATTATCCCGTCGGAGAGGCGCCGAATCTCTCTCGAATGTACATTTTTTTTCTTTACAAGTCGTTGGTTCGCAGTGAGAAACTACAGGAGATGTGACGCGAGAGTTGCTGCAGTATCTGTAAAGGAGTAAGGAATGCGAGGGAGACACTTGCAAAGAAATTGAAAGAGATAATCGATTCGGGGCAGAAATGCTTTACACATAATTTTCACTATATCACATCTGACAGAGCTATATTTGATTTACAAAAGACATATCAACCACACATTTTGACAAATTAAATTTTTTGTTTAATCACTCTAATGTAAGGATTTGTGAGCTTTGAATAAAGATGCACACATTTGCTAGACATATTATTTATCGTTAATTTCATGAATACCAAAGACATGGAATGTATCACACGCAATATGATATACTCGTACTATAAACAAGGTATATGACTTTATTACGATTTCCAAGAATGCAGTTTGTCACAAAATAGTTAAATCTTTAAAGGAGAAAATAAATACATCGTAGAAGAAAAGCTTGTTCCTAACGTTGGACATAGTGTTGAAAAACATCCACGAACGTGGACGATATTTGTATAGAGGTATCACAACTGAAAAAAAAATAGCTCTTGAAGGATCCAAATTATGTTGACTTGGGTTTTCAGATCATAATCTAAAAAAAAAAGCTTTTATCATTTGCATGCCCTAAAAGGAAAATACTAAATATAGTACAAATACCACTTCTTAGCGTAGAAGAGACTAAAGGAGTAAACATCCTGAATAAGGGCAAGACAAAAAGGTATTTGAAACCATAAACGCAATAACTAGAGATTTCACATTTTCTTAATTTTATATGGACAAAACTCGGGACAAATGTTAGCATTGTTCAGTTGCAACTACATTTCAAATTTCTAATGCACTCAATACCAAAACAGGAAACCTGAAACACCTCACTAACGTTTCCAACAAGTAAAGAAATATTTTTTTAACATACAGTAACCATGCAGGTACTTACAAACCAAATAAAACAACATTGAAATATGTGTACTACGATATCAAAAAAAATCTAAAATTAAAGAATTGTAAAGAAAAGAGTTTAAAAACTGCATGGTTGAAAATATCGTTTGCATTAAAAGAAACTGTTATTATCATGATTGGGGACAACAAGATTTATTAACTTACAAAATTGAGCCATAGCTGGATTCAATGTAACTTAAAAGCAAGTAGAGAGTTACGCTACGTATAACCATCTGGCTAATCTTTGATCTCATATTCTCGCGAATCCTCCAAGGTTATCGCGGCAAAAGTGACGAAATCTAACATAAATTATTGGAGAATTCAGTGGATTATCAATATATAACTGGCAAGCGTCCCAATTGATGGAAACTCAATATCACTTCCTAGTGTACGATTAAGCATTAACCAGTAGAAAACTGGACTCATGTCGATCAAAACAGACAAATCTACCAAAACACTCGATAACTGATGTTGGATATGAGGTCATCATTCGATTATTTAGAGCAAAAACAGAAGACATTATGGCAATAGAATACAGAGACAATTGAGAGTTCTTTATTGTTTGGAATTCATAAGAAATGTCCTTAATAAAATAAAAAGTAGTCTTTTTTGTGGGGTTTTAGGGTTTGTCAACGGCAAGGTTATTAGAGCTCTAAGTAGTCCATAAACTTGAAAATTGGACCATGATACGTTGAGTTTTCATCACAAATCCCCTCCATTCTCAAAATTTCATCAAAATCAAACGAATTGAGGAAAAATCAAGAAAGGTACATAAAATTATTGCTCACTTAATAGTGCAGGTAAAGAATATTAGTTAAGTTAAATATTAGTTTGTTAATGAAGATATATTCACTTAAAAACTAAATCGAGTTAAAGAATTCACTTCTTATTCTTTCAAATACGTTCCCTTCGGACCGGTTCTGGGGCACCTTCGAACAGTTCGAAAGAGTAAATCACATTATTTTGATTTCGTTTATTGATTTTGGTAATAACGCAGGGTTTCGTTGCTACCACAGAAGTGAATACACAAAATCGATCGTATTCCACCTTTGAAGTGTTTAAATAAATAATTTTTTTTTAAAGCAGTTCCAAACTGCACGTGAGCACTAGGAGGACAATAAACTAATTTACTCTCGGGAAGGAAGCAAGCAAGGGACTATCCCATCAATTCAGATCAAGGGCCCTAAGGCTGATAGAAAATTTCACAGCACAGTCTTTACAGAAGAATAAAAAGGTAGCTACGTGTTTTAATACCAACTTAATAAAACAAAAAGAAATAGATCACGAGTTCGTATTACTTCCGAAAAATGGATTATATGAAATATAAGGTTTATAAATCGAAACTATTAAATTCAGGATTATCACTATAAACTGTCGCCAATGTGCAAGAGCCTACACAAGATCCTGTTTATCTACCCACAAGAAAACTGGAGAAACCTGCGGGCCAGGATGGTTCAGAGATAGTTATAACGTAAAAGAACTATAGCTGGTCAACTGCACCCACCTAACTTTGGTAGTTGGTTACTACACATAGCCGCGGTATTAAAATTGAGGAATTTTATGTCTTAAAATATTTCCCAAATAGTTTATCGTTCTAGACTTATGTTGCTTTCTATTTTTTCTCCTAATATGCAATTACTCGCAGTTTCTAACCCTTCGATTTCTTATGTCTTCTTTCTCTTCTCTCTCGACCAAGAAACAAACAATACAAATAAATAAATTCCTAATTGTTTTTCATATGTCTTTCACGCAAAACTTTAGCTGAAATACCTGGTTTAAAATTAATACACAGTTCGCTAGTACGTAACATAATACATCTGCAAATCAGCAAAGTAGACAAATGAACATTCTCACTCATATATAACTCACTTATATATAATATCTGTAGTAAGATCGGTTTGCGATCTGTAACACGGTCGGGTGGGGAATACTCTCATCCCAATAGAAACGAAGTACTCCGCGGAATGTGGACAGATAATTAAAACTACTTGGATATGATTCCTCTCTTGGAAACATATTTTAACATTTCACAATGTTTTATGTTAAATTTATTAGAAATAAAAAAGTCAGACTGTATTTATGGGAATGATGTAATAAGGAAGCATTCTGTGGCTGAGGTTTTAACAATCAAATTAATCAACCTCAAAACTAATTACATTCGCCGGTTTTGAGTTATTTTTAATTTAATTAACATCTAAAACTTTTAGAAATAGCAATAAGATACGTGAGGCGTTGTGACACTCCACCCGACCTTCAAAGGGTTAAATTCGGAGTAAATTCTGAAGTGCATTCTTGGTAGTACTAAATTCATATACTACACTCAACAGTTAATCTTCAAAGAATGTTCTGTTTTGAGTACACATGTTTCTTTTAAGCATTTGGAATGCACGTTATTGGATTGCTAGTCCTGCATCACAGGAATGCCAATACAAATGAGGTGAATTTCTGTTTCAACAAATTTCTGAGTATTATCGAGAACTGTAACTATGTGTTTTAGCATTATTGAGTCAAAATCGCAGGCATAAAGTTACATTTCTATGTTTTGTTCAAACGCAGCTGATATTATTTAAGGAAGAAAAAAAATTTTTTTCTCATTTTTGAAACTTTATGATTAACAGAAACTTTAACACAGTATCCATCATATTCACATTTCATTCATTCTCCACGTCATTTACCATTTGCATTTGCGATGGGCATTAGGACGGTAATTGAATACCATCGAAGTAATTATCTTCGGGATGAGCGGTATCATCTAATTCTACGTACAGCAAACTCATATAAAACACACAAATTATGATTAAGGGAGAATAACCAGACCCGGGTTTTTCTCCGGCTTTCCTTCAGGTAGAGGCGGATATATTATACAAGTTTTCTAGGCTATGTCTAGGGGCATGTTTATTGTAATAATAAATCGTGAATTTAGTGTTTCTTCAATTCTTATGATTTTTAAACACTATACTCTGAATAATCTATAGTTCGATAATACTTTGTACATGTAAATTTACAAACATATTTGCGTTAAATTACAAACATTTTGACATTATATATGTATTATAACTCGCAGCTAACTTTTTACCTTATCTAGGAAATTTTGCTGAAATTTTTGAATCCGCCTCTGTCTTAGGGCCCTTCATCGGAATTGATGGGATGGTCCCTTGCTGGCTTCCGGAGAGTAAATTAGTTTATTGTCCTCCTCGTAGTCATGCGCAGTTTGTATTGCTTTTTTGACAATAAATTTAAAAAAAAACTTTCACCAGAAAGAAAACGAAAACAAGATGTAAATACAGTGGAGACATGCAAAGGGCACCAAAAGAACAGGTTTGGATTTGAGCTCCAAATTCAGAGGAATGATATGTATTCCCATATTTTGACGCGACATCCCTTCTAGTATCCAAAAGATAATGTTGCGATGTCATATCCAAAAGTTTGGAGAAATTTTCTTCCTCTGAATTTGGATCTCACATCCAATCCAATGTTACGAACAGTATTTTATCAGCGTAAATATATCTGGAAACACGACAGTCTGGCTCAACATAATTTGAGTGAAATATTTAGTACATTATTTTTTATGCAAATTTTCAGCACAATTAAAGAAGCATTTAATTCATAAATCCTGAAGTTCGAGATAATTCTACAGTATCTTAATTTCCATAGCACTGCAGTCCACGGCGTGTCGAGTCAGTTAAGGTTCTACAGTGTTGCATTCAACCCATTTATCTTTCAGTAGCAAATATTACTTGAATGACACAGATTTTTCTTCACAGTAAAATAAAATCAATCTCTTTTCAAACTTAATACTCTCATAAAATTACTTTTTTATCCCTTCCATGGAACTGATTTGCTGTAAGCGCATCTGTCCCTTTTCTTCTCGAGATATATCTCGCCGACCTTCATCAATTCGAATTCTCTCGTCTCACAGCCTTCCGCAGTTGGATTCGGTTAAGGGTCATGTCCTCTCGATGTGGGATTATTCGTGGGTAACAGTGAGCTTCGTGGGAGGACGGACAAGCCTATCCCAAGCTACGTCGCCTCTCGCCTTCAACCAATCAGCGACGAAAGCTCGGGATCTGTCGGAGGATTCAGACGACGCAGGTTTACACTCCGGCGGAAGGATGCGAGCGTTTTCCCCTGGAGCGAGTTGACGAGAATTTCAAAGTCTTTCTAATAAAACGCTTTTGCTTGGAAGATGAAGCAAAGTCATTTCTTGGAAGGTGCATTAAGGTTTTTGACAATTGAAAGATTTATCTTTTAATTGAGATGTGTCCGTTTTTCACTTTCTACTCGTTTCAAAAATGAATTTTTCCCCTCATTCCATAGCAGTACTTAGATAAACGACAATCATCTTAAATACTGTTCAACAATACTTATCTTCAATAAAAATCATACGTTCTTGATCTCTTGTTGTTTAACTGTAATGTCTTGGAACTATGTCACAAATTAAGAAATTAAAATTGTCTTCGAACTTGCCTATATATACACACCAAATATACAACAAGAAATTAAACTTTAGAAGACAAAAAAATTACAAACAAATATTACACAAGTTCCAAGAAGTATCTTATATTTAAAACACGTAATTTATAATACATACCTAGTTCCGAATTACAAATTTTTGCGTGGGAAACTTATACATCAGGGAAGAGTTAAAAAATATTTAGCGAGTTTAAATTGATTATCACTATCTTGGGTAAAAGTGATTTATCTATTAAACTCATTGACTACATAAGTGACCCATGACCTTGGATAACAGAAGTTAAGTAAACACAAATGAAAGAAGAAATATTAATATCATACACACCCAACATTGACATCTGTACATATGGATGAGCGATATATCTGGATGACAAGTTTTAACTTACACTGAAAAGTTTTACCCAGTACCAAGATATTGCTAGACACATCAAAATGTCAACAAAAATGAATCCAAATAAAAACAATTCACAGTTGGATTTAAATCCTGGATCTGTGAGTTGCTAGAAGCACCACCTGGGAGACGATTTATGAATTAGTACACGCAACAAGGGCCGTCCATATATTACGTTCACCAAAATTACCATTTTTAACACCCCCTCTTCCCTCCACACCTCGCCCTTAACGTATTCATCTAACCACCAACGCAACAATCATGTAACGCTATCATTACGTACCCTACCATTTACAGAAAGTTTGTTGTTTTTCGGAAAATGGGGAAAAAAATTTGATACACAGACTTTATTGTTCGTGATTACGCCGTGATCTCTATGAGCGGTTCAGTATATGAATTACGGTAATAAACTTTAAGATTAAAAGTTCTCTACAAAGCATACCCCATAAAACTCCAAGCCTAACACCCCCTCCTACCTATTTATGGACAATCCCTCAGAGAAATACATAATATTGCGAAGAAAACCACGTGACATGAATGAAATAAATACGTGCGTCGAGATTGCTCGTGCATGTGTTATGCTGGTGAGTAACTGTAAACGACCCGAGAATTCACGAGACAGGCTGAGCTGAACACGTCTGAGAATCCTGCGAGTTGTCTGAGCATCAGAGGGTTGGGTGATGTATGAGTAAAAAAAAAGTACGGTAACTGCAAGAAATTGAAGTAGTGCGGATTTCAAATCAGCTCAGGGTGACTACCAAGATCAAAGTGTAGGGGTTGCGACGCCGCCTCGACTCGGAAGTAAAAATATCAAAACAATCAATTTCATCCGAACAGTAAATTCTTCGAAATTTTTCAACATTCAAATTTCCTTCCTACTTTTTTTTTTTT
>NNCF01128853.1:1589559-1611954 GCA_002313205.1 Laupala kohalensis | reverse complement strand
GATAAAAAGTTAGCTGCGAGTTATAATACTAATAGAATGTCAATATGTTTGTAATTTAACGCAAAAAATTTACATGTACAAATTATTATCGAACTATATATTATTCTGAGTACAGAGTTTAAAAATCATAAGAATTGAAATAACACTAAATTCACGATTTATTATTAGAATAAACATGCCCCTGGACAAAGTCTAGAGAACCTGCATAAGAAATCCGCTTCTACCCGAAGGAAAACCGGAGCAAAACCCTGGTCAGGATGGGGCTAATGTACACAACCGTGCCAAAGTTGAGTACACATAAAACTAAATTAATATGAGCCATAAGACAACACAATCATGCAAGAAAATAGTTTTTGAAATTGTTATAGGTTATTTAGAAAGTACTACAGCAATGGCGTGATAAAGTACAAGACGGATAGTGGGACAACATGACATTTGCAGCACCATTGATCATAACGCGAAAACCGTTTTATGAAGTGAACAGCCGAGACTACTTGGAGATCAATGCTTTTGTTTATTCCACAAGCACTCAAATGACGTATTTAAGTTTATTTTTTAATTGTCGCCGAAGGGGTTCACGGTAGCGCTGCGCTGGCTCGTTCCGGCCAGTTTCACCCCAGGATAGTTAGTCCCGATGTTGAGGTGAAATGAAAAATCCCTACCCCACCGGGATTACTACTCACTGATCCACTCTGACTCCATTTAAGATTTTAGAACATATAATTACAACTTAAGATAAACTATTTAGAAAATGTACAATATGATTTTCATTTATGCTGAGTTAAAAAACGTTTGTGACTACGACACATGAATGGTAAGTTTTGTACTTTACAAATTAGTTTATTTCAATAGCTCTCTCTATCTAAAACTATTCAATATAAGTTCCAAATTCAATTGATTGCAAGATGTAAGCGCATCACGAGATATATGTAAAATATTGAGATTATGAAAATAATTATTTAATAGATATTCAATGGAGACAATTAATAATAAGTGGGATAAATTATAATATTACGAGAACCACACGTTTTAAATATAGAAAGGAACTAAAGGAATTTACACGGGAATAATATGCAGAGAAAAAAATTAATAAACAGAAATAATATATATTTAACTTGCATAGTGATTTGTACTTATTCTTCGTAATTTTTATGCCTCGCTCAATTTGTATTAAGAGCTTGAAAAAGTTGAAATAGTTCTTGTTCAAGTTATATTATTTAAGTGGATCAGAACCATCTAAGAGTTTTTATATTATATTCTTCATTGGTGTCTTACCAAAAATGGCAAATTGACCAGTACAATATTGAATTCAGGTACATCTGAAGTTGTAGCCATTAATACTCGTAGGAATAGCGTAGAGCTATCACCAGTCCAGAAAAAAAATAAAACACGCTTGCGGAATGCAAGGGAATGCAAGAGAGTGCAAGAGAGTCGCATTTTGAAGCAACGTCATTCTTGTAACCACCGCCCAATACACTTGCGCCTTCCGTGAAAGGTCCGGGGACGACCTTCGCCAGCGCAATCGGACCCGTGAAATCGTCTTGAATGGCTGCTTTGCATTTCCTTCTAAATCGCGGCATCTGCTTAGCATATCCCGACAACGAGTCTCGCTCAATGGCACTAGAACACGCGCACTGGAGCTGCTATGGCAGCTACAACGGACATTATAATGTGAGACGGGTTTGCTCCGGAAAAGAGGAAAAACATTACGATGCATACAGTGATGACGCTTGGTGTTCATTTCTTTATTACTGTTGTACAACGTCTTGCATGACTAACTAGAAACATTTCAATTGTGGAAGAATAGTTGGCTCGAAGTGACATGTGATTGAACACTTTAAAAGGATAAGTTTTGAAGCTAAATGCCTCAAAAGCTCTTTTACTATTAGACCACTATTCTGTCCAAGACGAGTTTATATATTCGAGCACATCACAAGAGAAAAGGACCATTAAATTATCGAAGTCAGCTCTTTGCCTCTACCCTGGCAGCGGGGAAAGAACAGCCTCTAACCCGATATTCCCACTATTTGACACCTAAGGTCTAAGACTTCCTTCACCCAGGTGTAGCTCCTGGATACTAAGTCAAACGCAGGATTTTCTTATAAGCGTGAATATATGATACTAGTCAGCGCAGCTGAACAATGAAGACTCAACCAGCACACAAGGATAAAAGCCTTGTAGATTCCCACCCTACAATGTCCAGAAATGGCATTCTTCTAATAACAATTACATACCCCGGCGATTCTCAAACTTATTTCATCTCGCGTGCTGCTTAATGCATGCGGTCATTTTACTGAAATAGTACCGCCAAACCTACACCATTCATGTTCATTTTGTTCATATCCCCATATCTCTAAATTGCACCTAATGATAGTTGATACATTGAGGTGGCCTTCGCATATAGAAAGTTCGATTTTCATGCTCCTTAAGAAGCCTACACACGTTCAAACTTATGCATCAAACCAGTATAAAGTGTATCAAGTAGGTTTGATGTTAGATTCAGTGAAATATCCAACTTTTTTTTGTCAAACTTGTGTCCACTGAACCTAGAAAGAAGTGCTGACGTAGTACATCGGTTGAACATACTAAAAAATGTGCTGAGCAAATTTCACTGGATTTGGAAATAATAGCCAATATAACGGAAGGGTGATGTTTAAACGAGGAATAACTCAGAAAATCGTTCGCTTAAAGACATTAGTACGTAACATCCTTTTGTATTCTATAAAACTTGAATCTGTTGATATTATATAGATATTGTACAAAGCAAAACAAACACATCAGTAATTTAAAATTTTACATGATAATGAACGTGTTTAAATATATAAATAAAAATTGCATATTACAAAAGTGCGAAGTAAAAACGAGATATTCAACGTTAAAAAAGTTTCCATCAGAAATTTCAATGCATGTATTATTTTGTGAAATGCCACTTTTAAACCAAAGCGTTTCCAGGTGTGAGCTTTAAATACATCACACAAACACCTGAAAACAACCACCGCACTTTATGAACCGCGCTCGATTTCCAAAGGTCGATTCAAAAACTCGGAACCGTCGGATTTTCGCGTTGGTAGCCCTGTCGCAGATTCATTTTCGGGAGAAATATTTACGACTCAGCGTTTTGTTTGCAGGGTCGGGGGACGGTGTGGGTGGCGAGTATCCGATTCCGATGATATATACGACATTTCCTCATGTCGCAAGGTTGCCCCCGGCCTTATCTCATTCCGATACGGCGCAACAGACGGCGGCGTCTGCCCTGTCGCGCCTGTGAACGAACGGAACGGGAACACGGTGACGCAAGGCGTTATTGGTACGCGTTATTCCCTCGGAGGTTGGTGACAAGATTGCCTGCGTTGCGCATCTCATTCAACGAATCATTAGCCCTGTAATTATTATTATTATTATTTATTTTCATGAACTATTTTCACGACTTGTCGTTGGCTTCAGGTGAGGTGCGGGGTACACAAAGCATCCTCACCTAAAGCAATGTCACAGTTTAAAATCTTCTGACTATTCTACACGTGTTAAGAATGGCTGCTTTTTGTAATGTTAGAAATATGTTTTTTTTGGAAGATGAAGCCGATTGATGCTCTCATGCAGACTGTGAGGGATAACTCCAGTGGTGGACAGGACTATAGGAACTATTTATTTTATTAATATTATTATTATTAGGAATAAAACAGAAGACTTGGATGTAATCCTATCGTGGTCCGTGGTTTCCTCCGGTTTGCCTCGGATTTGATGGGATGGTCCCTCGCTTGTTTCCAGAGAGTAACTTAGTTTATGATACGTGGATAAATGCAGTTTAGAACTGCTTTTGGACAATAAAGTTCGTTTATTTATTTATTTAAGCGGTAGAAAATGAAACTAGAGACAGGCAACGATGGGCAGCCATCTCCAGCAGTTATCTCCACAGTTGTGACTGACTGACTTCCCCTTTCTATTATGATTTTGTAATGTTTCTTTAAATAACTTTTGCATTGTTCTATTGTTAAGAATGTTATTTTCTTTTGTCTTCTACTGTAGGACTTAAAAGGCCCATTAATGCAATACATGATGACGATGATGATAGATTTATTTCATCGATGTGGCACGGTCTCTGAGACTGGTCGAAACAACGATGCTTTTTACTTTTCAAACCGCTCTGTAAACTTTTTCGTAAACTGTACATTGTTGTGCNTGATTTTGTAATGTTTCTTTAAATAACTTTTGCATTGTTCTCCTTTTAAGAATGTTATTTTCTTTTGTCTTCTACTGTAGGCCTTAAAAGGCCCATTAATGCAATACATGATGACGATGATGATTTATTTATTTCATTGGTGTGGCACGGTTTCTGAGACTGGTCGAAACAACGATGCTTTTTACTTTTCAAACCGCTCTGTAAACGTTTTCGTAAACTGTACATTGTTGTGTCTTCTTGAAATAATTTTCTTGGTAATCTCGCAATATNTTTTTTTCTGGTAACTTCCAATGGTTGATAACATCATCACAGTATTCCATAATGGTTACATCATGTGAAGAGTTGTACTTAAGACAAAATTCCTAGGAAAACCGTACAAACCATCCTGAGATCGTCCAAAACAACCTAAAGTATTGAGTACGCTATTAGTAATAAACCAAAGGATGAATTTGTGAGACATTTTATTCTATATATCACTCTTAGTAACTTGATTGAAGTATTATGCAAATATTGAAATTGAATTTTTATCAACAATGGGGGGAAAATCATATTATTTCTTATGGAGTCCGTGATGATCATCACATTGCAGTGACTCATTTCTATCTCCTTCAGATTAAAAAATCTAATTAATTATGCATGTAATACTGTTGTTACTTTCTTTGTGCTTGTTTTGTTGTACATTCCACATATTCATGTTAAATGTTTTAAGATGATAAATTAAGAAAATAATAACCTGCTCCCAGACACCCACCAGACTAAGTATGTTATATTAATTTACCACACCAACGCATTCGCTCACTTGAGATAATCCAAGAATTTTGAATTGTGTTAATTAAAGTAGATATTAAGAATTTGACTGATTTCTAATTTATGTCATTCCTCTGTTTTTAATATGCTATTACTCATTGACGTAATGGCGAACTTAGCAGTGCCGGAACGCTGAATTTCCCATACTTCCCAACAACAATGGGGGTCCTGCGCCCCTTCCCTGGAAAATTTTTAAAATTCATATGCTTATTTGTACATTGCTTTATAGAGTCCATTTTCGGAAACTTTTACAACTTCACCATTTCTGTAAGCTAAAAAAGTTAAAATTATATTTTTTGGCCTGTATTTTTTAACCTAATATTTTTTTTGAATTGTGTATATTCCTCACAAGTTATATATGATATGCCTCTCTTGACTCTCGAAATAAAACTTTAATCAGTGTCTATGTTTAAAGAATATTGGAATCCTTAGAACTAACACACTTTTGTGCTGGTAGTAATGAGAAAACGTAGTCTACAATTTCCACTATTTTGTAAAGCGCATGACAAAATCAAATTGTGTAGTGATATAAAAACCTCACTCCTCTCATGCGTAGCGTAGGTCTCTTACTGTATTCATCTTGAAATTTGTTTCTCAAATTCATTTTCTTTTATCGTCACTTAAAATAAACTTTTATTAAGGATATAAATAAAAATCATATTCCAAAAACGCCCCGGAACACTGTTCCGGCACCATGACACCACTGTTATTACTTCATAATTAAATATCAAATAGTTTTACATTCACTTATAACCTTTCCATAGTTTTGTTTGAGTGTAAATGTTATTTACTATTTTTTCTATAATTTCTAGTAATTAACATGTTGAACGAATAAATATATAAATATTTCCTGAAACGCAATTTTGAATGGGCATCTTTTACTATAATTCATTTATTTCTGTATCTCTTTTTTTGAATACTTGACCTTCTGGGAAAGCAATCTATTAAATTGTGATGAAATCTAGGGCGTGGCTTCAGCATTCCAAGTGATAGCTGCTGGCAATTCTACGAATAGAAACCATTAACGCAGGATCGTTTAGAGAAAAAAATTCCTGGAATAAAGTCAAGTTCATAAAATCATTATCTTAATTATTAGTATTTGATTGAGGTAAAAATTAGTATAAATGTCAGGCAATAACCAATATCATGTCTTGTTAAAAATAAAATTTCCATGCACCAACAATCAATTTTCATTAATTAAACTTGTGGATTCTAATAAAGAAGAGTGTTATTCATAGAGTAGATGTATTCATTGTTTTTAAAAAGTAATTGATTAATAATATTAGTTGAAAACGCATGGTCAACATCGTACTACATTAGCGAGCGTCATCGAACTTTTATGTTTCTTTCTATCCTCATTGTTTCAAATTATCAAAATAATTCGGCATTTCGTGTAATACGTGACTGGATGATGTACATTGTAAATCGTTTCACATAGTGTTTCGCCCACTTACTTCATTCATATTGAAGTCATAGCGAGATCTCTTTAAATTGAGTATCCATCATCTTCGACCGTATCTACTATGTATTTTCTATATATTACTTGTATTTTATCTCTGTTTATTTTAGTTTTCTACGTATTCTGTAATTTACCTGATGATGATGTAAATTTCGTTGAAAGAGAACATTCAATGTGAATAAAGAACATGGAGGACACACCATGTTTAATAATTTTTGTAGTCAAACGAGGCAGATATTTCATGTTTTGCTTCTTAAGTGAGTAAAACACAAAAAAAGAAGAAAGTTTATATTTCATGCATTGTTTTCAATCATCTCTCGCTAATAATCACAAATATATAAATATACTTATTGATTCATGATTAGTCTACTTTTTTAACATGTTAGTACTCGTATTTCAATTAGAGCCAGTTCGACGGAAAATGTTGACATTATTTTCCTCTTTTTTATATTCTGTAGCAAATGAAAAATTTCAAAATACACATAACGAATGACAATTAAACACGAAAAAATACGATTGAAATTATTACATCTTATGTATTTTGTACGCATGAATTTCATCAGTTTCGACACATGTTTACGACTTGTAACTGAAGGAGGAAAGAGATCACAAAAATACTACGATCATTGAACTCTTAAAAAAGAGTGAGCGGACCATACATGTTCGTGAAACACGTATGAGCACACTCTCCAGACCAGACTGCGAACCGGAGTCTCACCGCGTCGCCACACACAACACAGTTGTTTTATGCGCTCACTCAAGCAGTCGGAGAAACGCACACTCGGACGTGCCAGCGATTAACTGTTGACTTACGGCCGCTAGTTATTTGGGGAATGACCGACTCTCGTAAATAGGTATTGCGATGTGAGGGTGGACTCTCAGGAGAATGTCTTCCCAGCAGACACACGTTGGTTGTGAAGATCCAATACTTAAAGAAAGATTAGAGTCCTTTATTTACGGAGAGACGACACCTCGAAAAAAATGCCAAGGAATACCACGTGAATTCTCATACTTCAGCAGATCATCTGAGCGCGCATATCGTTCCATTGGCACATTTTACATCAATTTTAAATATATTTAGTGTCAGAGAAGCAGTTACCAACTGCGTATGACAACGTCAACCCCCAGGGGACTTACATCTAGTAAGTACGTGTTTGGCAAACACGGGGCCCCGAGCTGAGTCTGGCATTACTTCCACTTACTCGTACTTGTGCAAGTCTCCTTCCTTTCTCTTTCCTCACCCTTCCTTGGTCACCTCTTGTTCTTTTCGATCCCGACGCTATTAGAGCTAGGATATCTTTCATTTTCCTCATTTTTTGTTTCCCCCCCTCATTTTTTGTCCTCAATGTAATCCAGGAGGGTTTTTAATGGGTATGGTTGAGTCATTCGGCGAGTCCCACACGCGGGGAGAGTCATGTTGGCTCTCCCTAGTGCGTAACTGCATTTTCCCTACCTGTACAAGTTTTTAGGACTTCAATGACCATTGATGTCGACGAGCCGTAAAGCTCCACAAAAAGAAAAAACAACGTCAAGGATAATAAGCTGATATACTCTCCGGAAGCAAGCAACGGACCATCCCATCAATTCCGATCAAGAGTTCAAAGGCAGAGGATGACTGAAAAGATATGGATACAAAGTTAGCTACGTATTATAATATCAACAGAATAGCAACAAATTTGTATTCAATAAAACACAAAAAAGATAGTTCACAAGTCATAATACTATCAGGCTATAAATTATTCGGAATTTATAGTTTATAAATGGTATATAATAAAATATTCTAAATCCGAGATTAATTATTACAACAGACCGTCTGCCCTAGGCAAGAATCAAGATCTTAGAGAATATGAAATCCACCTCTACCCGAAGGAAAACTGGAGAAAACTCGAGCCAGGAAAGGATCATTTTTTTTAAATTTAATGTATTTTATTTCACAGCAGTTACAAGCAAATCATATGTATACAATAACTATTGAATGAGAACCTCGTAATGACATCGTTACAGGAGATGTGGACGGTAAATGAACAAAATCATGGGTACAAAAAACCCACCACATTTGTTTTTGTTTAGGTTGGTTTCTCACTCATGGCCACCTTGATTTCATGACTGAAATACCCACGTCTCATTGCAAGGGGACCAAAATGGCTGTCATCAACCGTCACCTGTCTATACACGCCGTAATGGTGAGGGGAGGGGTTCAGCAGACCCAATCAGATTATGTGACGTCAATGTCATTTCTCTCTTCTATACAGAGAGGAGACACCTCGAATAAACTTCCAAGTAGATTCGCATACTTCGAGAGTCCTCTGAACGCGCATCATCATCTAATTGGCACAATGTGGCGGGGAGCGACGTTCACCCTTTATTTTTATTTAAGTAGGATTTTCACTCATGACCACCTCAACGATATGAGTGAAGTATGGTTATATCTCACTGCAAGGGGACCAAACCGTCATCAGACTGTTCCCGTCAAAATGATTGGGGGTACAAGAAGCGTGACGTCCATATAATTTCTCTTTCTTCTGAAGGACTCTAATGCGGATGACCGGAACCGGATGTTAAGCGTGACCGGAACCGGATGTTATTGCTTCTGCTGGCAAATAATTTCGTCACTTCCGATAATGGTTTTGTAAGTGATAACACTGATGGCATAATATACGTGGCCGAATTGAGAAGGAAAATTATATTAAGGTCTGTGAAGAATATTGTTTTCAAGTACGTAACAAGAAAGAAATGTAAACCAAAGATTTCAGAGGTCTTAACAATGCACTTTGGTTTATTGTTTTCTGTGTAAAGTGCATTTTTCTTCTTCCTGGATTTTACAATAATACGTAATTACTTACATTTAAACATATAATACTGGAATCCGTGTGAATTTTAATACGTTTTCCTCGTGGTATTCCATTGGTAAAATTAACAAAAGTGAAAATATAATACCACGAAAGTTCAGAAACATGGAAACTATCATATATATTTAGAATATTATATAAGAACCCCGTGCAAGTCCGGGCAAAATAAGGTAAAAAAACTCCGGACCTGTTGGCATGTCTTTACCATCTATACAGTAAACTATATCAATTCACATGATCAAGGTTTCTTTGAAGTTGATGGAAATTTTAAATGTCTATTACTAATTGTTAAGCATTCTTTTCAAATTCCGGGATAAGCCGGGAAGTTCTGCTGGTATAATATAACCCTAATATAATTTGTGTTCTCAACTTCCGGACCTATTTTCCACATTTGAATCCTTACCAAAATGTTGGTTGTCGACGGTGGCGCTCCACTTGTCAGTTGGCTTAATACGTTCGTCGGATTTATTGAAGCGTTATTGCTCCTGCTGAGATTGAGTACTTTTTTTTCTTATTCAGACGAACCTCGCATGGATTGGGAAGGTGTATTATGCGAGAAAACAATTAACTACGGATTCGTGAGTTTATTTTATGGTACAAGTGTCATTGCGGTGGATTTCTCGTTTTGAATGGAATTAACGGATTAAAAAACACTTCACTTCGCCTCATAAAATTATTCTGCGTTATGGATTCCAACTCAAAAGGTTATCGTTCATATATAGATATACGTGCGCAATTCAATACAGGGGCTAACAAATAGTTGCAGTGAAAATATTATTGAAGAAATAAATTCACTTGCTGGAATCAGTGATTCGGTTTTTATTCTACGTTGTTAAAATCTAGAAAATGTTATTTTTTTTAAGGACTAACCTACAACAATCGCTGCTATTCAACTTTTCAGGAAATTATTATTATACTGCTACTTTGAAAATGATGTGTATTAGATGTTAAGAAAATGTGATGTATTAGATGGTAAGAAAAGATATAATATAATTGATTCCATTTCAAATTCTACTAAAAATATATCAATCAAGGAAACTAATCACTATTATGGAAATGGAAAAATCATAACACTGGTTTAATGTTTTCCCAGGGAATTTTCATATTTTCACATTTAGTGTCACCTAGGGTTAAAATTTTAAATACACACCACAATTCAAGTTCACCCATCCTGGCCCGGGTTTTCCTCCAGTTATCCTTCAGGTAGAGGCTCTCTTGGCTCTGATCTAGGGGTGGCAGTCACATTACTACAAATGCAATAATTAATCTCAAATTTAGAGTTATTTCAAGTTACGAATTATAGACAATATTTTCCGAATAAATGAAAGATTTGATGATTTCACCTATTTGTTAAATAATTTAGAAATAAAATATAAATTTATTGGTATTTTATTGACGTTGTAACACGTAACTAACTATTTTTTACTCTTATCTTAGGGGTAGAGAAATGATTCATCCGTATTTGCCTTGGGGTTCTTGATTGGAATTGATTGGATGGTACCTTGCTTGCATCCGGAGAATAAATTACTTGACCTCCACGGGGTCATACGCAGTAGTAACTGTTTTCTTCACACTACATTTATTATCGATATGAGAAAGATAATTTTGAATATTGAGGTGAAGTTAGAAAAGGGTCCATTATCTATAATATCAACACTATTACAAGAATAACACCACAAAAACATACATTTTTTACAAGGATAACATTAATGTGAAAGGACAAATTGAACAGACCCGTGCACACGAGCGACCTCACTCTTGAATACACACGGAACGCGAGCACAAACGCTCCACAGCCGCCCCGTCATCGCTCGCACGTATCCACGGCTCATTACGCACTCCGGGAACCACCGCCGCTGACGACGCGAGATCACGTGTGCGGGTCGTGAGATCACCCGAGTCGTGAACGACTCCAATAAGCAGCTTACACGGAACAGCGAATCGTGTTATGTGCTTCACACAAATGGAAAAGAACATTGAGAAATGCTTAGTTGGGATCTCGTAGAGAATTTAAGAGGAGTTTCATATTGCGAATCTTGCTCAACACACGTGGTTATATTAAAATTGTAATAATATTGAAAATTAGGATCTTACGTAAAAGTGAATTGTCAAACCTCTTACAAAGAACAACATATAATTACGGACTTTTCTGGGAACACGACTTTTCTGCAAGTTGTATGTAGTATTTTTGCTAGCTGAAAACTTTATTTTTCTCACATATAGTCATGAGCTAGTCAGGTAAAAATGTAATTAGAAATTGATAATATAAATATATAATTTCATAAAGTAACATACAACATCTTCTATATCTTCCTTGGATTTTTTTTAATACAAAAGAAGAACAAAATTAACTTGTAAAAATCACAGTGTGCCAATATTAACCAAGGCAAAATATAGTATTTACTCACAAGCAATATATGGGAGAGAATAATTCATTCGACCAATGGCCGGACCATTGAGAAATAGGTTTTCTTTCAAAAAGACGGACAAATTAATTCATAGAAAAATAGACTCGAACGTAAATGGGGAGGCAAACTGGCAAACTCCCGCCCCATCTCCGTTCTGACCGTCGCAACACAAACACATCGCACACGTAACATCGCGTTACCTCATTTCTGGAACATTCCACGAAAAACCTGTCAAACAATCAATGTTTGAGAGCCCCTCCCTGCCACTTATTGTACGCTGAAAGAGAAAAAAATGTGTTCAACGTTAATCCGAAGACCGTTTGATCCGAGGCCGGTTAAGAGGGGTTTTACGGTAATGGAAAAAGCAACACTGAATAGTAGTTGAAATATCTGAGAGGTAAAAGGCTCACCTAAGCTTATCTTGTATCAACGAAAAAAAAAACTATTTCGCTATTTCAACTACTCACGCACTAGGAGAAAGGGTTTTAGGGTTTATGCGACTCTTCAGTTGGGATGGACTTTTAGAACATAAACACATACAGAGAGAGAAATATATATACAAGTTTTACCAGCGCTGAGCGTAATTTTAGGACGAAATTAGCGAGATAAACCAGGTATTAGTGCACGCAAACTGCTGTGTAGTTAAAATTGTAAATGATTTTTATTTACCCAGACTCTACCTCACTTTTTTACGTCTATTTATCCCAACCTCCGTGAAATTCAATTCTACGTACTAAGACAAAGAGTATGATGGTTTCCTTCTTTCTATTCATTTTAATTTAAACAAATTACTATCACATTTTGAATAATTTGTTTACTAGATAACGTTTTATGTAAATTTTGGGGTGAAAAAATCCAACTAATCTGATTGAACATAAATGATTACACACTTTGATATTGATACGTAGTTATTAGTATTTTAATCTTCTTTTTAAACAAAAGTAAATAATAAACTTTATTGTAAAAAAAGTGGCCTATGACCACGTGGAGGGTAATGAACTAAGTTACTCCCCGGAAACAAGCACGGGACCATACCGTCAATTCCGATCAAGGGCCCAAGGGCAGTGGCAGATTTAATATAATAATTAAACGAAACCCGATAGCTAAATAGTCAGCATGAAGTCAAAAAGGACTTATATCAACAGGTGAATTTGTGTCGTGGAAAGTGGTTGTAACTACCTTGCTGCACTCTTGCGGTACGCGCCAAAGCGGGAAAGACGAGAAAGACAGAAAAGACAACGGAACCGATGGAATTATTGGCATAGGTTCCATACATAGTTTCTTCAGAATGTAAACCACCCAGATTTTCCTAAACGAGATTCATGGCACGATGTCGTTTCTCATACAGATTCTATCCAACGGCAAATTAAGAGTTGTCTCTTGTTTCTTTGTTAATGGGTAGGCTTCGCAATGAAAATACACAGTTAAATAGCTACAGAAACATACTTTTATTGTATGACTTGCGTAACGGTGCGTGCACACACAGCATTTACCCATAGGAACGCACTAACTCGAACATAAGTCTCTCTTACCACCATATTGTCAGTGACCAGCTGTGACTCTAGGACCACAGGAACTCTTTGATATAATATTTTTCTATTCTAAACATAAAAAATCGTTAAAAATATTATAACAGAAATCATGTTTCGTGTGTTAAGAAATCTGATGTTTCTTATGTTTAATTTTCATTTGTAACATTCGTTTTGAATTCTTATACATAAATTTGTAAGTCACCTTTATGATTCATTAGATTTATAAACCTTATGAATGTATTTTTAGGTTCAGCGCCTTGTTTATAAAAAGGGTGATAATAAACGCACTGTTTTCAATAAAACTCAAGACAAGGATTAAAAATGTGTTGCTCACATAGAAATTATAAATAGAGCTCAAAACTAGAATATTTCAATTCATAAAACCATGTTAAATCTTTCTAGCCAATTGTGTTATTCATTTAAACAGTATTTGTACGGAAAACGGGTTTAATGTTAGGTGGGCGTTATTTCCATCATGTAACTTATTATACTTTACATAAATACCAAAAATCACATAGTATTCTGTCTTCCTATATCTTGTCTGAATTCACTTTCATTACGGTTACAAATCAATAAATAGTATTCATAAAATTTATGAAACATTTTTGAGGTTGATGTTCATACTATCCAGCATTACGAATTTATTATTCTTTTTATTTTAGACTTGTAAATGAAAGTTTGAAAAATGAAAATTCATTATTCTTTTTATATACAAGTCCTTCTTGTAGAATCCTTTGCACGTAATTTCTGTAGAAAGACACAAAAGATGAAAAAGTACGATTTTTAATAATTAAAAAGAACTAAGAACAGTAGAGAGAGAAAAAATCCTTTAAAAACGATTTGTCGTATTTTAATCCCATGACCATCGAAGAACCTCAGATTTCAACTCGTTATATTTTCGAAGTATTTTTACTTTGGAATTATGGGGGGGAAAGGGAGCTGGGACATCGTACCTTGGAATCTATAAATAACTAATATTTCCATTGTTATAAAAAACTGTTTTAAGGGGCCTTAGTTTTGACTTTTTTTTTACAATTTCCCATATTTTACCTATAGTTTTTCCATTATTTTCTAAGTACACACATAGGTAGTTTTTTGGTTTTCAATATATTTAAAGTTACAGGATTTTTGTACAATATTTCTAGAAAATTAACTAAAACTTGATAATACTAGTCATTCAAAATTTCTAACACAATTGTTAACGTAACATTTAATTTACATATTTTTCCTTCTCCAACACTCTCGAACGAGATTGCAAAAGATATAACTCCAGGCCCAAAATATTTTCAGTAAACTTCTTTCGAGAGAACTTCCTAACACTCTTCGATTCCAATTCTCTCTCCAAACTTCCTCCTAGTGTTATCCGTCAACTCATTACCACAAATGTCACAAATTAGTCTCTACATCTTCATGCAATTCCCGGAAATGAAACGAATCCTCGAATGCATCTCCTCACCGCGGCTCCAACACTCCTCTTTTGGAGTGAAACCCATTTTTGCATTTTAGATGAAGCTGACGCCGCGCCTCGCCGGCGGTTGTCGTGCAAGGGTTGGGCTACGCAATCAAAGAGAATGTCTAACTCGCGGTCGGCGATGTCTGCTCCGACGGCGTCGTCACCTCCCCCACCCCCATCCGCTCCCACCCGCCCCCACGGATAAAAGCATTTCCGTAATTCATAACAACACTAATACTTCAACTTCGAGCGCAGGCAGCCAGACGTCGGGACACGGAGGTTGTGTTTTCACACGGGATCGAGAGCTAGGAAGAAGTTGGGCAGAAGGGTGGGGAGGATAAGAAAATAAGAGCAATAAAGAAAAGGGAGACGAAAGGTACTGAGAAGAACCAATTCTTTGTAGAACTGTAAATGTACACACAAAGATGTACGGAAGCTAGAAACAGGAAACTGTATAACGATTCATTTTATTGCCATAATTAAGAATGTGGCAAAGAATAGAACGTTTGGAATGATTTGGAAAAAATTAAAGAAGTGATATAACGTGAAAAAAGTACAAAAACGTTACGTTATTGTTGAAAATACATCATAAATGAAGCATAAGTCACGAAACATATCTAGAGCAGAATTCATAAATATTTATCGTGGGAGTTATTTATCATTCCACAGGGTACATTCTACGTTTTTCGCCGAGAAATGGATCTAAATTCATCCAGTCTTGAATACTTCCAGCGTAAGAGAGACGAATCCTGATAAATATTTTTTTTCCCTTTTTCATATTCTATCTTAAATCGATTAAAAATAATTTGCAGGTAAATTCTTCATTCAAGTAGAAACTGGGTACTATTCAAAATTATATTCAATTCTCTTAAAACGACGTTAGTTTACTGATCCCTCAAATTTAATTTTAATCGAAAAGTTTTAACTTATGACCTTTAGGTCATAATTAGGGTATGGTTTCTATACTCATACATTCCGTGGGATCATATAAAAGCTTAACTTCTCTCACTTAATATTTATCATTTGTACCATTCTTCCGAAAAAATATAATTACTCGTGAATTCGAAAAAAAATAACGTAAGGAGAATGTGGATTGCGAGTCAAGATATGTCTCGTTCTCCAGCGTATCCTATCTCAAAATATTAGTTCTTTTTCGTCCAATACAATTCAACGTTTCGTACAAGAATGAGGTAAATATTTTTTTCGAGAGTTGAGCCGGGAGAAAGAGAATAATACAATTCATCTGTCGCATCCATGAACTCGAATCCAGGCAGCCCACGCTGTAGCAGAGAGGCCGTGCAGTGAGTCCAAAAGGGTGGTGGGTGCCCACAGGGGTAGTGGATCGATACCCAGATTCACCTCTAGGACGGACGGCGACGAAGGCAGAAGAGGCGCAACGTCCGAGTGGCGGACACGCTATCTCAGAGAATCGCATGGCACGGTGTGTAAACAACCATACGGGGAACGGCAACGGACAACGTCATAACGCGTTATTTCACTCTGGACATTACGACGGCACTGCAGGTGTGAGAACGCAACTTTATGTAGGAACAAGGTAGAAGAGAGCACACCGGACTTCATTTTTGTTGCTGAAATAACAAAATATTAAACCACTGGGATTTTTTCCACGACAATTCGCGATATGATTCAAAAGATTTTTGAAATAAAATATATTGCTTTCAATAATACGTATCAGTTCGTACAAAATATCGGTATGATGTTTTGTTGTCTTTGAAGAAGAAAAACTCTCAGAATTACGGTGGTGGCAAGCTTTTTACGAAAATTCTACAACAATTAACGTCCATGATATAATCAAATTGAATAAATAATTCAAGACTTACGACCTTTTTCGGATGAACAGGGAGTTTTGACCACAAAAAATGCGTACTGTTCTTTCGAAAAAGGTGGTAAGTCTTGAATGATTTCTATGGAAATGTCCAAGTAAAGTGAATAAACGATGTAAGTACATTTTATACATTATTTTGTTCCGAGTAATTAATTGTTTGTTATTTTAAAATATTCTTAATTATTGAAGGAAAAAATGAGGTAAATATGAAATTAAAAAAACTATTTCATCATTTCACAGAGAATAAATGTATTGAATAATATTAAATAAATATATAAATATTTTAGGGTATTAAGGTGTTCAGAGTCATTATCTGTAGAATTTTATCGCAAATGTGGATAAATAAAGATAACTTACTTTACTCTATACACAATAAACATCTTAGCATTCCTATGGTTATAAGCGAAACGAACACTTCCTTTCACAATCCCAAAATGAATAAGATAATTTTCTGTGAAATGAATCGTTGGAAAAAAATAAGACCATGTTTTAAGATTTTGTCATTTTCTGCAAGATCATTTAAATTCATTTCCTCGCTGCATATGCGATGTGAATCATAATGTAACAAACACGAACATGCAATAATTTACACGAATTTGTCGTTTCTATGGATTTGTAAATGTTTTACAATTTTTTACTGATTGAATTAAACTAATAAATGGGAAAGGTTTTCCAAAAAAATTAAATATATTAAAAAAATAGTCACTCGTTTCGAATACGTTTTTTTGTACTACTTCCGGAAATTCACTATTTATTTTTTATTTTTCCGATTTCCTGTTAGTGAGACATTGGCATTGGCCAAGTATTCCGTAACGGACGTCAATAGACCTTTGGATTTGGCTACAGGGAGTTTTTGCATAGCGTAACTGGGAGCTTGCGTATACGCTATCCAAATGCAAGTTGTTTCTGCGCATGCTCAGAAGTTAGTGGTAAACTAACGCACACTCACAACACATCTGTTTGGGTATGATGATACGCTAGTAAGAGAAGTTATGGAGGATTCTGGTTACGTTGATATCTGAGAGGGTACACCCCCCGAGATTTGTTGGTTGCGTGTGTGCCGTATGAGGACGTGCTGGAGAACTAGCGGTACAGTTTACTCATGTAAGCATGCAAAGAAGTAATTTGTTTGGTTTTATAATTTCTAGTATGATTTGAGCGGAAGGTACGCTACGTAAAAAGCATCGACTACACTAGTTCTTTCCATGCATCATCAACGTACCGTATACGCTCGGAAGCAAAACCTCTCTATTGAGTAATATTTCTCCTCTCACGTTCTAAGAAAAGTAGCTCTCTAAGAAAGTCGTTCAGTCTACTTACGCAAAAAATTAGGGTAAGAAACAATAGAGAAAAGGTACCTCCTTGCTAGCGATGTAAAGGGTGTCCCAAATTGAACGCAAGATTTGAATTTAATAGAAAACACAGTTTTTAGTATTTTGATTGTAATTGGGACACCCTATACATAAGTCGAGACTTTCCCTCTCTTCTCCTGTGTTTTTAAAAAGTTTCCCACCACACTATAATGACCTCCTTGTTGAGTATTTCTTTTAAAATAAGAACTCCGTAACCAAACGTCATGTATAAACAAAGAGTGAAATTATTTCAAATAAATGTGCCTATACATTCCATTTGTTTAAAATAAATTGCGTAGTGAAGCAGTACAGGAAATTGAAATAAATATATGCGGGTCAGAACCCTAAAAATCCAATACAATAATACAATTCCTAGTCGTTGGTCCGGAAAAGATATAAATCATGAAATACTATTATCCCGTTTAAGAAGTTTAAATGCAGATACCAAAAAAAATGATCCGAGAATAAACTTTTACAAAACAATCCATATATTATGAGACAGGTTTTGTTCACTCTTTATGGAAAGAATTTCAGAAATATTCAATGTGTTGTTGGATATTGTCATTCTGATTCTGGGCAGATTCTTTTTGTGGTGATACAAAATGAGTAGGTTGGTAGATTGTTCTCTTCTCGCAATACTTACCAGTTCTTTATACCTAGAGGAGCTAAAAGTCACAGAAGGATGTACTGTCAGAAATCTGAATAACAACTAAACCCTCGTCAGAGTACTAGTTTACATGTCAATGTGTAATTCAACGATATTGAGTCGGGTCACTTGTTTTAAATTCTACAATTTTTTTGTGTTATCAAGGTGGCGTTTGGTGAACACATTTTTTTTCATGTATTTTCTATTACACACGATTAAACTGAACAGTACGTGGTGTCTGTTTTAGGTATACATTTTTATGGAGATATTTTAATAGTGAATATGGACTCAGGATAATATTTGAAGAATCAAATCCTTGAAATAACGAGTATTTTCATCAAATAAAATAACATTTTCTTTTCAGGGATTTATTAACAAATTGAAATTTTAATGCTATGAACCCCTTTGGGGTGCAATTCCTTTTCTCGACCTTTTCACCACATGACTTATTTTGAAATCGCTTAAAATTACGAGAAAAATACATAAATGAAGAAAAAAATTAAAAGTTCTTAAGCAGTTTCCATTAAAATAATAACATTATATAGAAACTAACGGGTAATTATTCATTGAAATCAATGAAAATTATTTCAGCATAAAAGAAGACGACGGAGAAGTAAACACGGAATGGACTAGAATTCACACATTGAAATATAATTTGAAAGTAAAGAAACAAATAGCTAATTTTAACGAAAAAAATATAAGGCATCATAAGATTCAAAATTTATATAAAGTATTGATAAAAATTGTGAAAGCAAAAAAGAAAACGTGTTTACTATCTGGAAATTATATATTCGCGATGTCGTGATTGAAAGGTTCAAAATGTTTTCTCGAATTTATTTTATCGGGACATATTACATCAATATAACTTTTTAAATTTCTTTTGTAGGGGTGGATGAGCTGATAAGAAATCTAGTCATCGTAACGTTGAATGTTGATACAGATAATTAATATTCACAAAATTAGTTTTTTAAATACGCCGTAACATCAACCAAACATCTCCCGGCAATTATTTCATCATCATCAGTGGACGAGAATCAAGCGGCTTCCCTAACAACTAACTTAATATTACAAATTTCTTATACAACAAATTACAGAATTACAAAGTATATTTAATGTAAATGTAGTGCTAGGATCCCGTTATCTGGAGTCACTCATTATGACGAAATAATCGCCGAAACATACTTGGTGAATTTAAAACTTTTCCGTAGAAATTGATTATTTCCATCAATATTACAAATCTTTTATTCATCTGGTATTGTTTTATATAGATTTATTTTTCGATTTTATTAAAAAAGCACAGTGGTCCCAGACGAAGGGAATCAAGCATTTTTCTTTACAGCAAATTTAGTATTACATATTATTTATTACAAGTTTCTAATACAAATTACAGAATATTGTGTTTAATGTAAAGGAAATTGCTAGATTTTCGTTTTCTGGAAACACTCGTTATGACGAAATAGTAGCCGAAGCATCTTTAGTAAATTAAAAACTTTTCCGTGGATTAATTTATTATTTTGATCAATATTACAATTAAATTTTATCTATTTGTTATATAACTATCTGTTATTGGTGATATAAAGATTTATTTCTCGATTTTATAAAAAAAAACATACATAAGCAAAAGCATCAGGAAGAGCCGGATGTCCGTAGAGAAAGCGAATCAGAAATATCGACCACGCCGGGCGTCTCTCTTTCCTTCGCAAACGAAGGTTCTCGAAAGGTACTCGACTCTGGTGGATTCTCTCTCCGGAGGCACGCAACGCGTGAAAACCAGTTACAGCATTTTTTTTCTCTTTCCTTCTCCACCTACACCTCTTCAAGAGAGATATGCGTGTTTGGCAAAACACAGGCCCTTCACACGGGACCAAGAAGAGAGATCTCCGAAATGGTGTATTTAAAGGTGGAGAAGCTATCCACCGATATCGATAACCTTACACTTCTCTTCAACAATTTTGAAGATATTTCCACGAATCGTTTGGAATGTTTCGCGAAACAATGTGTAAATTAAATAATTGAGAAATCTTGTAAGTAATATTTCAAATGCTGCCATACGTATTGTAGCTTAGCTATCGGTGCCTGTCTTATGAGATGCGATAACCAATATCCACAGAGTGCGGTATCCCAAAATTCTCATTCAGAATTAATTGTGATCAAGTTTGCAGATGTTTAACATGTCCGAGCAGTCTTTAGCACATAATAATAATAATAATAATAATAATAATACATTTATTGTTGAAAAAGCAGTTACAAACTGCATATGACCACGTGGAGGACCTCCGGAAGCAAGTAAGGGACCATCCCATGAATTCCGATCGAGGGCCCTGAGGCAGAGGCGGATTTAACATTTCAGCAATTTCCTAAGATAACAGTAGTTCGGTTGAATAATAAATATATATTTTAAATATATATTTTATAGCTTGATTGATTACATGATTAAATAATTAAATACTTTAATTACTTATTTCATTTTTATTAAAATTGATTAGATTTTCAAACCTATTTTTATATGGATATAAATTTATGCAGCTAAAATTAATTAGATGTAGAAGTTGTAATACAGTTTTCATAAATGTAATTATCCAATTATGAGTGATTCTCGATCATTCTGTTTTGGTTATTTAAATTTGGTTAAAATATCATATGTGAAATGACGGTCACTCCAATATTCAAATGAGGGCAAATAATAATTGAAACTATTGTATTTAAAATGTTCTTCGATAAGTCAAACACATACCATAATATACAGCAGTGGGAAACTATAAGTTATACCCTTTCTAATAGAATAAGAAACCACACCTACTGCATACATCTCGTTCAAGCATCTATTTAACACATTTAAGATTCATTTTGAAAGACCATTTTTTCCAGGCGGAATGTGTCTTATCCGAGTTCAGCTGCCGGAGAAGCATCTCAACGCATACAGTTCGTTTTTAATTTAAAATATTTTTCCCGGGGTTATCGCCGTTTAACATCGGCGCCCTAACGCGTTATTGTTTGCGGCGCAAACGAGTTTTTCTTATCGAGATGTGGGTGGGAGACGCGTATGAGGAACAGACAAAAGTCGAAGGATGAGGTACAACAATGAAGGGGCATCTTGAAATAGATCCCAACCATAAAAACTACTACCAGAAATACATCAAAAGGTTATTGCTTTACGCGCAAGTCTTCAGTATTACTACTTACTGCCGAGTATCATGTTCAGAGTTAGTGATGTAATTTATTTAGTAATTATTTCTTCCGAACATTGTTTTGAAATAATACGTGGAAACTATTTTCGTCAACGGAAGTAAACCTTTTTACATTGTATTTGAAAAAAAAAACATCAAAGACTTGAAAAACGAGTAATACACTATTATTGTGCATTTTGAAAATTGGGTTGATATAATTTAATGTGCATGTATCTTTTCAGAAATTCGTTAATGAACTAGTACGTATCATATACCATAACTGTGATTGATAAGACGTAATCAATAAATATATCTAATTAGCTCTTTTTTGTTTGCTTTGAAAATTACGCATTAAATAGTAAATTGCTTCCTTCTTCGGAATAACAATTGCTTCTTAGGATAGGATGCACGACAAAAAGTTACCATTTTATCGAGACCATAGCTTTCATAAGAGTGCCTTGAACTAATCAAAACTGAAAATCCGCATTTTTTTACAACTATACATTAACTACATATTAAATAAAGAATTGAATATGATAAGAGTTTCTCGTCATAGAGAAAGAACTGAAAATTAACCAAGGGAATGAAAACGCGGTGTTCTCCGGACGGTGGCCACCCAAACAAGACGGCATACCACGGCACCCACACGAAGATTGTTCCAACACGTGGAAAAGCTAACTTCAGGCAAATCAAAGGTTA
>NNCF01128853.1:1570255-1589248 GCA_002313205.1 Laupala kohalensis | reverse complement strand
TATATATATATATATATATATATATATGAATATACTCGGTTAGTCACGTGAATCACTTCGTGTGCGAATGAAAATAGTTTCGAATGAATACTATTAAAATTATGCTGCGCACACAAAGGTTTTAAAAAAAAATTCCCATCCCCCCAGAGATATGATAAAAATTACGACAAATTTCCAATAAGAGTTCTGAATGGAAATGTTGGTAATATCGTACAGGTCGAAGAGTTTCCGACACTCTCATGATTATGGTCGCATACGTGTTAGTGATACTGAATTGAGAGGGGTTTTTATCATGAAACAAGGAAGAGAATATGCGAAACTAACCTAAATAAAAATTGTTCATTAATCTCTATTGTGTTAACAAAGAATAAGTAGGGCGAGAAGGTAATGTCGATAAAGAAAGTACAGTAAGATCTTTTAATTCCGGCATTCCTTAACCTATGCCTTTGGCAATGGCTTATTCATTTAAAAGCCTCTCCTTTGGCGCTTGCCAAATTTCGTGACGTTACGTTGATTGGTCCGCAATAATAAATAATAATAATAATAAATTTATTGTCAAAATAGCAGTGAAAAATTACGTATGACCTCGTAGAGGACAATGAACTAATCCGCAAGGGACCATCCCATTAATTCCGATCAAAGAACTTAATGTAGGGGCGGATATAACATTTGGGCACACTCCTAAGAAAAGAAGCAGAATAGTTCGGCACGCGTCACAATATTAACAGAATACCAACATCTGTATTTAATAAAACACAACGGAGTTATTTCAAAAGTACGTATTATTATGAAGAATTGATTCGGAAAATATTGTTTATAAATCGTAAATATTAAAATAACTCTAAATTTGAGATTTAATATTTCAACAGACCCTAGAGAGCTTGTATAAAATGTCCGCCTCCGCCCGAAGGAAAAACCCGGGCCGGGATGAGGCTACAGAATTATTGTACACTACCGTGCCAAGGTTGAGTGGAGATAAAACTAAACTTAATTGAATAATCAGACACAATACAAGCAAGCAGAAAAGTAGTTTTGAAATTGTCGTAAGTTATTTTGTAAGAACAACAGCAATGTCTTGATTATGTACAAGACGAATTTTTCTCTCATTAAAATCACTTAATTCTTTTACATTGTAGAAGCACTGGTACCGTATTAATACGTGTTTCATATATGTATACAATAAACATGTATATAAAATCGTTTCATTGTCAAACAGAAAAAGCTCTGTAGTGCGGAAAAATTCTTAATCTGCTACACCTCAGTTCGGGAGGGTGTCGGATTAAATCGATAATACCGTAAATAATTCGCCTTCGCTATTGTTTCCGCGACTAGCAACCGACTGATCGGAATGAATCTAAGAAGCGAAGTTAAGGTCAAGAGTGTAGCACGGGCAGAGGAGGTGGCGTTAGGCGACGTCTGAGGATGATGGAGCATCCAGCATTGTGTAGAGAGACGCTGTGTCTGCTGATACGGAAGACCCCGCGGCGCCGCCACCCGCCGCCACCAGCGCCGTTCTGACGTCTCCGTGGCCACGTACTGCTTTAACAACGCCCATATGATTGCATTCAGCCACACGCCTTATGAGCTTACAAATTGACCATTGCTTTCACTTTCACGGACTAAGGAAGATGTAAGATTAAAAAATGTATCAGAAATTATTATAATTATTCGCTTCTTTTAATTTAATTATCTTATTATTTCAGCCTCTATGATTGCAATTATGCTTTCTTTTCTTTTTCTGTTCCCTTTCTTCATGTTTCTTTTTCTTCGTTCATTCCTGGGTTTCCAGATTTTTACTTAAAAAACTACTTCACTCCCATGATCTCTCTTCTACTTTTCTTTTAACTACAGATATAACAAATATTTTCAATCATGATTTTGATTAGTAAATACTTAAAATCTATCCATATCCTTGGGGTTGGGAAATTTCTTTTTTAAACATTCGTATGAAGGTGAGATTTCATTTTCGTTCCACATATTTTGTGGTTACCTTCGCCTTCTACAAAAAGTTGGTTCAGACTTTTCAACATTTTTATTTCTAAATTCACGAAAATATATATATTTTTCCTTATAATCACATATCAATATTACATATTGTTTTCAAATTTGTATCACTTAACATTCGTATACGTTGTAGTTACGATAGTACTCATGAAGCATTTTTGGAATCGTTTCAGAAACCTGAGAAGTGTTTATTTTAATATGTGCTAACTCAGTTCCCGTGACTTACCTCACGTCAGGTTTTTAATTTTTGGGTAAATAATCGTACTTGAATCTTCATTAACATCTATTGGAAATATGTGTGATATTCAATTGTCAAAACAACAGTGAATCAAACCACGCGCGATCAAGAAAGAACATGAGCATAGAAATAAGTTGGCTAACAATAAATCGCAATGCTTGTTCATAATAACTACGTTTTATCGAGGAAAATGAGGAAAGTTGAGAATATGTACGTTCACCAAGAACACCATGCTAATTTAATGCCACTTTTATACATTTTACATCTTTTAAAACAATCTAAGTACATATTACCCTTCTTCAGTGTATACCTCAACCATATGTATTGTTCGTACCTCCAGGGGACTTACATCTACTAAGTACATGTTTGGCGAACGCGGGGCCCCGAGCTGAGTCTGGCATTACTTCCACTTACTCGTACTTGTGAAGGCTCCTTCCTTTCTCTTTCCTGACCTTCCTTGGTCACCTCTTGTTCTTTTCGATCCGGACGCTATTAGAGCTAGGGTATCTTTCATTTTCATTTTTTCCCCCTCATTATTTGTCCTCATTGTTTTTGATGTATGTTTTGAGATATGTTTTGGTATGATGTAATTCAGGAGGGTTTTTAGTGGGTATGGTTGAGTCTTTCGGCGAGTCCCATACGCGGGGAGAGTCATGATGGCTCTCCCTAGTGCGTAACTGCATGTTTCCTACTTGTACAAGTTTTTAGGGCTCGTACGTTTTTAGTTTTACTCCATTTCAAAATACACATTTCTCTTTTATGTGGAAGTATGATCATTTTTCTTAATCTTGTGTTCACTATCTTGGAGATGTATTATT
The DNA here is from genome assembly GCA_002313205.1 of Laupala kohalensis. Lineage (NCBI taxonomy): Eukaryota > Metazoa > Arthropoda > Insecta > Orthoptera > Trigonidiidae > Laupala > Laupala kohalensis. Next base: position 1,586,188 of record NNCF01128853.1, on the reverse strand, counting down.
ATTTCGATTTTTGAAACGTCTTAAACAGCACTCCAATTAGCGATTCGCGAGTTATAATACATTTGACATCCATTTTTTCATCAAACGTTGGGCGGTAAACTTTATGTTATAAATCAATGCTGTCAGAATTAATATTTGAAGTGGTAAGTCCAGTGAGAGAATATAGAAATTGTATACGGAATTACCTCGTCATACATTACAATATGAAAACCATTTATTATAATAGTAAATAAAAAGTCATTTTAATACTATTAAAGAAATATACTATTTAATGTTTCGAGATTAAAATAATATAAATTTGTTGATGAGAATCAAAATACTGCGTTACGAATATATAAATATCACCCATCCCGTGTGGGCCCGATAGATTGAAAGTATATGGAAAATGGCTCTTGCACTAAGAAAAGTTGGAAAGCGTTAATCTAAATTATTCCTCTTCATTATTTCTTGATCAGAAACTGGATTGTAAAATCAAGATGACAAACTATCTTTGTTTTCAAAGCTTAGTCAACGAACAGTGCTAAATAGTTGCATATAGAACAACTCAAACACATACTATCGCCGAAAAGTGTTGTGGAACTTGCAGTGTAGAATGTTTGTCAGCTGAGTCGTGCCGGAGCCAGATCCTCTCGTATTGACTAACGAGACCTCTCTACCACGAGCGCTGGTTCTCTTATGAACATAAGAGGAAACGTACGCCGCATATGGCTTCCTCTATGTGAGCAGGAGGAGTTGAATTGACACAGGGCAGACGCCGCCGCCGCCGTCGCCGTAGCTGCTGCAACGGCAACTGCAAACGACTCTTCCCAACTTCTCACTCCCATTTCAATCGCGCGCGAGTTTATTCTCGCCTCGGAAGATGGAGATTGTTCTTAGTTTGTATAAATAATAATAAATAAATTTATTGTCAAAAAACAGTACAAACTGCGTATGACCACGTGGAGGAAAAAAAACTAATTTACTCTCCGGAAGCAAGCAAGGAAAGTTTCTGAAAGTTTGAATACTCTGACCGGAATTACCCCAGAAGGTAATGCCGTAACGTAAATGGGAGTAAACGTTTGCAAAATATACGCAACGGGAAATACGTGGACTAACTGCGTTAACTAAGATTCGGAATGCGTAACACAATTTGCTTAATTGGGAATTAAGATTGTCAATGTGACAATTCCATTTGAGGTTGTCTTGAATATGGAGACCTAAGAATTTTGTATTTGTAACAGTTTTTAATTGTGTTCCGTTTAAAGAAAGAGAAACCTGGGGTAAAGATTTTGTGATACTATTGTGAAATGACATAGACACTGTTTTGTCAGTGTTTACAATGAGACGATTTGCATGGAACCAAGTCGAAAGGTTAGACAAAACGTTTTGAGCATTGGCGTGTTTACATAGTAAATTAGTGTCATCAGCAAAAAGAACCATTTTGCAATCTGATGTGGATGATGACATGTCGTTCACATAGAAGTTGTTGTGTTGGTATCAACGGATTCCGTTTATTTTTGGGATGGCGGACAACGGGAAAATAATCATCATATACAACAACACGCAAATGACCCGGAAAGTTTTAATTCCTTTCCTGTTTTTACCGGACCGAGTTTAATAATAACTAACAACAATGGTATGCTGACAAAGAAAGTGAACAAGTATTCCAAGCTAAAAGAAGTAATTGAAAATATGTGGAGGACTGACGGAGTTGATATAATTCCAATTATTATCTCAGCTACTGGCATTATCCCCATTTAACCTCCCGCGACACCTTTCTCTACATATGCAAAAAGCTGTCATCTTGGAAACATGACGAACTGTTCGGAAGTTCTTGTAAATACTAGATCAAACCAAAGAAGGGACTGCTTGGCATATCCCGTTACCCCTTCTTATCCTGCCTTGAGCTGAGACTTGATAAATAATAATAATAATAATAATAATAACTACTTTGATTATTGATGTAGTTGTTTCTTCCTCGAACAGTTTATAAAGATAGAACAAAGAAAAATTCAAAAGTATCAGACACTTATCACAGAAATTCACAAGACCAGAATATAAAATGAAGTAGTAATTACCTCCCTTATAATTTCAGCAACTGGAGTCATTTGCAGAACACTAAAAGGGAATCATGCGAGATTGTCATTAACTAGAAATGTACTGCAGAAATCTGTTATACTACAAACATACTACCTTACAAGGAATTTCTTAGTATAGACAAAGATTAAATTTTACTTCCAGCTTGGCGTATAAACCCGTCCGAACTACCTGTTTGGATAGAGGAAATACAATTGCATAATACAATTATAATAATAAATTGTACAAAATAAATCCAATTAATTTTCTGAAAGCAATAATGGAAAAATGGAATACAATCATTAACTTAAGAATAGGCAGCAAATTAAAACAACTGGCAGAATTAACATTACGAGAGGCATCTTTCAAGGATATTCACTCAGTGCTCTTTGGTTTTGCATTGTCCTAAACTCACTTTCTAATCTCCTGAATTGTACGAGATATGGTATACAATTAAAAGCTGCAGAATAACAATGCCACAACATCACTCACCTATTGTATATGGATGATATTAAAATATACTCATCATCCTCAACCAAACTTAATCACTTACTCACACTAGTAGACACATTCAGTAATGATATTATAATGAGACTTGGTACCGACAAGTGCAGAAATTGGCCACTTCCAAAGGTTACATTAAAAGAGAATCTTATGCAACAAATGGCAATGAAATTATTAAAGGAATGGAAGAAAATGAATTGTACAAATATCTGGGACTACAACAACCTAGATGCATAGACCATACATGCAAAAAAAAGCAAGTAACTGAGGAATTTGAGGATCGAGACGAGAAATTAATGCATTCAGATTTAAATGACCGAATTTCAACAGAAGCAATTAACTCATTTGCCATTCTTATCCTTACGTATTCATTTGGAGTAGTTTCATGGACACTAACAGATATAGAAANATCTAGATGTGTATAAGAGACAGGAATAGGTCACACCACAGGAGCTCAAATGTAGAAAGGCACAGTCTGCCTCGCAAGGAAGGTGGAAGAGGCATAATCCACTTGAAGAACCCATACAGTTCACAAATAAAGCAACCCCGAGCTTTCATTCACCTGAGGAAGAAATATTCTAACTTTTACAAGACCATATGTGCAGCTGACATGAAATATACTCCTTTAAATTTATCAGACCATTCCCCACAACCAAATGAAATTAACGCTGAAATCAGTCAGAGAATTAGCCAATGGAAATCTAAACCACTTCGTGGTAGACATCCTCAAGATCTACACGAGCCTCATGTCGACAAAGCTGCGTCGAACGCCTGGCTTTCAAAAGGGGAACTATACTCGGAAACGGAGGGATTTCTCATGGCCATTCAGGACCAAGTAATAAGCACAAAAAAAACTATAGAAAATGTATATTGCAAGACGCTGACATAGCAGAAGACAAATGAAAGAGATGCAAAATTAAACCAGAAACTACACAACACATCACAGGAGGATGCACTCTATTAGCACAGACAGATTACACCCACAGACACAATCAGGTTGCTAATATTATCCATCAGAAACTCCGCGGGAAGTATGGACTAATAGAAGACACTGTCCCGTATTACAAGTACTTCCCAAAATCAATTTTAGAGAACAGCAGGTACAAAATTTATTTTTATAGGTCAATACTCACCGACACGGCAATCCGTCATAACAGATATTATGCTAATAGACAAACTCGAGAAAATTCCACACATCATAGATATTGCAGTAACCAACACCCACAAACTACAAACTACTTACAATGATAAAATGAAAAAATAGTTCATTGAAATAAATAATAATAATAATAAAATGTCTTTATTATGTGGTGAGGCTTAAGTCATCATGTCTGCTCTTCCACCTAACTATTATAAATAATGACCAAGTCAATCATTACATACATACGTCGATACACTACAATATAATAAATACAACACACATATATAATAAAACAAAGTTTTGTAAAGAGCAATAAAATATGTTTTGTCGATTCCTGCTATTTGATATCCCCTTTTCCTTTCTGATATAACAGCATTTTAAAATTCCGAAATCAAGAAAANCCAAGTCAATCATTACATACATACGTCGATACACTACAATATAATAAATACAACACACATATATAATAAAACAAAGTTTAGTAAAGAGCAATAAAATATGTTTTGTCGATTCCTGCAATTTGTTATCCCCTTTTCCTTTCTGATATAACAGCATTTTAAAATTCCGAAATCAAGAAAAAAAGCTACTTGGCTCTTTTATTTGAAAAGGATGTTGACTTCCTTCTGACAAATGACTGGTCTGACGCGTTTGACTGTACTGGAAATGGGTGATAGCAATGCTCCATTGTGTGGAGAACAAAGAGTGCATATAGTAGGAGGAAACCCTGAAAAAAGTTGAAAATGTACTCAAGTACCGAAATATTTGTTACATTACTTAAGAACACACAATAAAAATAGAATGAAAATAATATTGTGGAGATTCTCGGCGAACATATTGCCAACAGCCTGTCTTCATTTTCCTCTCTCTATGTCCAAGTGTTGTTTATCATGCGTCAANTGTTTTTGACATAACATTTACATCAAGACCTAATAAGAATTTCATCTTTTAAAAAATATCTGATTTTATTTGTTTCGTCTGCTTGTCAAATATGGTGAAGATGCTCTGGAGAATTGATTGATGCTCGGGAGGAAGTTGGAATCTATTCTGTTGGAAAAAGTAAGCATAAGAGTTTTCTGGAGCTCGAGACTTTTATTGTAGTTTCCGTTTTTATTCTTGATTAGTTCATTTACGCTTTCGAAGAAGCAAAGCCGCAGTTTACATCAAATATTCCTGTATTGACATGAACAATTAAACAGGATTATATAAGTCTTTTAACGATTACAGTAAATACGTAATTGAATCATAGAATATATGAGTATAACATCCCTAGTTTTACTTCAGATAGCAACACTCGAAAGCAGCAGCTGATTTTATTGCTTTTGATGCTTGAATGTCGTTTCGTGTGTTTTGTAACAGTATGTGGATTCTGTGGTTGTAGCGTAAAAAAGAATAATTTTTTAAACTAACTTTTCAACAGTTGATGAAAAATATTACTAAATATTATTTATTGTTTTGACAAATGAATACGACAAAAACATTCGATAGTGGTCAATAAGGATACGAGAACGATTATTTACGCAAAAAATTGAAAACTGAAGTAGTTGAAGTCGCGGTAACTCAGCAAGTTTTAAAAATTTTTAAAAAAGAAAGAAATCCGAATTATCGAATTGTGTATATTAAGCGTTTATGTAGAAAACGAGATACTCGTTAAACAAAAGAACAAAATATTGAAGTACACCGTAACTGAAACGCCGTGACGTGTGCATTACGTAGGCCAGGTAAGCATTAAATTGTAGGAAAGTGCTTCTTTGAAGCTCGTATTCGGCGTCAGCTTCAGCGACGAGTGGCGTCAGAGGCAGGTGGATACGCCCTTCGCTTTGCATGGTAATGGTGCTAACGCCCGCTCCTTCCGACCGACACGCCAGGGGGCGCCTGTGCGCTCCACGGCCTCTTGAACAGCCTATACTTCAAAGCTCTCACATCTTCAAGTAGGTAGTAGGTAGTCCGAATGTCACTGCTTGATCATCAGAATTAAATTTTGTTGTCAACATCTCCGACCTTAAATAGGGCTCTCTCATACTAAAGCTACCCTACGTCCATAGATCTCACCTTCCTGGTTTTCAAATTAGTTCCAAACGCCTCGTGTTTGAATCCTCAGTTGTTTTTTCCAAAACCGATTAATTCCGTAACTTACTCTTGTAGCCCGTAACATACGTTCTTCTTTCCAACTTAAAGTGGTGGCAGAAAACCATACTAAAAAAACATGCACAGAACGTACCCCATCCTTTACATCAAAAACCAGCCCTCCGTACGTTGGAGAAATAATCAAACTTCTCTTAACAGAGAATTGTTATAGTAAAATTATTACGACCTGAAGTGTAAGATCACCCAAGAAAATTATAGCTCTTTTCTAAAAGTAGCTCATTCAAGGGAATTAATAAAATATAGTAACTTTAAAGTTATATATATATATATATATATATATATATATATATATATATATATATATANATATATATATATGTGTGTGTGTGTATAAACAAAATACCACTCTCATAGTCACCTCAATTTTTGTACTGGTTTTCAATAGAAAGGAGGAAAATATTACTAGCTTTTACAGCAAGAAGAGGTAAATAAAATCCAATTCTACAAACTAGACTAACATATATTTCGTGTAGTACTTCAGATTTTCATTGACTCTATATTTTCTCCCCAGTAAAAGAATACTCTTCACTTTTCATGAAAATCCGAGATTGATGAAACACGCCAATTACAAACACACTTGNTGACGAGCCCTAAAGCCCCACACAAAAAAAAAAAATACAAACACACATAATCTCTTAAGCAGCGGTTAACCACGCCACGAGGTAACACTAATGATATTATATCGAATGAAAAGGGAGTCAGAATTCGAACCCCGTACATTTAGCTTAATGTATTGGCTCTTTACCACTACGCTATCCAGTTCACCTCTCAATCTCATTTTACACTGTGAATCAACGTGCCATAACCCACTGACCTCAGAAGAGAACTCGTATACAACACAATGCCCTCATTGGAGGCGATGTGGGTTGTGTGTTGAATTATTCCAATTTGGAGGTTCACAAACATACATAATCCCTTAAATATCCAGCGCGTAAAACTGGAGGTCTCGGGTTCAAATTCTGGTCCCGTCTCCCACTTTAATTCAATATAACAACATTAAACTATTTACACTTCTGAGACTGCGAGTATAATCTACAACGAAATAACTACAAGCCACGTTCCAGTACTCTCAACGTACTCATCGCAATTGCTTTCATCCCCTGCTTCATCCTTCTACAGGGAACCCTCCAGGCGTCGCCTCCGCAGCTGCCGTGAAAATGTGCAGGACCCCATCGAAAAAATTGCCTTCATTTAACGTTATTCAGGGGCTCCGTTCAGGGGCCAATCCCCACTACGGAATGCTGCAAGGAAAGAAGTACAGCGTATACTAAGTCACGGAGAAAATTTAACGTAAGAAAAATAATTTCTCGACAATAAATTATTTATTAATTCATTTATTATGAGCCTAAGTAACTTGACGTTGGTACAGGGCTTGTACACTGTGTAGCCAATGCTTTTCCTTCACCATCGTCCACATAAGTAATAATTGTATCTCGCGTTATGTTGGCAGTACATTTGGATTTCTTTAAACTTAAATCTATGGCAAAAAATCAAGTTCAATTCAGTTCACTTGCTCCTGTGGCGCTATTCTGTTCTTTCTGCATCGAGCGTATGGAACGAGTCTTAGTTTGTTGTGTTATTAACTTGAATTTCTTTACACGAAATAGTCGCTTCTGTGACAGCTATTAATATTTACTCAGGTATTACTTGAATTCGTACAAGTTGGCAATTCGTATTAAGCAGCCATATTGCGTTATTTTCGGTAAAGTTACACGACAGTCGTTACACGCAATATAAAACAGAATATTTCCGTTTCCTAGGATCTCATCGTTACTTGATGACAAAGTTACACGATGATGTCTTTAATCAAGATGGCACTAGTTGAGGACTGTCTGTTTTAACAGAGCTATTTCCAACTTGGGCAGTTTTATTTCTGAAAAAGAAACTTTGTAAGTGAATCATTTCCTAAGAAATAAACCTTTTATAAAAGAAGTATTTTGTTACCACACATCTGACAAGGATAATGAACTGTTTTGTTCCCAAATTAAAAAAGGTGAAACCGAAATTGAGGAAATGATATATACGCAATTAACCCCTCTTGCATCAGAATCACAAAGTACGCAGTGTATTTTAACACGAGAATAAATCTGTTGAACAGGATTAAGAGTGATTTCTGTGAATCAATTATGATTTTCAATTCTTGTAAATACCTTCAATTGATTTGAGACACGTGGGAAATAATGGCTGGAAGAAATCATAAAAATTGAGACCTACTGGAAGCAAAAGTTCTAAAAGGATAGTAGCTGATTTAAATGATTTTCACATGGGCGTTACTAATTTTTACACCAGCAAAAACTGCAGAAAGAAATTTAGAAAAATCCTGAAACAGCAAAAAAAATTGGCCCAATCATATCAAATAGATATTACAAATGAACAAAATGCATTATAATAATTACAAGTGAAATTGATGACCAGATGGATGTTTAACGTCCTGGAAATTTGAATGGAATTAAGTCTATTTCAATATTTTTTCTCATTGCATTCAGATTTTTTTGAGTATTTAGAGGGGACATGTAATAATAACCTTTAAACCATTGAATCTAATAACCATTGAATTTTTTATATTTCTAACTTCTATATTTCATATTGGATATTAAGCTGTTTTTCCGAATGAAAAAAATGAAAAAGAAACCTAATTTTATATATATAAAACAGAATATTTCAAGTGATTTAATTTTTTGAAATTTCAACTAAATTCAATCACTGAACTAAAATACTTTCAAGAATAACTCTAATCAATAACCTACTGAGGTAGGTTTTTTTAATTTTCTCTCGAGAGAGAAAATTATTCAAATGTTTTAATTGTTTCTAAAACGCTAATAGCATTTTTATTTTACTAATTAAGAACATATTTTCTTGACGAACTCTAAAACATTTTTTTTAAATTTTGGAGTATAAACTTTGTTTAATGTATAAGAAAACTACTTTTTCTTGATACTATAAATTCCTTAATTTGCAATTTCTCAACTGAAAGCTAGTAAAGTATAATTCTTGTTTTTTCAGACGGATACTTCGACAAACAAAAGGCCGCATATTGTTCTCTTGTTTCACATTGCTTAAGAATAAAAGAGTGAATTATTAATATCTTAAAGATCTGACAATCAATCCTCATTTCCCCTATTGGAGCGTCATTGTTTGACGAGGAGTTGAACAAAGGATGTAAATGCACACTCGGAGGAGAGGAACGCGCCTTATCTCTTAAAGAGAAGCAACTCGTGCGGGGGTAGACTCTTCGGAGAAAGGTCGATAGGTCGATGAAGAGTCGATCCGAGCACATGCCCCCCGTTTATAAACCACTTTGGGACTCAAGGAGTGCGCGACAATGTGAAGTTAACCGTTTCGCACCTGATATCTGACTTACGATTCATTACCCCGGTTCCGAGTTACGCCTTACGGATAATTCCTAGCATTACGAAGAAGAAACCATTCTTTACTCCAGAATTTACTTTCTCGATTCAGAAAATTACAGAGAACAGTAAATATGATAAATAACCCCATATAGTACAGTTAGTGAAAAAAGATCACGAAACATTTGAGATGTCGTCTAATATCAACTACATATAGATTCACAACGGAATAAAGATGTTAGTTTTTTACGAGAAAATTTCTCTCGTGCACCTACAAAATTTTGCAACAAAATGTTAGAGCTATGGGAATGAAAATTTCATTACACTGTCACCTTGTTAACGTTTATTTTTGTTTCAATTTTTTAAGTTCAAAAAGCCGAAGTGGTCTGCATGAAGTATAAGTCAGAATATCAACGCGGCTTCCCACGAGGATTTTTTGTTATTTCACTTTAACTCTTCTTTACTCTTTAAAATAGTCGAAAATATTAGCTTCACGTAAAGTACCGGTGTGCCCTGGTAACCTGGCTTACCTGATCCTCCTGAAACGAGACATGGTGACGGCAGTCGCTTGTAAAACCAAGAGACTTTGTAAAATCAAAACTACTCGTCCAAATTTTATGATTTAAATACACTTTTCATCTCTCTGAAATGCACAAAACAATGAACATATTTAACATGAATTCTAATAACACTCTTAAGTTGAAATAGTTTAATACGTCAATTTTTAAAACCTCTAATTCAATAATTTAGGTTCACCTTTGTAGTCACAGATTTTTTGTAGACATGTGCTATCACATACTTTTTTTTTGTCGAACTCATTGAGACGAACAATATTGACGCTGATTGTTGACACCTATCTCTAATCGTTTATGCAGCGAATGCAGATATTTTTCCGAAAACTGTGTTTTTTTTCGACTTGATTCACTAATATCGTCGTTGCCAGTTATTTGTTTTTCCTAATGAAACAAAATAGTAATAATAAGACCTTACCTGGCAATAAATTAAAAAATAATCACGTAAATCCAATTTGTGGTTCTCGAGAGATAAGAAGACGGGAGGACATGCAGGGTTTCTACGCTCCACGGATGTTACTTAACAAAACTTTAAAAATTAATTTCAAAAAAATATCTAAATGGAATTTTGTATATTTTCATACTATTTCATGACGTAACTTTTTAGTGGTTTATTCGTTAATATTTTTGTGTTCATAAGTACCATTCGTACTATATTTTTAACTCATCTCCGCGGATAATTCACTTTCCTCTCCCATTTCGTGGAAAGAAAGTGATCTTATTTAATGAAATAAAACGCTTTAGAGGGAGGTTTGTCGTTTAAAAAATTAATAATATTCGTAATAATGTTTCTTACCTGTAATACTAAGGCGCGTTTTCATAACACCACGTTTAGTTCTTATACCAGCACTATTTTGGAGGATGAAATTCCTAGCTACTCTTTTTAATATTTTAACTCTTACACCAAATTTCCACTTCATATTAAAAATTAGAACTAGTTATGATCCAATGGGACACCATCTTGAAAATTTCGTTTCAATCCGATCAATAGTTTAATCGCACGTAATTTCAAATGAAGTTTTTGTACTACAGACGTCAAGAGAACCATGTATGTCGTGCAGGTCCAGTAGAAATACCAACTACCAGTTGAAAAACTTATCTTAAATTCAAAAAAAAAATCATAATATTAATTCATTAACACATGTTAAAGGTTTATTCTTTATAACTCCAGCCATTTCTACTTATATGTTAATTTTTATTCATAGAATTTCATGACATCGTAAGGAAGCCCCGGGTGACAATGGTTAAGCTTAAAGAGCAGTATACATAAAAACTGCATCGTGCACATAATTTAACGGTTTACCATTCAAGCAAAGAAAGTTGGCAAAAAAAGTCCTTAAAAAGAAAGAAGTTGGGTTAAACGATTAGAAAACATTGCACATGGTTTTAATGCTAATTTAGTTCATGATTAATATGCATTTACACAACTCCTTGAAATACACAGGGAATACAATTCCTTCAATATTTTCTTGGTTTTCTAACATAATTCATTGCATTGAACGAGGAAAATATTTCCTCGGTTAATAGAGTATTCGAAATTTGAAGTGATTGAGCTTAAAAAGATTCTGTATTCTCAATAATCATCGCTGATCTCTTCTCTTGTTGTGTATAGGAGCACGAATACTCATTACTTCTTTCATGAAATAAACATGGAATCCGTATTTCACGTATGTAACACACACCAATCGAAAGTTCACTTCTCTGCCCATGGATAAACCCATTTACAACCTCGAAGAGCAAAATGCATTTTTCTTATTTAGGAGTTTTCTTTAGGAATTTTTTTTCCGCGAATAAGTGTTTTAAAAAAACTACATACTCTACTTATTGGTGAAGGACATCGCAAACCACAATTTGCCACCCTCAACGCCTCAGATAGCAATGTATTGAAATGTTCTGCTTCTCCACAGTGGTGTAAAATATTATTTTCGCACGGAAACTTATGATTAATAGTCAAGAAAAAATTAGGGCAAACTTTGCAGGCAACTAAATGTTGTTGTTTTTCTTTCTAAAATAAAAATAATTCTCTGGCATTAATCTTTGAACCAAACTCGTTGGTTTCATTATATCACTTATACGATTACTTACGCTCAATAGAAGGGATGTTCATGGAATTGTATCTTCAATAATCAGTTGCTAACGTCTAATATTTATTCTTCTGGCATATTTACCTAAAACAAAAAAGAACGCCGTTTCTAATAACTGCCAGTAATAATCAAATTTAAAAAATATTGAATACATCACTTTACAAAATGAGTTAAACTTCATAGATATTCCCTTCTCTTCCGATTCTTGCATTCAGTGATTTCGATGATCTACATGTTCGTTAATAAATTTCCTGGTCCATAGACATTTCGGTCGGTCACGAAGAAAAATTACGTGAATTATTAAATAACTTGATTAATCCGAGGAATATTTCTGGATATTTCTTGGAGCAATACTACTCATGAAAATTATACCAAATCTACACTGTGACCAAATTTTCGATATCGTACGAAAAAAACAAATAAAAACCCGTGTGTCAATGACATTTTATTGATTTTTACTGTTATATATCAATGTATCTCTCAAGTCAATTTTTTAAACAACTTATAACAATTTCAAAAACTATTTTCTTGCATGATTGTGTTGCCGTTTGGCTCATATTAATTTAGTTTTATGTGTACCCAACTTTGGCACGGTTGTGCGCATTAATTCTGTAGCCCCATCCTGGCCCGGGTTNTTATACAGGTTCTCTAGGCTTTGTCTAGGGGCGTGTTTATTGTAACAATAAATCGTGAATTTAGTGTTATTTCAATTCTTATGATTTTTAAACACTATACTCAGAATAATCTATAGTTCGATAATAAATTGTACATGTAATTTTTTGCGTTAAATTACAAACATATTGACATTCTATTGTGTTATAACTCGCAGCCAACTTTTTATCTTATCTAGGAACTTTTGCTGAAATTTTTGAATCCGCCTCTGCCTTAGGGCCCTTGATCGGAATTGATGGGATGGTCCCTTGCTTGCTTCCTGAGAGTAAATTAGTTTTTTTTTCCTCCACGTGGTCATACGCAGTTTGTACTGTTTTTTGACAATAAATTTAAAAAATTTATGAAATAATATTCATTGTTAAAAATATTGTAATAATTGTACGTTTTAAATTAAATATGCTAACTCCGTATTAATGAATAATGAAATTCTAGGACTGATATTTTTTTTCTCCCAGTCCGGTCCTGTGGAATCGAACTCACGTGCTCAGACCTTGTTGGCGGTGGTCGTGTCGTGGTGGCCTCCCTGTCGTCGGTGGAGGGGGGGGGTGGGAGGTCGACGCAAGAGACCGATCACCCCCACGGGAATCGAGCACCCACCACGTTCTCCCCCCATCTCTGCTCCCTCAACCGCCCTATCCCGTGAGCCCCGACACGCGCCACGTTATCTGTTTCCCCATAAATACGTCAACGTCCGCTCGCCGCCACCACCGCGCCACCGTCGCCTCTGCACTGCAACCGCACCCTAGCGGTCGGTAGCTACGTGATACCTTTCTCCACGTTTACTCTTTGCCGAAGGAGCCAATGCGTCGCATATTCTAATTTGGAAAATGAATGGTAATTGATGTGACGAGTACTACCTTCAGCTTTCGTGGTTTTGGGATCTATGGAAAATTTCTCTGAATGCTCGCCAACCATTTAATGCGATATCGAGAAATGCACTTATTTTAATATCACCTACCCAGGACTTAAAGAATTTACTTTATATAATAACTAATTTGTCGTATAAAAATGGAGTAATGATTATTTTTGGAAGAAATACTTTTTTTAATTAATATAATAAAACTTAAACTAATGACCTTAATTGGTAATGCTTCGAAAATAGAGAATTATTTATGAAAGATAAAATGTTAATAAGCTATCAAACTAACTTTCAAGAATTAAATTAGTATTCAATAGTGTAAACCTGTTAATAGGGAATTCATGAAGACATGATTTTGAGAGTGTGGAAAATTAGACAAAAATTAAATGGAATGATAGAAGATTGAGGATATAAGATGCAGATATATAAAGAAATAAGAAAGAATGAGATACGAATATTTGGTGGTAAAAGAGTAGAAAAAGCTTATGAATACCTACAAGAAATGAAATTACGTTTCTCGTTGAGAAGGTCTCATAGTGGGTCTGTTGCACCGAATGAGAAGAGAAGAAGAGGTAAAAAGAATAGGTAAAAGAAGAGGTAGAAGAAGAGTTAGAAGAAGAGTAAGAAGAAGAGTAAGAAGAAGAGTAAGAAGAAGAGGTAGAAGAAGTAGTAGAAGAAAAAGTAGAAGAAATAGAAGATAATGTAGGAATTTGCAGCTCCTCCATTACAATAAAGTTGAAAAATTATTGGTGTAATTTAGGAAAGGATGAGAGAATCAACCCCAAAACAAACTTTGACTCTTCATAATAATTTAGTGAACCAATAAAATATTTTATTAATACGTTTTGCATATATAGAAGCTCCTTATATGTTCCATAGTTATAGCCAGGGCTCAGATCCATACGGTCCATAAAATAGGAAGATGTACACTAAGAAATCAAGATATGCACTAAAAATAAAAAAATGCCCTAAAAATGAACATGTGCACTTAAAAAATAATTGACATATATCGACTAATTACTATGAAAGTACTTGTGTAAATAGCGTTTGTTGAATAACACTAATCGTTCGTACACTACAAACAATATTTAAATAATGAACATGTACGTTCTGACTGATACAGTAATTTATCCTAACAATTACAGAGCTAAAACAAAAATCTTTAAAAATGTGCATTTAAGTGCATCACAAATCTTCAATAAATATAAAATTATATGCATTATCAATCTTAAAAACTTGCCTCGCAATGAAACGTTTTAGCAGATACAATGTAGGACTACATGATTCCAATCGACAATATATTTAAATTCAAATAATGCTGAAAGCTCGAAAATTTCGTCAATTTTAAGAAAACATTACATTTAGTCGTCCCTTCTACTTTATCAACAAAAACATTTTGAACCTAGAACACCATTACCTCGAAAATATTTTCTAGTACAGGAAAACGCTCCTATTTTGGGTTATATTTTAGCCAAACAAACATAAAATTTTGGAACTTACACATAAGAAGAAAATTAATACAAAAAGGATAAGTACAGTGTGAGATCTGTAAATATTTCGTTATTTGACATTTGCAAGCCATTTCTCTCAATACATTCCAGAACAATCATTCAATATGTTTACCAATAGAAGGTTAAAATAGATATTAAAATACACATATTGAACTCATAAACTACGTCAACATTATGTTAAGAAAGATTTCAGTGGAACAAAAACACATGATGATGAGACGTTGAATGTGATCTATAAAAACAATTTTATTTTATTTCTCACTTCTCTCAAAAACAATTAAAACTATCTCATAATCCTTAAATATGCTGCAAATTTAAGTATAATTCAAGTAATACTTAGATAACCCATGAAAAATTTTGCTTGAATATGAGTCTCATTCATTCGAAATCTTACAAAAGGAAAGTACGAGAATGCTCATAGCAGCTACCATAAAATAACTTTCCATTGTAAGCAAGGGAGAAAAAAATAAAAACAAGAGAGCGAGCGAAAAAAAAACCAGCACACACGAAAGCGTAATATGCACAGTAGAAGCACACAAGTGACATTTACAGTCGCGAGAACAGACTTGCTGAGTGCTGAGTGACCTAGATTCGTCTGAGCCCGTATTTTCATTCGCAAAACACTTCACGCCATTTTAGAACTTGGGCTCGCTTTGGTATTCTATTGTACGCCGTCGCCTCTACTGCAGTCTCTATACACACGTTGCACTACAACGGACATGAAGAACTAAAGTATGCTAAAATATTCACTGTAAAATAAGAAAGTACTTTAAGAGGGGTAAAGCGCCATTTTCGAATTATCGTCTCGCGCGGATAAAAAATTTATATTCATATTTCCATGGAAATATGAAATAGTTGTATATCAAAGACGAGGACACTTATGTATTTTGATATAAAAAGTACCAACTATACTTAAAAAATTGTTCGCCTATTAAGCAATGAAATTTGCAAAAATGTGCATTCTTTATATAATAATAATAAATTTATTGTCAAAAAACAGTACAAACTGCGTATGACCACGTGCAGGAAAATAAACTAATTTA
>NNCF01128853.1:1550434-1569472 GCA_002313205.1 Laupala kohalensis | reverse complement strand
GGACTAACTGCGTTAACTAAGATTCGGAATGCGTAACACAATTTGCTTAATTGGGAATTAAGATTGTCAATGTGACAATTCCATTTGAGGTTGTCTTGAATATGGAGACCTAAGAATTTTGTATTTGTAACAGTTTTTAATTGTGTTCCGTTTAAAGAAAGAGAAACCTGGGGTAAAGATTTTGTGATACTATTGTGAAATGACATAGACACTGTTTTGTCAGTGTTTACAATGAGACGATTTGCATGGAACCAAGTCGAAAGGTTAGACATACCTTTTTGAGCATTGGCGTGCTTACACAGTAAATTAGTGTCATCAGCAAAAATAATCATTTTGTAATCTGACGTGGATGATGACTAGTCGTTCACATACAATAAAAACAGTATAGGACCGAGAATTGATCCTTGGGGTATCCGCAAGTAAGTGGCTTTGTTTCTGAAAGACAACGCTCAAGTATTTTATTTTTAGTATAGGATATTTCTACTTGTTGATATCTATCTTTTAAATAAGAAGTTAGCCATTGATGTGGAAGTCCACGAATGCCTAAAGAATGCAATTTGGTAAGGAGAATTCCGTGATCGATGACATCGAATGCTTTGGATAAGTCAAGAAAAACACCCTGAGGATTTTCTCCACTGTCTAGAGATGTGGTAACATCGTTTAAGAAGGAAAATATGGCGCTTGTAATGGAAAAGGATTTCCTATAACCGTGTTGATCGTCAGAGAGAATGTTATATTTTGATAAAAAATCTAGAAGACGCTTATAGAATATTTTTTCTAGGATTTTTGAGAAAGTGGGTAGTAGAGATATTGGTCGGTAATTTCCAATATTAAGTTTGTTTCCTTTCTTGTGTAAATGATTCACTTTAGCTCTCTTAAATATGTTGGGTAACACCCCTTCCGATAAAGAACTATTAAAAATATTTACGAGTGGATTTAATATAGCGTGGGACGAAGATTTAACAATAAACTCAGGTATATCATCTATGCCTCGTGAAAATTTGTTTTTTAAGGAGCTGATGATTCCCATGACTTCACTGGCGTTAGTTTCGGAAGTGAACATAGAATTGGGTATGTGGGTGGTAATAATTGGAGGACATTGATTTGGATATATTGAGTTCGTTATTTTACCAACTTCTGAGAAGTGAGAATTAAACAAACTTGCGATGTCCTGAGGATTTGACACGATCTTGCCATCGTTTAGTAAAGAAACATTTTCTTCGCGATTTTCAGAAGTTGACGTGTAATTGTTAACAATATTCCACATGGCTTTCATCCGGTTGTTCGATTTTAGTATATGCCTGTCGTTTTCCATAACTTTAGCTGCATAGACTACTTTTCGGAGAATAGTCTTATATTTACGAAAATAATTATGGAATTCGGGTGGCTGGTTATAGCGTTTTGAAAGATAATATAAACGGCGTTTGTTTTTTGAAGAAATTCTTATCCCTAGGGTGATCCATCTATTGTATTTTTTTGTGTTAATTAACTTGCGTTTTATGGGAAAACTAGAGTTGTAATGTTTTAGGAATGTTGAGATAAATACATTGAATTTGTCGTCGGTGTTTTGGCAATTGTAAACATCTTTCCATGTTTCTTCACGCAAATAATTTATAAATATGGATTTATTTATGTCACTGAACTCTCTTGTACTTTTGGAAAAGGGTTTAAGCGGTTTTAGTGTATTATTAATAGTCAATACTTGAGCAAGGTGATCACTGTATCCGGCGATAAACACTTCAGAGAGATACGAGATTCCATTGTTGACTATAATCTGATCTAGAAATGTTTGAGATGAGCCGGAGAGGCGAGTAGGGTCGTTTATCGTAGTAATAAGGTTGAAAGAGTCTATAAGATTCTTGAATCGATTAACTGGTGAATGTGCAGAGTCGGATGTACTCAGGAAATCGATGTTGAAATCGCCACATATAACGATAATTTAGTAGATTTATGTGTGATATGTTTTAAAACAATTTCGAAGTTCCTAAAAAATATGTCAAGATCTAAATGAGGAGGTCTATAAATACACAAAACAACAATACTGGTGTCTGTCAGATTAAATGCAGAAAATTCGAACACACTATCTACGCAGAAGTTCTCGTAGCCTGTCAGTGGAGAAGATAAAATATCATTACGAACGTAGATACACGTACCTCCGTGGGGATTTTTGCCTTTAAAATTTTGCCGACAGTAAGAACTTGCTAAATAATAATTAGAAACAGCAGTATCGTTGATGTTGTTAGTTGAAAGCCAATGCTCTGTGAGGCATAGCAAATCGAATCGACTTTTGTGTACTAGAATTNAGCAAATCGAATCGATTTTCGTGTACCAGAATTTCAATGTCTGTCAATTTGTTTGAAAGGGATTGGACATTATGATGAAATATAATTATTTTATTTTCGCAAAGAGTTTGTGACTCACGAGAAATGGAATCGACGTTAGATTCTGGAGAGGAATTTGTAATTGGTACAGCTTCTAGTTCCGGAAGAAGCCCGCACACGATTGTCACCTTCGAGTACCACATCGTACTCCTGAGCGCAAGTTGTAACTGTGTATGCGTCGGCAGGAGGAATAGATGAGGATGTGCAAGATGAGGAAGCAGTAGGTGAAAGAACGGGGAAAGGATAAGAAATGGGTGTCGAGATAGGAAGAGTAGATGGTGATGAGGTAGGAGTGGGTAATGGGNAGGAGAGAACCGAAGTGCTGTTTCCCAGACGGTTTCAGGTGTAAACCGTGCTGGGTAAAGTCCTTGGCAGTCAGGTGTGGTTGCAAATCAAAAAATGTGATTTTTGTGTCTGCCAGGTGATGTTTTAGGGAGATGTTTGCCAGGTTAATTTCGTGGTTTGTTTGTGGAACATTGAAGCGTGGAGGCAGGCTAGAGAGCACTATGTTCGTGTGCAAGGAGGCCATTTTTAGTTTTTGTAAATTTTCAGATGCGTTGAAANATATCGTTCTGCCCACCTATGATGATTACTGTGTCCCGCTCTGTGAGTTTTTTAGTGTAAGTGTCCAGCTCTCGAATAACTTCAGCCAAACGAGCGTTTAGCTTAAAGAAACCGGAGACTGAGAACTGGCTAGGAAGAAATCCACGCAATACGGAGGACATCTGACGACCGTGCGAATCAGCTAGTATGAGCACGTTTGATTTCTGCGTGGAAGTGTTGGTATCATCTCTGGATAGCACTACTTTACGTGGTTTTGGGCGGCTGTGCTTACCAGTGCGTGGTGTGCGAACAGGTCTGGGTACTGGACGGGAGGGGATGAAACGAGTAGGTAAGGGAGGAAACAGGGACATGTCATCTAACACACTAAACCTATTCTGAGTGAAGAGTTGGGGTGGTGCATGTGTCGTTGGTCTAACCGGGTGGTAGCAGTTGGAAGGACGTCGAGTATTTCTAACTGTAGTCCAACCGCCGATCGTTATCTTCNATTCGTGTGTCAATATAATGTACCAAGTTATTGTACGCCTTCTGAAGATCAGCTTTGAATGAGTTGAGGAATGCGATAGTGTCCATTGTTGTGAGAAAGTTAGCAACTTCACGACAAAAGCAAATGAGAATACACGAAAACTGACAACTAACACTGAATGAAGGATGCTAGTATAATAATATATTTATTACTACGGAAGTTACAAATGAGATAATAAATAAATTAAATATACAAACAAACCGACGACAAAAATGATTGAAATAATTATTTAGGGCAACCACTAGAGATTAATTAATTCGACAATAACTACCGTATATTGTGTTAAAATGTAAATAAATACGAAAGAATCTTGAACAACGAATTGTAAAATAATGTAATAATTCTATGAATTATGGCGACGATAACTTGGGTGCAACAATGGGGCAGGGTTTAAATAAGTAAATAAACAAACCGACAACGAAAATCACAGAAATAATTAAGGATGACAACTGCAGATAAATTAATTCCACAATAACTAAGGCAATATTATGTTAAATTGTAATGAATAACTACAAAAAGATCACGAAACAAATGGTAAAATATTGGAATAATTGTATTTACGACGACGAAACTTGAGCAGTGCAACAATAGAGTACGTTATTTTTAATTTAATAATGATGTAATAGTATATGCACCAGACAATCTAAATACAGCAAAATAATTAATTTTAATGCACCAAGAAGTTAAATTTATGATTCCGTTTGTACTTACGTAAACTTTATCACACCTTTGAATGAAGCACTGAATGAAAACAATATGAAATTATATTTGGTCCGTTGAGTTTGAAAACCTTAGGAAATGTTTTTAGTGTTTTTTCACTTAACACTCACACAGAACAAAGAATTTTACACTACAATAAAAGTAGGGATCTAAATACAACTACTGATCACAAAAAACTCGAAAAAATAAAATAATTAGAAAGATTAAACTGAAAAATAGAGAGAGCTCATTCACAACCGCAGCTAACGCCAGGAGCAAGCCAGCATGATCTGGCCGAAAGTTTTTCAGTTTAAGTAAAGTTTATCTTAAATTTTACGCATTCATGTGAATATTTAAAGCAATTGTAATTTTATTTTCTTTCTCGTTAGTTTTACAAGGTTAATTTTAAATACAATAATAATCAAAAAGTTGAAGTCAACTTCGTGAAATATACTATTATTAACGTTTAATTGTTATGTTGCTATGTTTCTTGTTACAATGTGTTACACCTGATGACGAATCAAACCACGAATCGAAACCTAGTGTTCTGAAATAGCACGAAATCAATCGTAATCGTCCATTAAAAAAATTTCGTAAGTCATCACGCATTTAATTTTTTTCTGGAAGATTTCCAGAAATGAGATTGAGTAGTGTCCATTTTAATTGCATTCACACCGTATCGTGACATAATTTAGAATTTTCATTTCAGTATCATGAATAGTATCCAGTATCGTGAATTTTAGTATAGTGTCAGTATTTGACTTCAAGCAGTGTTAGACACTTTTATACCAAATTAAACATAAAATATAGGAAGCTCTTACTTCAAGAAACCAAAAACAAACTGACTACAGACATGTTGTACATTTGGATGTAAGATACGCACTCTTGACGTACTATATAACTTGCAACAAACGTGCATTGAGCATAATTTTCTCGAATAAGAAACTTCCTCTCAGGTTATCTCTATTAATAATGGCATGACATAAACTAACAAAAGTAAAAAAGAGAGTAAAGGTATCCTGTCTCACTGTAAATTCTTCGTATGTCTTCCCAATGCTGCGCAGAATACACGGGATGGAGACAGATACTTCTGGTCCACCATAGTCAGTTAGGGTCTGATAAGACTTCGTCGCTATGCAAAATTCCGAGAACGATGTTATTTATGCTGTAAATGATGTCGAATTATGGATCACGCAGTGAGGGATAAGTGAAGGGGAGATAACCTAAAAACGCTGTATCTGGTAATGTGAGAAAACAACAATTATCGGTTTGAACTAAGTTGCAGAAGAAACTCAGTAACAAATAAAATACTGATAAAAAATGCAAATGCATCTAATTTATTAATGGGAGATGTACGTAATACATTTTATAAGAAATGACTGAAGAGTTAAAAGATATTATTTGTACAAACATCTCAAAATATCTCTGAGCGATGCCAGGGATACTTAATTGGATAAAGGTCGCTTACAAAAATCACACATTCGTAATTTTGTAGAAATGTTGTATAAATCAATGCAATTTGTTTGGGAATAGTAGAATTGACAGTAGTTCTATGAATAACTAACAAGAAAGAAAAAAAATGAAGCTGTTCAAAGACTAAATCTAGTTTCAGGAGAAACTAGAGCAGACATGTCCCTGATTAATGACATAATCCTATTATCCTCCCTTGTCGTCCGACACTGGTTAAAGTGAGGAAGTTGACTGGAAATCCCAGGATGTCGATTGATTGCGCCTTGTGACCCAGTTGTATGGTGTAGTCGGTCATGTAGCCACAGAATACACATCTACGCTTGCGTACACCCACCCACCCACACCGCCGTGTGTGCTGATCGACCGCCCATTCATTAGGGAGAGTGTCCCCAGGGAGTCTCCCAACACCAGAGGGAATGGAAACAGATGTAAACTAAGGGAGTATATATTGTGCTTAGAGATAATGCTTTGCAAACTTTAAAAAAATTGATACGGAGTATGGACTAAGTTGAATTGGTTTACGATACTTGCTCAGGATTTGGTAGAGAAATTTTCATTCATTTTATTTATCTTCTTCCTATTTATAGTGGTAAGATTTTCGCCGCATATCCCATACAGATTTATCCTGATGTAAGAATATAAAAAACACAATATACCTAGTTAATATCAGAACTTGCACAACGAAGTGGGTGCAACTCACCATCCATTATAACGCCACTAAAAAATACAAAACGAAACAAATTTGTTTATTAAATTTTTTCAATGACATTCGCTAAGTATTTTTTAAATGAAATTACCTTTACCACTGTTGATGCATATTAATTATATCAAGGTGAAACATCGTCAATGATTTTATATATTGGGAACTTGGATAAACTTATGGGAAAATACACCCTCTTTTAAACACATCAACTTAAAATAGACACTTTCTGATATTTTGGTCTTTCGAAGTTTTTATACGAATAGGTCTAATTTGAGAACGCCTAATGAGAGCAGTGCGTTACAACTGAACGGGAAAGAATAGCTTCAAATAGACCTTTCTCATTTTCATATGTGACCTTCGGCAAAAGATTCGAAGTTCAACATTTCGAGTTTCAAAAAGGTTTTTAATGATGTATCTATGGTATTATAAGTGTTCTCTACAATTAAGCAACTTTTAATCAATGCGTTCCTTACATTGAGAAACTCGCACTGTGGAGGAATGATCTTTATTGAAATCTATTTTAACAGTACAACTATTTGACTAATTTGGAGAATAATGGAGACAGGTTAGATAAGATAGTCTGTGATGTTTATAATCGGCGTAGGCGACTAACGTATGTTAGGGATATTTAAATTATTTAACATATTACTGAATCCCTTAATTAAAATAATATTATTTGAAATATTTATCCAATTGTTATAAAATTTAAAATATAAGCCAGGAATAAATAGCTCTGATGAAGCAGTACACATTATGTTATTTCCTACACAAGTATATCAAATTTTTCATTAGCTGAGTTAAATTTGTAAATTCTTAAAAGTATAATGCTTCAGCACTTACTAACATTAGAAACGCGTTCGTCTAGACCAATTTTTAAAATTAATTCAATTTCGACCCTTAATTTTCATACCTCCAATTACTACAATTTCATTCAATTTTTAGTTCCTTCTCACATCTTTCCCTACCATTTTATAAAATTACTCTGAAATTTGACCTAGTTTGGAAGATATATTTTATGATTGAAGAACTAATTCAATCTTTACAAAGATAAAAGGTTCCTATATGCTTTTGAAGAAAATTCAGTGAAGAGTTAAATTAATATACACGGAAGAAAATTGTGCGACCAAACATACGTCATAATATTTATTCAACTTGCCACTCGAACAGTGTAACTATAAACCATTTTGCTATATTCTAATCTGGTGAAAGACATATAATTTGAATAATACGTGTACTTAAATGCTTAAATGTGAGGCATTGTGTGCACAAATAATGTTTATTAAACCACGAGGGTATCTTGAAGGTAAAGAATAAAATCATAAAATATATATTTCCTCAGAACAGAGAGAGAGAGAGAGAGTAAAAAAAAGCAAGAAGTACATATGCATGTTTTTAAAACCAAAACCCTATTTGCATAACAAATCGAATAAAGTAATAAAGAGGAAAAAACACACTGTTGTATATATTGACCACACCTGTTTCGCCACATTTACAAATATAAGTGGCATATTAGTATATTATGCCAGTGTATGTCATGTGGTATTGCATTAATATTTCAAATAGGTTCATGTATTCATGTGTTTCGAATAGGTTGGTGTAATCGTTAACTTATTGTAATATATTATATTTCGCATATTGATAGTAGTTTGTTTTGTGCCATTAATGGTAAATTGTTATTATCTGTAAGCATGGATGCACCTGATGTCGCACGTTTCGCCAATAAATGTACAGCATAATATGAAAACATTGGTCTGACATTTCGTTGTACTTTATTTCCATAGTATCACAAGAGCTCTTTCGACCGAATACTGGTCATTGTCGGTCAATAGTAGTGTTTCGCTATAATACATTTCTTGCTTTTACGCACAAATGTGATTTACCAACTATAAAACAGTAAACCAAAATAACTGTTTTCACCATATCACCGCTGCACCTAATACTCAACAGGATAAAAATGTAACACGTACAAACATATTTCTACTACTCTCTGAATTTCCGAAAAATTAAAAGAGAGTAAATTCAAACATTATACGTAATGTGAAAAAAGCATTGTGACACATAAGTATATAAATAATATAAACAAAAAATTAATATAATTTATTATAAAATAGATCGATGGAAAAAAATAAATAGCGCTTATTTGAAAGTGCGCCGTACTTCGCTGAATAAATCAAGAACGAAACATTGTTTTGGAATGTACTTGCTGCTCGGTATTAAGGTGGCTTCAGATATTCGTCATACGGCGAGTCCCGAATGGCAAGCATCGTTCGCCAATGCTTGCCACTGTTCGGCTGCCTTTGAGTACCGAAAAACCCGATACGCTGCGGGTAGGGCGAGCACCTGTATTCGTGGATCGACAAAGAGCAAGCAATCCAAACAATAATCTATTCGGTGAACTGTCGCCTAGAATAACAAATGTCTAGAACCACCTTTATTCCAAGATACTCAGCCCAGTCAGATGCTTGGCGTGGTTTCACCCAGGCATCGATGGATAGTAATGCTTTCCTGTGGCAAAAACGGGATAATTTTCCAATTTTAAGATATAGATAAGTTTGTTATTGTGCAGACATTTGAGGTACGAGTTATACGACATATTAATTTTTATGATAGTTCTAGGGTATTACCAACTCACAAATTGTGTAACTGAGATGCTTACCATTCGATTATAATGATAAACAAACGCGAAGAACCATGATTATAATTTCCGTAAACATACCATGTATTCCTGGAGAGCTTTATAAAGAAAAAGTACAAGATCGTAAGTTATCTCATAACGAAAATCACAACCTGCCACGGGGAGGCAAGCGGATCCTCGGCAACGACGTGAGGAGAAAACAAGCAAAGCGCATACCGCACCACGCCACGTCTCCTTCCCCTTTCACGGCTTCCACTTGTGCACCCAATTATTACCCTAAGGGCCGCTCGGCGCGTCTTGATGCTCCTCATGCCATTACGTCTTCCCAGGGCGCCATCCGCGTCCTTCGGCTTCCACTGAGCACCACGCTGCGTCTCAGCTCACCCCACGCCCCTGCTAACAATCCCCTCCCCCCNNNACAATCCCCCCCCCCCCCCCTACTCCAACTCCATCGTAACATCCTTCGCCGACTGCTTCAATTTCAAGGTTCACTGCTACCATCAGAGGAATTGGGTCCTCTAACGAAGCAAAGAAGTTTGCCACGTTAATGTAAACAAATTACAACAATATAATCAAACAATAATACGCTTTTCCTTCCCGCGGTAACAGCATTCAAATACTGCGAGAAAAGATGCTACATGACTCGTTTATTTGAAAAGGATGTAACTTCACTACTTGAGTCCTGCCAATTGACAACTCTGACGCGTGTCAACGCTGGTATAAACAATATTCGTAGAGAAGTGTTCATGTGTTACGCTATGCTCCATTGTACATTATCACATGTTTTACTCACAACTGTCCTGATGTTCTGTTTACGTTGTTTAATACTAAATATTAAATCGAATGAAACTTCGCTACAACTAGCAGATACGGGAAAGTAGTATCTACCATAATATCCAGGTAAAAATTAGTCTTGCTAAATAAATGTAAACGTTCATAGTATCGTTCAGAATATCAGTTTTATTCAATTTTCTAGGCGATTAAATCTTATGGGTTTAGCTACTTTTATTTTTAAACGCCAAGCATATCACTTTGTGGGACCATTTCTTAGTACGAAACTACAATGAAAATTGTCTCACAGCGTAGCTCTTGACTCGAGTGAGCACAATTCTATGATATTACAATAATTATGTTTTAATGTTAGTGCACGAGAATACGCATCCCTTCCAAGCAGCAGTGATGTAGAAGCGTGATGGATGGATAATAAGAGAGTTCTGTGCATTGAAATCAATGTCTGCTAAAATATATCAGCTTTGGGCATACCTGATCAACGTATGTAATAAAAGGGAATCGTTAAGTAAAGAACAAGTTAAATACTCAAATACAAATTTAATCACATTCATGTGAACAAAGAAGCGAGCACTTAGAGAATTTCAAAATACATTTTTTTCATTTAATTATGGGACTATAACCTATAAGTTTTGCAGAGCCAACGAGTCGTCTCTATCATTTTACTCGAGGTGACATAAACTGAGAATTTATTTTTCTCCCTTTTATTCTGACTGAAACAAAAATGCTACAGACATACTCCAGGACTTAATATCGAATGGATATTACTAATCGCTGTCTCGAAATCCTTATACAATAAAGAATTTCCGATTTTCTGCGCATTCTATTGACCGGGAGAATATTGCCAACATCCAATACTTGCAAACAAAATTTATTATGTTTTTAAGTATTAATTTTATTTCTATATTTATGTAATATCTATAATATTTCTCTTTGGTGAAATTCATTAAAGAAAATCTCAGCTCAGCTTCTAAGCATGTTCTTTCTTTCCTCGCCCTCGTCACAATCCTATCATCAAGTAGGAGCCCTCATACTTTACGGTCTACCACCTCGCTTCACTTTGACACCCTCAATTGCCCACTTAACATGTGAGTCACGCAGCATTCTCTCCGGTCAACTCGCAAGAACCTACACCTTAATCTCGACCACTGAGGCACTCCTTAGCGCGCATCCTGATAGTTGAAAAAAAAGGCATTTTTGAGAGTGTGGTTAGAGAAGTTGTTGTGTGGATGTAACAATACAATTAATCTTCCACACATAATTCATAAATTGTTGAGAGAAAATGGGGATAACATTTATAAATGTTCAACATTCTTTACTTCATTTCATCATAAATTCTATAAATAAAAGCAATGTATTTATCCAAACTGGAATATTTTCGTGTAAATGTTTTACTACAGCATTACATATTCCTTAGTTACTTTTCCCAATCAATTTAAATATTTTCCTTCAAAGTTGAAATTCATGAAGCACATCTCAATGGCACGATTTCTAACACGATATAAAAAATAAGAAAAAAGTTGTTTGCAAAGTAGCACATCTAACTTAAAGTTAATTGTATTCTGTCACTAATTACAGTCAACAATTTATTCATTCCACTGGAAGGTTTTAACATGAAGAGCAAGAAATATAATTTTCTAATGTATGTGTGTATATAAAAAATCTCATAATATAATATGTGAATTTCTCAACATATTTCTTTCCATGTATTTGTGATTCACGTGGTATACATTTTAGATTAGAAAATTGTATACTTAATTCGCCTATTCATCACAACAGTTCTCTATTCCAATAACATTTTCTAGAATATTCCAGAACTCAAGCAAATCTCCCCCATTATAAACGATAATCATAAAAAACCTAATAATTACCTCATGATTCGTTTAAATATAAAATCTAATATTGATGATAGTATATGTACAGAGAAAAATATCTGAGTAATGTAAATCTATAATAAACAAAAATTTTGTTATCTCTACCTTACAATTCAGACCAAAATTTTAAATAGTAAGCAAAACTATAAAGTCAACAAACAATACGAGCAACATTTCCATCACTCGTGCTACAAATCACTTTCCATATCATCACTATAATTTTCAAACATCTCAATCTCTTTTCTTTTAAACACTTTCATTTTACAATTATTTAAAAATTATTATATTACCTACATTTATTTTCTGCGTACTCTTTGTATAACGAACTTAATTCGAATAGATGAGATAAATTAAATTTTATTTCCACAATCTTGGGACCGAATTCATTTAAAATAGACACAATCTCAATGAACATATTAAACTAAAAGAATAAAAACGATGTTTGTAGGAAATCTTTGAAATCTCAACGTCGAATTGCACCCTCCGTAACGCTGTATGTGAGAAAGCGAGTGTTGAGACGTCTACGTTCGGTGTGATAAGCTTCTCAACCGCAGAGGACAAACAAACGTCTCAGCAGGAAGACAATCCTCTGTCGAGATGCACTCCCCTTTTGAGAATGTGACACGATCTAATGGAATCCACAGTTAGTTTCACTTCTTACAATGAGCCCCACAATGAGAAGGAGCTCCTCAACTTTCTGGATTGTTCTTCACTAATCTCGAATCCTTTGAATTGTCCGGTAATTATGACAAATCTCGGGACTTGACCTGATTAAAACCTCAAGATTTAAGATATCACTTCGAACACGATCTTCCCTTTTATACAGAGTGCGTAAAATAAAACTGGCCCGGAAAAGAGTTGTAATCCTGACACGGAATCCACCCTTGTTCATGAACAGGAGAACTGACCTTTAAAGAAAATACTGGAAATGACCACTCGGGACGTCGATGCAACAACCGGTTGCTGTCGCATGGAAACCTTTGTCACGAGTGCGTGAGGAGAGCAGAATCAGCGGTGGCAGTAAAATCTCCTGGTCACCTCGATCGCCCGATCTCTCTCTTTGATTTTTACCTCTGGGGCAAATTGAAGGGACAAGTATACTCAAATAATCCTCACACACTGGAAGAGCTACAGCAGATTGAAGACGCTATTGCTGCAATCCTTCGGCAGATACGCTAAGACCAGCTCGATAAATCGATTACAGCGCTGCATTCGACGTCAACGGTGGCCGTTTACCTCTGCGATGGGCAGTTTTCCAGTTCATTAACAATTCCGTGTCCGTCTTATAAATACTCTCCGGGCCAGTTTTATTTTGGCCCAACCTGTACTTCTCGAAACGGTTTCTTCGTTCGACGTTTGAATTAACTCCCTTCATCCAATGCAAATCGTTAGGGAGATAAGAAGTAAACGCCAACAGTTAGATGATGCAAAAGGAAGTGTGGATTCAGCGCCACTAATCGTTACGACGGCGATCACGCGAATCGGGATCAGTATTCCGACAGACCCGCTTCTTCCTTTATTCAACTGTTTTTCCATTCGGTCGTATGACCACGCCGTTCAGGTCACAAACATGCGGGTCCTAAGCCACGTTAAGGGTCTCGGAGAAGTGGGTCGGATCCAAGAAAATCGCGACGACTCTCCAATTCCCTCGGTGTAAAGAAGAAAAAAAAAAAAGTTCTTTTGAGTTTCGTTCAAACACTACTTCGCACAACTGAGGACGGAAATTCTAGCAGATCCTTAGCCTCGATTCTTACCAGAAGTCTTTTGCATCTTTTCGTCTTCTCTTTAACGGAACGACCGGTGGCAGCGTTCGGTTCGTTTAAAAGCGTTCTGAGAGACTGACGGAGGTCGTAGCCTTCTTCAAATCCAGAAGCTGCCGTCGATATCTCTCCCATCACTGAGGCTATTTCCTCCCCTCGTACAAGAATTCCAATAAACCCCATGATGCGATCTGCGGGAATGTGATGCCACGGAGGTTGGTGGGTGGGGGTGAGGGGTGACGTGAAGTTGGCTAGTGTAAGTGGATGACTTAGGTTATGAAGGAGGTATTGATTATATTTGAGCACAGACGGCTCTGAGATAGGAGACAGAATTATATACGTCTGCACTATTACGGAGCGCAAAATGAATAGACAGGAGAATATAGGTGGTTGGGCTCTAATGACCTTGCTGTTGACGAACCCTTAAAGCCCCACTATATATATGTGTGTGTGTGTATATAGGTGGTAGAGAAGAAAAATTTTTAAATGACATTTTAAAAAAATTACTCCGAGTAATATAAAAGTTGTTTGATTTGAAGGATTATTTTTCAACATCGATTCTACTAGGTTCCACCAAACCAACGTTCAGGATATTTCGAGTGCCACGTCTAACAAAACCTTGATTTCCTTTTAAGCTAATATTTAAATATTGCCGTCTCAACAAAATAAGGTGTGAGCATTTTGTAGGGAATTCTGTGCTTCGTGTCAGACACTAAGAACGCTCAAAACTTAAACTTAATAAAATTTGGGAAGATCGCTTAGTGGTGTTTTTGGACATCACCTGAGAAAGCTTGTGCCGAATTTCAAAGATATTAAACCAATATATCAGTGCGCAACGCATTGTAAACACAGACACACAAATGATCTGCTTTATATGATAACAGTTACATACATTGAAGCATACGGTTGTTAATAAATTGGATTTATTTTATTTTAAAACTTTTCTTAAAAGTGTTTTATAAGTCATTTTACATCATCCAAAAAATATAAATCCTCTGCAACCAAATGCAATCAGTTTAATAAGCACTTCATTGAAAGCAAGAGAAGAAAAAATATTCACCCGTAAACCATATGTGTAATGAGTTTGGTAATATACTAAGCACTTGTAAACGGAGTTCGTTCAATACCAATCTGTAAATTGTTTGGTCGGGCAGCGGTTGCTAGAAAATTAATCAA
Organism: Laupala kohalensis; assembly: GCA_002313205.1. Taxonomy (NCBI): domain Eukaryota; kingdom Metazoa; phylum Arthropoda; class Insecta; order Orthoptera; family Trigonidiidae; genus Laupala; species Laupala kohalensis. Next base: position 1,554,898 of record NNCF01128853.1, on the reverse strand, counting down.
TTATAATCGATTAATGTGAAAATCCAGGTTATAATGATACAATGGACATAACATACTCGTATTATAGATTATTTAATGGAATTCAACGTTGATTTACGTCATTAATGAGAAACACGCAAGGGAATTAAGAATCAAAGTGAGCAAAATAATGTATTTCTCCTCCAAATCATCTATAAATTTACTATTCGTAAGCAAATAGATCATTCATTAAAAATATCTTTCATCTGTATTCAGGGGTGGATCCAGCAAGTGATCTTGGGGAGGAGCGAAACTTTGTCAACTTTGCTTCCCCCCCCCCGATAGTTTCGTCTTCCGAAGAATAACCTGTTTTATTGATAGTGTAAATAAAATATATTTATGGAATAAGTATACGTAGAAGCTCTCCACGGGTACATGTGTGGCACGCAGACGCAGCTCAACGAAGATGTACAGAAGGAGAGAAAGATCCATATATTGACAACGTTTGAAATATGCTCATGTAATGGGAGAGTCTATAAGATGTATAATGTTTGTATTCTACATATTGTTATTAACAATAATAAAATATTTACTTGTAAATCAAGGTGTATTTTCGTAGGTGTTAAACTCAAAACGAATAAACTTTACTGTTAATACGAACCGGAACCCAGTTTCCCACGCTGAGAACGAAGGGATAAGTGTTGAGTTGAGAAAACAATTAGGGAAGCTTCGGCAAAAAGAGTGAGAGAGTGCTAAAGTTGAGGACGCGGTTGTATCCCTCTCGACCGCCTCACGTGCTCCGCGCTGCCCACGTCTCAGCAACCGGCATTGGCAAAGCGGGGAACGCGTACAGATTACGCACTACAGTGATCAAATACGCAGTACCGATAAGAGACTGCGTTGTGGCGGAATATATTCAAGTATCATCCTCAAGCAATTGAGATTCGAGAGTCACTTTTTTAATTACTTAAAAAAACCCAACTAGAATCGTCTGCAATCAAAATAATTTTTCTAAGGAAATAAAACATTATAGTAAGTAAAACAATCTACTTTCAACTTTATTGTCAAAAAAGCAGTTACAAACTGCTTATGACCACGTGGTCGACAAACTAATTTACTCTCCAGAAGCAACCAAGGGACCATTCCATCAATTCCGATAAGGGGCTCTAAGGTAGAGGCGGATTTAACATTTCAACACACTCCTAACAATAGGAATAGTTCGGAGTGTAATATTAACATAATACTATAAAATTATAATTTAATAAATCACAAAAAAGTAATTTCACAAGTACGTATTTTTATCAAACTATAGATTATTCCCAAAGTATTGGTGATAAATCGTAACGAATATATAACAATTTATTATAACAATTAATTTAGTATTTCGATAGATACCGCCCCTAAGCAAGAACCTAGCGAGTCTGTATAAAAAATCTACATCAACCCGAAGGAATACCGGAGAAAAAACCGACCAGGATGGGATTATATAATTAATGTACACAACCGTGCCAGTACATATAAAACTAAACTTGTATGAATAATAAGTCACAATACAACCATGCAGGGAAATAGTATGAAACTGTTTTCATAAATTTTTAAAATATTACAGCAATGGCGTGATTTAAGGTAACTTGAAGTTTTATTAAAATCAACTTTCACTCAAATTACTATCACTGCCATTTAATAATAATATTAGATATTGAATTTTGTATGTTTGTATGTATGTATTTCTCGTTTCGACCAAATAAGGACCACTATAACGAGTGCTAGTGAGGCGCGACTCTGCTGTGAGTTTACTCCTCAGGCGCATCGTGAAACATTGTGGGGGAACTGCGTGTAGATGGTAACCCGCATTGGGTAAACTTTTCAATCATCACAACTGAAACACAGAAGGGAAAAGATATGACGGATCGGGAAGAGAACCTACAAGTGATGGCCCCGATGAAATCGAACCGGGGTTCTCCATGGCAAGCGAGAGCGCTAGCCTTGAGCTAGTGAATGGACATATTATATTTTATTGTTAATTTTCTTGATTTTATTTCATTCACTCCCATGTCACCGTTTTGGGGTTTCTTCCCCTTGAGCTGGTGAGTTCCACCCAAAGACGTTCTTTGATATTTCCTTCCAGGCAGACTCCAAGCATAGATACCCTCCTGGCACCGACTATAATTACAGTTGTTATTGACAATGCAATACTTTCTTATTGGACAAACGCAAGGTGATTTTCGAATATTTACGTGGTATTTTGTAAATAATTTTCTGTCTATTTTCTTGTTATTCTTTAATTTTATCGCTGTTATTTTGCGTAATCGTATACTGGTCCTTTCTCTGAAGTACTAGTCCTAATACATTGACCAAAGAAAAAGCTCTGAAAGCAACCACACGATTCATTGCTTGAATGAAGCAACGGAAATATAATTTTATCGACATAGTTTAATTTGATAAAAAAATTATCGTATGTGAAATTAGGTTACTTAATTTATCTTTCCAAAATACCCTGTCAAGCAAGATTCCCAGGTCAATAATATATTAACATTGAACAGGTGTAATCTTGTATTACTCAATCATTCTTTCTGCAGACGTTTAAAATTGTTCACGGCATTCCAAAACTAACATTTATGCAACGTCAAAAGTCAGGTTAAGATCGCTACGGACCGGGACTCGAACCCGGTTCCTCCTCCTCTGGCCGCAGGTGTGCCATCCACTGCACCACCCGCCTCGACTCCAAAGTCCTTACGCAACTTCCACCTGGTTGATCCGCTGAACCTGGGTCACATCCCCCTTCAGGGGATATTCAATTTCAATTTCAATAGGGCGCTTTATTTACAAACATTATTTATGTACAAATGTGTGGTGAGGCTTTTAGTTGCCTGTACGCCTGTAAAATTCCCCGTGGGCTGTGCATGCAATGCCCTGGTATTCACCCTCATTGAACGGATAGTTGCAGTTTTAATTTTTGGAAATCTTTGTTTTGAACTTAAAGTGATTGTAATTTTATTTACTTGTGATTTGTATCGTATTATTATTATAATTATTTAGCATCCTTTAGCGCATCTTTAATATTGTTTTATTTAGTTGTAAAATATATTTTAAGTATGCTGCAACTACCGATTAAATGAGCACCGTTGGGAACCACGGGAAACCAACGGTCAGAACACGAATATGTACAATTAATATAAACATATTTACAAAAGATAATTAAATTAGAGAAATAAATTATAATGTAAAATATACCAGTTTTGCCATAGAAATAAAGAATAAAATAAAACTCAATTCTTTACAGTACTAAAAAATATATCATTGACGTAATGCCTTGGAATGTCTTCTCAACATGTCTCCGCCTGAAACAAAAGAAAAAGACGAAGCGGCAGAATCACGGTTCATTTGAATCAGTGAGTTCAGCGCGTATTACTCTTTCTCTCATGTCCCTCACATAGCTTAGGAACTGACCCAGGGACTGCACTACAGATACTCTATTGCCCCTCATTATCGCAATGGCTAAATTTACGTTAATGTGATAATTTTGGAATGCACCAACTTGGATAAAAGTTCGTTTTTTATGTTTTCGGGCATATTAATAAAATGTGAATCCAATGTTCCCCGCAAAGTGGGCATTTAGAGTCTCGATCCCCCCTCAGTTTTCTTAATTTCCACCCTCCTACGCGAGACCATCCGTAACCCGATCGTTCTTTTGATTTGAAACAGTCAATGTATGGTTTTCTGCCCCCATTGTCCAGCTACTAAGGTTTGCACGATAAGTGAATACTTTTCCAGTCTGTTAGTTTCTATTTCACGACGGTATAAGTCTTGGAGTTTTTCTCTTAATATTTTTTAGGTCATTTAACGATGGACTATTCTGACTCACACAAGAGATTCCTGCTTTATGAATTAAATTTTTAATTTGCCTGTCCCATTTTCCATCTGTATTACAATGGTAAGACTGAGTTACAAGTGGGTTCCTGGTGCCTGTTCTTATCGAAAGCCAATATTTAATTGCTTTTAATTGTAGAGTTAGTTCAATGGGAAGCAACACAAATTCCCATAAAATGCAACTGTTTGCTGTGCATTGAGCAATGTCCGTTACCGTTATAAGATATTTCGTTTGAAGCGAGTTTAAAATATCTATATTCCCCGCGCCTCATATTTCCGCTCCGTACACAATTCCCGGGATGAGTAGAGATTGAAACATTTTATCCATGAGTCTTGGTGCAATTTCAGGGATTGTAATTTTTGATTTGTTATTGTACTTAAAATGTATTTGCCTTTTCGTCGAGCTTTCTCCATATGTCTCGTCCAAGTTACGTTCATGCAGATGGTTACTCCTAAATATATGTATTCTTTAACGTTTTCTAGCGTTTCTCGTTTATACGACCAAGTTTCATTCTTACTGTAGACCCACCCATTTTTAAAAGTCATGGTTTTTGTCTTATTAACGTTAACTTTTAGTTTCGTTTCTTCGCAGAAAATTTCTAATTCATCTAAACTTCTTTGTAAACCTGCTTGTGT
>NNCF01128853.1:1524542-1537435 GCA_002313205.1 Laupala kohalensis | reverse complement strand
GTGGTTGACACTCTAGGGCGATGAATATTACTACTATTGCGTGTATAGTGTTCGTGAACGAGACTGTTTCGTATAAAGAAAAAGTGGCACTTCAGTAATTCGGTCTTAACAAACACGACTGTTTCATAAATGTGGTCAGACGCGACTGAGCTTTCATTTCTTAGGACTGAAGTAGTGAAGTAACATAAATAAATGGGTCAAATAACGTCATTTCCTAATGCAATTTTAAAATGCTGTTATCTTGCAAAGAAAAAGGTAAAAGATGAAACAATAGGAAATCATCAATACATTTGTAATGCTCTAACTTTCGATACTTCATTTGTGCGATTTTCTTCGTCCGGTTACGCAGAATAGAAATGCTTTTTTTTTCTGGGACATTTGCGCATCAATTAATAGTAATGTTCATTGTTTAATGTAAAAAGGAAGATTCTTAGAAGATCCGATGTTTGTATTTCTTGCTGTATACGAAACATATCAAATAAATTAGGAAAATAATTTGCGAATAATTACTTATTAATACAATATTTTTAAATACAAAATTTGTATTTATGAGTTCTTCATCCATTAAATTGGGACTTTGTTCTATTAAACTATAGCATTAGCATGCTAATTTCATGTATGCACTCAAGAATCTTGCGTATATGCGACCATCAGAGCTTGGTGTATGGTGTGACGGTAATTGATAATAAAAGCAATATCTACATATTTCAACGATTAACTTCGTAGAGTAAATAACTATTCGAATAATAATCACACGGTTAAATAATAAAGATTGTGAAAATAATTGAAATGTTTCAAATTGTTAGTTCTGAAGTAAAAAAATTAAAGTTGAAAAAAATTAATAACAAAGGATGATGGCAGAAAAATGAAAATAGAGATCTTAAGATCACAAGAACTGAAGAATTGTAAGTTGCAGAATTGACAGAAACACTCTGTCAACGTAAAACAGTGGCAAGTCAAAGTTTGTTTACCTGTGGTAGTCCAACGTCAATTTTCATGATACTTTAACTGTACTTAGAATTAATCCACACACAATTGATTTCGTTGTAAGTTTAATTGAGACGCTCTTGGGGTTATTTTTCTTTTTTATTCACTTCTTATCCCGTATTCAAGGAATCGGGGATGGAATATGAGATGTTGCCTCATGGATCTTTATGGCTGGGGAATTACAATGTCCATCTATTCATTTCATATGCCCTTCCATACACTTCTCTGAGACCGGTGAAGTATGGATGTTTGTCGTGGTGGAACGATCATGAGAATGCGATGGTCATAAAAATAAATAAAGAATATTGCAAACACACGCATTAGATTTATTCTTTCTTAAACTATTGCTTACCTACAACGTAAAATAAGTTCAAACTGTTCTCATTTGCTGACTCTTTGGTTCACGAAGAGAAGAAGAGTAGCGTGATTTCGAAGCCTTGATACGCGAATATTGTGTGTCCCAGACCTACACGTAAAACATTAAGGAATGATAAAACACATTAATAGGATCAAAAAAATATACGGCGTGAAATGACTTCCGGGCGAGAGAATGACAACATGACACAGTAAGAACACAAGACAAAATAATAATAATAATAATAATAATAATAATAATAATAATAATAATAATAATAATAATATGTCTTTATTTAGAGGTGAGCCTCAGATCATACGGTTTGCTCTACCTTCCGACCTCGACACAAAAAGGTGTGTAAAGTTTAGTGTATATGTGTTACAAGCGAGCTTAGTAAGGAGCGAGCTATTATTGCGGAGGTTGCTAGGAAACAATTGTCGGACGACGGAAGGGATCACGGAAGTTGCAAAGAGTAAAGGGCACACGACACGGAGAAGTGAACGGAAGAAGACGTTTCGTCAAACAAGCCAATGAGAAGCAATTGCCTCAAGGTACATGATTTCACTACGTAAGCTCCACGGCTCACTCACCCAACAGCCACAATTGTCATCAGGGGATCGCAACACGTCACACGTGGGGTCAATCAACGCGCGTGTGGAAAGTGGCCCGTGGACACTGTACCAGTATTTTAATGTGTGACTAATGTGTTTTTATATAAATTTCAGTTAACTAACAACTTTAAGGAGAATCTCCATCTGCGTACGATCTATGAGGACATCATTTATGAAGAAATCCTATATTCATTTCATCCTTCGGGTAAAGGTCCGAAGACATCCCTTTTGGAAACCTATGTCAAATAAATTGGGCGCATCAAGACTTCGTTAGCGAACAATTTTTTGATGAACATTTGAAGAAACATTTATCACAAGGACATTTATAAGACATTTATAAGTTCATCTCAAACATTTCGGTTAAAAGTTTGTATATTCCGGAATAAGTGATTCTATGTATGTAATGTTAAGTTTAGTATAGAGTGGAGACAATCTTGACTAAATTTAGATTTTTTGTATTCGTGTTATATGCAGAAGAGATCATTCTGTATAATAGCATCTCATTCTTTGAAATTAATCACTTTTCCAGTAGTTCTGCTTATGTATTATTATAATATGGTTACTAGTTATGGCCGGAAAATCTTTCTGTTTATTGTTAATAGAAATGTTTTGCAAACTGAACATATGTGTTGTGTACCTCGCTTATTAATGATATCTAACGATTGGGTCTTTACTCGATCTCGTTTATGTTGTAAGTCTGACAACTCACAACGTGATACAGCTGATGTTCAAAGTTCAATTAACAAACTGTTACAGATGTTCTGTGATACAACGATACAATAAATAACAGCCACAGCCCCGACGTCGCGTTGGCTACACGCAGAAGATACTCGCCACCAATGAAAAGCGTGTATCGCTGTAAATGGTCACACCTTTCAACATTTGAGTACAAAGACAATCTGTATTTTCACGTACTCAGAAATATGTTTTAATATGTAGTTATAATTTATTAATCTGCAAATGAGCAATGATCGGTAACAGATAGAAAAAATCATAATAAAAGTATACGTAATACAACAATAAGAAGTTAAATATAAATCATCGCCCAAATATCTATAAATACACACACACGGTGTAAAATTGATAGAAAGTTGGTATACAAGGTTACTTCTAGAAAGAAATTAAATTTAAGAAATTAACTATCTACGAGGCCCATATGTGTGTAAATTTACATACTTTCTAATCTTCGGATTAGAAACACAACTGATTATACATCAGGTTCATCGCAGAGAGAGTTAATTAGGACAAGTAGAAAAATCTAGAAAAAATTCCATCATTTATTCACCGGGATCTGCACTTGTTAAACTCAAAAAATATATCGTCAATCCAGCACAAAAACTTACAATTCATTATTAAAACCAACAGAACGCCTGTGTCTACAGGACTAAAATCCAGGACGAACTTGAATATTCTTACGTGTAGAGCGCTCTAAGACACCAACGCGGGTGACAAGAGTAGCATGAAGAGAGCAGACGAAGTGCCACCGCTGTCCAATTAGCTACTGACGCGTGGCCGGCCACCGCCCTGACACTCTCTCTTGTTTTCCCAGCATTCCTCGAGACTGGGACCCGCCCTCGGACGGTCTGTTGTCACATACTGAGAAAAGTCCATGGGATTGTTACGATATTTTTACAGAAAATCTTTCTACCTGTATTATATCTCAAATTTGACTTCATTTAAATTCATCTTCATACGAAGAAAACAAATTAATTAAGTAAATTGGGTGTTGTATAGAATTGTCCAGTCATACGAAAATGCCAATTGCATTCGCATATGGAAAGTATGTTCTTCATATGCATATATAATAATTAGAGAATTAGTTTGAAATATGCAAAATCTTCTTATAGTCACGTGACTGCCCGTTGGTACGGAGCCAGTATGAATATAAATAATGACAACCGTGACGCGTGATATTTTGAAACAGCAATTCAGCGCTTCTCATATATGGGATCATACGAAATTCTGATATCGGGAAATGGCTATAAGTAGTGTAGAGAACCTTCTCCGCAGTGCACTTAATATTGTACAAGCACAATGGTTTAAAAAACTTTTAACGAATAATTTTGGGGAAAATTGCCCTATGAATCATATACATAAAGAGAAGACTTCTTGCATACATGCAATTTAGAAAGAAAGTACAAAAAGAAATAAATTTAAGTCAGTAAAGTTGGGGGTATTTGGCTTGTATCTACTGATTTACTCCAAGATTTGCTAATTTTCAAATACGATTTGAAACATGTTATTGTGATGACGATGAAATAATTTTGAAATATGATGAATGATAATATAAAGTGAATTATTATTTTAATTGACTAAATGAAAAACAATCCTTTCGTCCAAAGAAATAGACGTACAGTATCAATAATGATATTCTAGACTTGAAGTTGGTTTCAAAGTAATCAATATATTTTAAAAATCACAACAGGACATTAAATTAGCTTATTACATGAAAGAAATATTGAAAATTTATATTAGACAAGCAGGTAAATGGATATGAAAATGCTCAGAAACATACAAGACTTTTATAAAATGTTGTAAGGAATAAAACTAGAACATTAACGGGACAGTCTTATCCTAAGACCATATCATAAAGGAGAGAAGCATCACACTCAATACGTTCCATCAATGACATTACGTACTACCGACTTACACCTTTACCTCCAAGTAACTCCCATCAGGGCCTAGGTTAACCTCGTATCATAAAATTTAGCACCAGTATGTATTTGACTTGTATTAACATCTTCTGTAATATGTTTTATGGTTTTTCATACTAAATTGTGTTGAATACACGGAGATGACTATGGATTTCTCTCTTTGGCTCTAAAGGGCAACATCCCACCATCTTACGAGTTTACAGATGGAGAATTACACTCAATGAAACCATTAAAAATGAATAAAGAGTTGCGTGAGAGACCGCCCACAATACTTTCAACAAAAAAACGTTTTTTATCAGGTGAAATATTATTTGAGGTATGTCATATCTACATTAACAATCTAAGTGTTATGTGCAATTCAGTTGTGTTTATTGATAGAGAAAAGGAGAAATGAGTCCACGTTCAAATTTTTGCGCGTTAACTGTTTCTATTGTTTGAGACCACATGAAAATAGTCATGAGACAATTATCTCTTTATGTTGTGCTCATAAAACCTTAAGATTTCATCATATTATTTATTCGTACGATCTTTTACATTGACGTAATATAATGAATACCGAACTTATTTCCAAAGTTCTATCTCATCGGGAAAGTTTCAAAATTTCTATAAAAAATGTGAAAATTTAATCGCGAGAGGAGATAACAGCGAAATTACAAATTAGTATTAAAAGCAGTGTCTTAATATTAGAACAAACTCTTGGTACGATCACTTCTTTTTGTTCCTCGCTCCCCGTCTCCAAGCATAGCGTTGTCATGGTGGAGTCCCGCAGGGATCCATCTCTCCTCCCGCCCGACCACCCGCGTTACCCAGATACGAGTGGACAAGACCGTGGGGATTACCGTAATCTGGGGTCTGCCCGCACCGACCACTGCCGCCATCCCTGTTGTCGTCGACAGGTGCCGTCGAACACTGCAATGCGTCCGGAGACGAAACCGTACAGATTGTATCATTAACCTAGGATGAGACGCGTTACCAATGTCGTTTGTCTAGTAGTAAATTTATTATTTCCGTATTGAAATTATGTTGCAACAGGCCAATTATACATTTTTTAACAGTTCAAACTCTAGTATGATTTTTGTATACGAAACATATTCATTGACACTTGGAAATGATGTTTTTCCAAGTGTCATAAAATTTAATATACCGAAACTATAACCAAAACAATTTTCTAATAAGTTGCCCTCGGAAAATAACCCTCCTAAGTTTAAATACATTTCTTTTCTGTAAATACTGTTTAAATGAAATATACAATTTGATACAATGATTTAAAATACTAGTTGTGAAGCATAATTATTTATAATTTTCAAGTCTACTCCTTTTTGACTTGAACGTTATTAAAAATAGTTATTAAATGTGCTATATTTAATACAGAAAAACTAGAGTAATGGGGAAAATGCACCTATTCGTTTTCTTGAATATAAATAAACGTTATTGTAAATTGATCAAATTTCCAGATGTGACCAAGAATAAAACTGTTTAGACATCAAATATTCACCGAAAATTAGAAAAAAATTAAATGTTTCATCGGTATCGAATTTTTTATTGCAGTTTCAAGAAAATCCCTGCGGAAGAGCTTAAGGTAGTTCATCCATGATATGTAAGACAAATCATACAAATGTCCAATTAATTCTTTTATAATGTTGAAATTACATACTATTTTTGTTTTATGAACAATTAAAAACTAGTAACGTAATGTAATTTGTAAAAAAGAAGTATTCATGAAGAATGTTTTATAGACTATGAACTCGCTTACTCTGCCCGTTCCCAGCATGGCCTGTCATTCTCCTGTTTATAGGTACATGACGTAGTTGCCTCTAGACAGGGCGAGACCGACGATCAAAAATAACAGATTAATGACCTCTTCAGAATGTCCGATGACGTCTACACAAAAGATTTTTAAAATAAAAAAGGACTTTCACAGCAGTTTAAAAATGCCATCGATTTAAAAGATTTCTAAAGTGAAGTATTTTCGAAAATGATATTTTTCTTGTAAGAGACAACTTATTATATTCAAATAATAAATAAAAATTTAAACGTCTCAAACTTGGATAAATGGTTACTAATGGATATCAGTAAATCTATTTGTTGATACAAATTTTAGACGTTTAAATGTTTTATATCTACCTTCAGGTAAACATTACTTTGCAAGATTCGCTTCGTTCAAATACGAATTATTCGTTCCACACATTTTTCTTTAAGAGTTGCAGTGTAAAAGAGTATGGCTGCTTTTTTTAATAAATGGAGCTTTGAAATCTCACAGAAATACTAGAGCGTACTTTTCTAGAACAATACATAAAGATAACATTTTGTTTAATTTACATTCATGATGCCATAATCCAGTGGCAATGTACGATCAACCTGATATCAACTGAGGAAAATCGACTAATAAATCTTTTATTTTAAATTATTGTTTGGTACACTAACTTCTCACGAATTATTTTTCTAGTGCTTTCAATACTTATTGTAGCATTTACGGAATGAATTGTGAACATACTCAACAGCCTTGAGAAATATAAATTTGTCCTTCGATGTAAATGAGCATGAGTAAGAATCAACCAAAATTGTTTGCTAAGAACTCTCAAATGCTTTATGTGTACATAAGTTTTGTTAAAAAGGACAAACCGAATTTGTATTTATCGAAAAGCACACGCTTTGAGGTGGGACCACACTCCAAGTTAGTCAAGTAGCGGAGATGTATAATTGTTTTCTTTATTATTATCCTAATTGTTTAAAACTCAACAATATGAATAAAAATGTAGAAAAAACTAGATTTAATTTCTACCCGTCAGTTAATAGTTTAGTACAAACAATATTCGGGTTCTCGCTTCACTTGTTTGAAGTGCGTCATGGCTTGTAAAAAAAACGGCGGCCGAGCGCAACGGTTTCGTTATGTAGTATCTTTCCTCAGAAAAGGTTAAATAACTTTCTCAAATGTCCGGTGACCTTTAGATAAAAGTGATGTAAAAATACTACGGAAAATGTACTAAAGTAAACGTCCATCAAGTTTTGTGATTTAAAAGTTCCTCTTTTTTAATAGCTGTTTTCTCTATGTCNTAATTACAATTATTTCATTTAAATGGCCGGTGAAGTATGTTTTTCTAACGTTGACCCACAATAAGTACATGTTACTCTGTTTATTTACGCCGATTTGAGATATTTCAGTGATTTAATTCTACCTACACTAGTACGACCTTAATTGAACCAAGATCCCTTCGAATTTGCGTCTACGCATGAGAGTGACATCATATCCATAAATATGTACTCGAAAGATATATTCGTTAATGCTTGTCCTATCGCATCGGTGTACGGTGAGACGCAGCGAATCGTGACATCCGAGGCGACTAATTAACTCAGGGAATTCGATTTAACGCAATCACAGTTGCAGTAATCACTGCCTACCTCATCCCCCAATGACTGTCCCGAACGCGCGAAGTGTACGCGGGAACGACTGGAGCGCAGCCGACGGCGCTTTCTGAAATTAATTAGCGGGAGAAAGAAAATAAACGTGTGTAACGTGACGTTGAGCCATATTTGAAAAAAAATAAATATCGGATTTCATTTGAACATCGCTGATTAACAACTGATTAAGTAACAGCGTGGTTAATGAGAAATTGTTTTAATGTACTTGAGATAAAAATCCAGACATACCTAGCTGACTACAGCAACACACATCCTTCTGTTCAACGGACGACCACATCCATGGGTTACCCATACGTTATCACCCATGTGGCCTTGTTGAAGTGCATGGGAGGGAGTACAATCTCAGATTTGTCACTCAAGGAAATTCAGTGGACTAAAATTAACACTGTAGTTACTGACCAAGTAAAGAGAGTGATACACCAATAAATAGAGTCTTATATATTGAGAGTCATTCCAGTACGACGCCTTGGTGGACGGACGTGTCTGGGAGCTGCTCTATTGCTACTATATGCTCTACCGACTAGTTACCAAATAGTATGCTCTACCGACAACTATTGTGTAGTTTCGTGTATTGGTTATTGACATATTTCGATATTTCCGATGAAGGGATGGATGGATGTACTAATCGAAGTGAATGATGTCGTGCGGTGCGTGACCGCGTGGCTGCTAGCGTCCGTCCGTCTGTCCATCCGTGCGTCCGTCCGAGAGTGATCTTGAATTGAGCGTTTCTTTCGTCACGTGCGATGGTCTGTCATTGGATTATGATGGATTAGAAGCAAGTATAGCGATATAAGTAGTAGTTACTCGTATTTCTTCGTCATTGTGCCTAGCCAAGGTAAAGTGGATCCCGTGCCACCTGACATTAATTTCAAATGTCACCCTTCACAAACAGTCGGAATTGTTGTCTGTCTGGTGTGAGCGAGCGTGCATTACAGACGTGATTTAATAAAAACAAATAAGGGCCGATTTCTGTAAATTCGTAATGAGCACGAAGAGGCAGTCATAACCTCTAACAAGCAGAAGGTAGTATTGGTCAAACTCAAAGCAAAAAAAGATAATCTCCAAGAAAATAAAAAAATGAAAGAACAGAATAAATTAAGAAAAAATAGACATAACTTGTTACATCAGGCGTGCAATGATATGTATCTGGAAACTGCAAAAACTGAAAATGCGGTGCTCCAAAATGAGAGCCAACTGCTTTCTAAACTGTTCTGTAAACTTAATAACGAAATCAAATGTTTAGAGTGTGTAATTAATGAAACAAAAAAAATGCCAGGAGGTATACAAAGAAATGAATGAGGGGCTTAAAATAAAGTGTAAAAACTTGGAAGAAGTCAAAAACAGTAGTAACATGAAAATGAATTATGCGTGAAAATTAAAGCTAATTTTTAGTGAAAACATAATTCGCATATACAAGTTCTCCAAAACCAGAATTCACAGTACACTATCATAAAGTAGGTTGCGTGGGAACTGTCGCATTTTAATTTTTTGGGACCCTGTAAAATGTGACCCACACTTATCTATTGAAATTTCTCTCAACAGGTATATCAATATTTTGCTCAAGGTACGGCAAGAGACGAAACAAAATTTTTCTATATCTCCAATGTGTATTTTTTTACATTTTTTATTGTCCAAGTGTATTAATTCTTTATTTATTCGTGTTCTGTAAATATATCTCCTTGGGTACCTCAATAAAGAGATTCAGAGCAGTTTAAAAGTATACATCAGACACAGAACTCTTTCCGAAAGGTTTATGGGAAAGAAGGAGAACGGAAGTTGGCAGAAATTTACGACAGAAATTCTCTTAAACGAAACAAAAACTAGTGGAAAGAAAAATGAAACGATTTCCACGTTCTTCTGCATTAATAAATCGGTTTAAAACGGTGGTAACGAAAGATTTATTATTACTTAATGCATTAAGCTGACGGAACTAGCACGAGATATTCGGACTAAAAGTTTCTGCTTTTTTATCCGCTCACGGAAGACATCCAAGTTTCAAAACAAATTTAAAATTTGGAATACGTGTGCTATCTGAAAATAAATTTTGTGAAAGAATTTTGTTGAGACTTTCAATTAAGTGCTTTAAAAAACGAAGGAACATATCTTAATGTGAACGTACATTGATACAATCTACAAAGCGTTCACAATTCTATTGAGAGTTTTCATTTACTAGCTATTTTATCAATGTTCTTATTCATTCTGACTTTTCAATTTTTATATATATTTTATTAGTCACATTACTTTACGGATCTTACTCATCGCCGTCATTGATACTCAATTGTCCCCAAAAATTTTCTTTCCTTTTCCGCTTGACTTGGAGTATATCACACGATAGAAGTATCATACTATAGAGCATTAAAATATTTATCGTTTCATCATACAACCATTCCTTTCCGAGATAACAGCAATTAAAAACTACATCAAGAAAAGTCGCTACTTGACACTTATTAGAAAAGGGAGTAACTTTACTACTTGAGACTTGCCAAATGAAAGAAGTTTCTGGTAAGTAATAAACAATATTCGTCGGGAATTGTACATGAAAAATGCTCTATTGTATATATCGTGTACTATTCAGAGGTATTCTGACGTTCTGTGTACAAAGTTAATGCTACATATGAAGGAGAGTGAAACTTGCTTACAACTAGCAGATGGGGAAAGGATACTTTCATCGGCTTCAGTCACAATGAGTGTGAGTGCACTCCGGCAGGACCTGTGATCATGGAATGTAAGTACCTCCAGACTGAACGTAAACCAGTCCCGTGTGGAAAACCAAAGAAGACGGAAATCTCGTATGAGAAACAATTCTTAAGGAAAGGTAAAATTGTTCTCTAATAGTGTGTTATGTCTATTTTTCTAACTCTCACCCATTCTACGCGAGTTCCGTAATTAAACAATTGTAAGTACATAGAGCCAGCCATCATCGTCACAGGTGTTGCTATCTCTAGCTATGTTGCTATCGCAGCTTCGTTAAGCGCCCTAACAAACACGCCCGACTAATTTTCCGAATAACTCACCGCCTCGACATTTAATCAGGTGAATGGTTCTGCTATTAGTCATTTTGGGTGGACAAGAGGAGACCGCTGAACGCGACAGTGGGCGTACGATGGCACAGCCACAGGCGTCGCAACGGTAAAAAAAAAGTTTCCCAAATGATTACTACGATTAATTCTGTAAATTTTACATCATATCCTACATATTCTGAAGAAGAAACACATATTGAATTAATTATAGGAATTTAAAATAATTGCTTTTGGATGATTCTTCAAGGATACGTGATAAATATTACAAAACTTTTCGTCTAATTATTTTACATAATATACTATATAACCCATGTGTATGTGGAGAACCAATGAAGACGAAGCTCTAGGATAAAAAATAATACATAAGTAAGCTTAAAGTTTTTCTCCAATGGGGAGTGATGTATATTTGTATGACGCTCACCTATTGTAAGAACAGTGTTCCATTTTAAAACAATTTTAAATGAATCCTATGGACTTAAAGGAAGAAGTAAAATCAAGGTTTTCATAAACTGATTTTGAATGAACCATAAGCCGTATATCTCAAGAAATTTCGTTTTAAAATTTCTATTGATATTAATAAATTAACACATTACGTCGTGGCGTCAACTGGTACACGTTTTTTCTAAACTCTTGAATACATTACTATAAATTAATGACTAAAGAAATTGCTATAGATTTCCTATCATAAGTACAGTAGCGCGTTCCACCGGTTTTGACCCAGTAGAACAAACAAATTTGACATAGAACTAAAGAAAATATCTGAAGGTAAAGCAACATACTTAATTTTTTATACCACACAAAATCAGTGTATAAAAATATAGAATCATAGCAGGAAAATAAAAAATAATATTATAGAAAAATATAAATATAAATTATTTATTAGCAATTTTTCGTTAAATACTTGGTAATGACGTATAATATTTCTCTTCCTCGTTATCAAACGTTTTACAAATAGTTGACATTCGTGCACAACCTCCACGTGCATCATAAGGAACGTCGAGACTCGCTCTGAAATTTCGCGTACGACCTCTTCCCTCCCAACCATGATAGCCTGCTGGTCAACCCTTACCAAAGCCCGAATTCACAGACGGAGACCACGGCGTGCTCTACATGACATCCCTGCGCAAGGATTTTCCTTTTCTAAAATAAGTGAGTGCCTCTTTTCAGTCGCCTAAATGAGAACGCTTTCGTCGATTTCCGATTTTCCGAAAACATTTTTCACGAGTTGCTTCTTCTATTATGAATTCTGTGCTGTCTTCAGTCACATACTTGTTACGTAGCATTATGAGGAAGATTCTCCATAGGTTCCACAGAATTTTTTTGTATCTCCTCCTTTAGATCCTATGGCGTCTTCCATTTGCTACTCTTGAGTGTGCACTGGTGCTCCGCCAGTGCTAAAATGTTGTGCCAGAGAAAGTGCACTAGAGCGAAGATACACTTGTTCCATTTGTCTATCCAGGCGCACTCTCCGCGCAATGATAACAACCGGACTTGCTCTGACAATTTTCTCGGTGGAGGGACTGCAGTGGGCATCGTTGAGGTTAGATTACTCCGTGGATGACGCACTCATGATGGATGCTTAGGGTTTATTGCAAATATTGTCTTCGCCTCCTCATATGAAGAGCAAGAATTGTACGTCAAATTAGTCTGTTCCAAAAGAAAGAATTATTAAAATGATATATTTGATTTCGATAATCTGATTACGTAATGATGAACATGAAATGAAGTATCATACACTCATGAATAAGAAAAGACTATTTGTTGATATTTTAGTAATTATTTATTTTTTATTTTTTTGCGGGGCTTTACGGCTCATGTCGACATCAAAGGTCATTGGAGCCCGAAA
>NNCF01128853.1:1484560-1524289 GCA_002313205.1 Laupala kohalensis | reverse complement strand
AAAGAGAAAGGAAGGAGCCTCACACAAGTAAGTGGAAGTAATACCAGACTCAGCTCGGGGCCCCGTGTTCGCCAAACACGTACTTACTAGATGTAAGTCCCCTGGGGGGAGTAATTATTTCTATTCAATTATTGTTTCGTTAACTTTGGGGCTAAGAATGGTCGTGTCTGAATCGTGCATCCTGCGTGTAGCAAAGATGTTCCATTTACTTGCTACAATCCCCCGCTGGTGTCGTGAACTCGCTCGGAGCAATGACGTATTTGTCCGGTGCTAGTGAACGCTCAGGGCAGTAAATGGAAAACGCTAAACATTTTTTTCTTCTTCAAAATGTGATGTTAGGGATGGAAACATAAGTGACAGTAATACGACTTTCTCCTCTTAGTTGACCATCTTCAAAAAATAATTTAATTTCACAAAACGAAAAGAAGAAACACATTAATAGGATGGAACATGTTTATTCCACTGAGCGCGCCTCTTATTCTGGAGGGAGAATTCTATAGATACAGTATCATGTACAGCTGCTGAGCCCATAGCGCGCGTATTGATGCTGAACATGGACCATGTATTTGAATTTTGCAAATAAAACTCTTGTACACTTTTCTGCGTGAAAAAATAATATAATCTATTTTGCCAATAACAGAAGGTGCAGGTTTGCTTCCCGATATTTTTTAACAATACGTATTGTTACTAGGTTGACGATTAACCCTTATAGGTTAGGAACATGAGAAAACGAAGTCAACACCACCGTGATTCTCTTTCTACCTAACTCTACTCCAGATTTCTGAGCTTACATTATACATTCGTTTATCTATGATACACAACTAAAATTTAATTCAATGTTTATTTTTCTTAAGAACTAGCAGAACTACCCGACGTTCCTCGGGATTTGAAAAGAAAATTAAAACAATCATTGTTGGACGAACTGCTATTAAAACAGCTACCAACATATCTGGATTTTTTAAACTGATTTTGCCCGACGATGCCTAGAGTTCTTATATAACATTCTAAATTCTTATCTTATTTATATTTCTCTACTTTCATGATATTAAATTTTCCCTTTTATTCATTTCAAAAATTATATACCTCGAAGAAAATCTTCAAACACACACACACACAGAATTTAATTGATTCAATTAAACAATATGAAATACATTCATTTATTGAAACGACACGCACGCAATCTATTGTAGAATAGTTGTACTATGTCAGAAACAGTCGCGGGCGTGTGCACAACAACTTGACAAAAGTTTCATTACAGGATGAATGGTATAGGAACGTATAAAGAACGAAAAACAAAC
Source organism: Laupala kohalensis (assembly GCA_002313205.1). NCBI lineage: Eukaryota > Metazoa > Arthropoda > Insecta > Orthoptera > Trigonidiidae > Laupala > Laupala kohalensis. The sequence goes on along the minus strand of NNCF01128853.1, from coordinate 1,522,991 downwards.
ATTTATCTATACATGTATACTTCATATATGGTTACTTTAAGTTGAGACAACTAAATATCTTGAGAAATACGCATCGCACGAAAACATGTTCTAGATGAAGAAGAGTAATATTTTCAAAGGGAAAATCTGTCTGTACCAAAATTAGCCACCTCCACCCCGCAAAGAGTCGAGGTCAACTTTTTTTAAAATTTCTAATGAGAACTCCTCATTTTCATTGGTTTAGGATTCTGCAATAAAAAATACACAGGGTTTACCTGAAATATTTTTTTTTCATTCGTGGCAGACGGCTCTGTATTCGGCGAAATTAATTCTTTTTCGGTTTTCACAATTAGGAAACTATTTATTTGATTCTACATTACATTTACGATACAACTTGGAAAACGTTTGTTTTAAACAGTTTGAATTACTGTAAAACATCTCATTTAGCTTTGCAAATTTGATTTTACAGTAAAACTTTTACAATTAGAAGTCTGGTTAATAAACTACTTTTAGAGTACCCCAGAAACAACGACATGGACATATTAGATATCAATGAGTCTCACCGCTTCTCTTTATCGGGGTGCTTGATTTCTGTGAGTCCCCACTCCCCTCACCATTATTGTAATTTACAACAAATGTTCTAAATAGTGACCTTTCTCGTCAATGCATTTATTAATTTCTGATTGGAATTCCTGTACACAACTTAAAAGCATGTCTGGTGTGATTTTTGCATGAGCATTTCTGAAGTCCATTTTACAGACAATTTACGTCCAGTTGCTGCACAGGTCACGCATGACGTCGCAACTAGTAAGCAGAGATGCCGATAGGAGTGACCTAGTCAATTTGTACGAGTCGTACTAAAAACGAGAGCATGCTTGAAAATATCCACGCACTCTGCATCCTGTCTGGTACGTATTCCTTGAAACAGGACGTAATATGGAAGTGTAATGCGGGTTTGATACGTTTTATCATGTCAAAAAGTGGAGAACAGCTCTCTCTGCACATGTTTTCACGAGCGTTCATTGCAGTGTCCGAGGAATGGGATCGAAAATGTAAAACGGAATGCGGTCAGATGATAAGTTGCCGCAGCTCATTTCCTCTGCAACTGCTCATCTTGAAAGCTCTGACAGAAGTAAGTCGGGTGGGGCTAGAGCGGNCGCGGAGCAAATGAGCGCCTCTTAATGAAATGTTAACCTCGTTAAACGCTACCACGAGCCTGCCCGCCGTCTCCGTCGCGCCGCGCCGCCACCATCGCCACCGACGCTCTTCAGCTCCACAGAAGAATGCACGCTAATTTGCAGACGTTCCCTCTCTCTCTCTCTCTTTCCAACCCTCTCTCTCCCGTTCTCTCCAACCGACTGTCTTTCCTTCTCTCATCCCCTTCAACTGTCTAAAATGCGTAATGGGTTTCAACGAATGTGAGAGACGCTGTTGCATGTGAAGTGCCTTGAATATTTTATGCGTTTTCTTTGTCGTCGCACGCTCTCTCCGTAAAAAGAAAATCTCTTCTCTCGTAATAGTTTATATAAAAAATTAAAAAAAAACCTTTATACATTATAAAGGAGGAGAAATGTCTTGTTTTTAATTTAAGGAGAAATTACGTAAAAATTAAAGCGAATAATTACTTTAGGAAGTAATCTCATTATTTTTTTAATTTTAAAAATTGTGCAATATAATATTTGTTTGGTTAAGTAATTTAAATCAATTAAAGATTCATTTAAGGGCTGAGATTATTCTGAAAATTATTCGTGAGTTTTAATTATACAATCCGGTAAAAAGAATTTATAAGTCAAATTTTAAGCAAACTACTTTGAGAGAATTAAAGTGAATATATTGACCCTGAAATCTGGACCAAGTTGCGAAAAGACGAAAAAATTGTAAGGTGTATTCACGGAATAATCCTATATTTTATAGAAAATATCCGCTATCTATACAGGATAATCGTTCACGTGTTATCAAAAATGAATTTTTAAAGAATTACTACACCATTTACACGCATATATTTTCAAAATAATTCATTTGAATACGCAACGTTTCGACATTTTATCGTGCATTCTGCAGGTGAACACATTTGTAGTCTATTAAACTGAAAATAAACGTCTGTAAATGGTCGAGTTATAGTTAAAAATACAATTTACATGTATCTATACAGTACCTTCTTGTCATAACCCAAAATTATAAGTGGAAATAAAACTCGCACTGCAAGCAAGATTGAAACTTGCCACAAATGTAGGCTAACAAAAAAAGACAACTGGAATTTTAGTTACATATCAGTTTACATGAACTAAACATTTATACATCTTGTTGAACACTTCGAATGTTTAAAGTACACTTTAAAAGTGCACGAGTCGTTACATTTAATCCGTGGTACAACTGAGCGAAAAATCTGTTCATATCCTAGGCGTATTGGCACTTGTGTCTCCTTTCGGGTATGAAATATGAGTAATAAAACATCATAATGGCTCACTATTCATAACGTGACTCGTTAAATTGAAATATAATGAAGAATAAAAAATATAATGGCTCACTTTCCATGACGCGCGTCGATAGGGGTGACGATGAGTAAAGCTTTCTACTTCAATGTCTTTGTCATTATTGGACTGTGAATGTATGAAAACAAATCTGATGAAGATCGCAATCCTTCTTTGTTACCTGAAAACGGCAAACTATAAAATCTGTACACTGCGCTCCCTCAAAAGAGCATATATCACTTGTATAACCAGTTCTCAGTTTCACCTATCGAGGTCCAGAGTTGGCCGAAACGAAGAACTTACAAAACGATATAATTAAATGAGTACTAAACGTTTTTATTTCAATATCGAATGCCAATTCAAATGTTGATGAAACAACAGTTTTTGAAACGCTGAATGCGAATGAGAAGGGGCTCTAATGTCCTCGACGTCAGCGAGCCGCAAAGTTTCAATATAAAAAAACAAAACAAACAAAAAAGAATGATGCCAGCACCTTACATCTCGTTAATGATAATACGTCACATTCCTCGAAATACCTCTGGTGTAAGTTTATATCTTTCATACAAATATTCAATTTAAAAAGATAATTTATTTGATCTTGAGTTTTAAACATAATTTTATATGAAAACTATAACTTAATAGGGTTTTATCAGTATATGGGATCTGCTAGTCAAGTGTATTACGAATATATACTAGCAACACAATGGTATGAACACTTGCATTGTGAGGAAACGTGAAATAGATCGAGTCTACTCGGAACCCTAGAGATCGGTAGATCAACTGTGGGTAAATGGACTCAATTTGACGGGATGGATCATTTGGATGACTCTTTGTTGGGGATAAAATATATTTCGTTTTGTGTATTGCGGAACGTCACCGAACGTACCACAGTAATCCTAAGGATACTGAGATGAAGCTACAGAAGACGAAAACCATGACATTTTGAACAACACACCGGTAGCAAAAAAAGGACATCTACGAGATCAGCTGGATCAAACATAAGGTAATTGTCGACAGGCAATAAAGTATATTTTATTTGCGTACTCAATATCAATGTATGTACTATAGCATCCATGAAATCAAACTACGGGCGACAAGAACCGTGATATCCAGCACAACGCACCTGCAACAACAACAAAATGGAAGCATCTAGAAGACCAGCAGAATCGAACAGAAGGCAATCGTCAAGGGACAATAACTGATATGAACAAGAGACGCGCGCATAAAAGAACAAATGAACGTCGCGCTATGCTTTGGTCTCGACCAATAGGAGGGGGAAACAGAAGAAGAAGAAGAAGAGTCTTTCAATAAATCCGCTGAGTCGAGGGTACATCACATCGCTCACTGGTGTCTTCATTAACAGGCGCTCCAGGAGTCATCCCAGGCTGCGGTGGAGGGTGAAGAAGGGGGCGAAAATAGGTAAGGGGGGAAGGGTGGGGAATGCTGGGGAAGTGCGGGGCTGCGTGGAATGCAGAACAATCCCAACAACGCGCCGATCTCGGATTCCTCGAGGGTAACTCTCTAGGGGCCCGGATTTTCATGGCGAACACGAGACTTGTGGAGACGATGCTTATGTAGGTGAACGAGGGAATTCGTGAGGACGGGGGAGTTGATTGCAGTGAAAGGTTCCCTTATTTTAGATAAATGTTCATTATGGAAGTCATAGCGCGAGTAGTTCGTTTATCTAGATCAACGCTCTCCAACAGATGACCAGTGAAATTTTTATTTTTTTATTTACGGATTGCGGATTTTATTACATTTTTCATCAAATTTTCATCCAATGTTGAGGGGTACAACTTCGTGTTTGCCGTCAAAATTATTATTTGACGTGTCATGTCTGGTAAGAGAAAATAGAAATTGTATTCGGAATTACTCCGTCACACATATTACAAAAATATTTTATCATAATTTAGAGTATTAAAAATCAATAATATTACTCTATATTTTATCCACCTTAAAATAATATAAATTTGATTATGATAATCAAAATATCGCTTTATAAGGAAGTAAATATGACCCTTTACTTTTATTCGTTGGGAAATATTTTGACAAATTCGATGCCGCCCCGATCGATCGAAAGTGTAAAGAAATTGGCACGCGGGCATAAATATTTGACGAAAGAACGAGTGAGCCATATCGAGTATGTAATATAGAAAAACCTGGAATGCAGTGCTATATTACCTGTAATGTTGGATTCAACGAACCATATAAATTTTATTCCATCACAAAAATGTTTCTAATACTATCTGAGGCGATTTCAGAAAAATACAAATTAACCAGAACGTTTTCTAAAATTCTGAATACCGAAGTATAAAGAGAATTTGTATGATCATCAAATAATGAATCTTAAGCAAGCTAACTACAATCCTGATAAAATACAAAGTTGAATTTTACGAAGCAAATTCCACCGAGCGCCACGAGCCTTATGAAAGTGGTGCACCACATATTTAAGACTTTTTTTGTGAGGCTTTACGGTTCGTCGACATCTAGGTCATTAGAGCCCTAAAATTCTGCACAGGTAGGGAAAATACAGTTACGCACTAAGGAGAGCCAACATGACTCTCCCCGCGTATGGGACTCGCCGAACAACTCAACCATACCCACTAAAAACCCTCTTGAATTACCACTCAAAACTCTAATATCAACACATCTCAAAACATTACACACATCATTACAAAAATAAAAAAAAATAAAAAATGAAAAAAAAGGAAAATGAAAGATACTCTAGCGTCGGTATCGAAAAGAACAAGAGGTGACCAAGGAAGGTCAGGAAAGAGAAAGGAAGGAGCCCTGCACAAGTAAGCTCGGGGTCCCGTGTTTGTCAAACACGCACTTACTAGACGTAAGTCCCGGGGGGGGGGGGTATTTAAGACGTGACATATTTCTGTATAACTCCGTCAGCAACTCAGTACAGTAACACGGGGGTGAGAGGAATAAAGGTCAACGTCTTGATGCACCGCATATTCGATTTCTTGCAGCGGTAATAGCCTCTAAATCGAGTTGGGATTAGATTGACACAAAGTAGTACTACATCCTTCGAAGGATATATCTGACAAAATTGTATCAATAGATTTTATGACTTCGTAATGTAAATAAGAACATCTCTCTCTTACATTTGATCTTTTCCCATGTTAGCGATTAAGACATTTTGCTGTGTCATTCGAGCTGTAGGAATAGGTATTTTGTAATATTGAAGAATATTTTCGCCCGCATATCATATCAACAGTATATCATATTACTGTGCAGTATAACAATGCTAAAAAAACTCTTCTAGAAGCGTTGCAAAAACTGGCCGGTCTCTTCACGTCGTTGCTTTTAATGTTACGAAAAGTGAGTTTAAAAAGTGCAGTAAAAAAACCCACAGCCATATATTGATTGCGAAGGGGGTCCAGGCTTTTTAATTGTCAAACTTAAAGTTATTTGTCCTTAAAATATTTTAATTTCACTTATGTTATTAATTGATTAACATATGATGAATTAACAATATTTTATACTGATAAAGTATTTTTGTTACTAGTTTTTACAATTTCGGTATGGACCCAGGTCCCCCGAACTTCTCCGTCCTGGCAACGTGCTTGACAGTGACTCAATCTTTAAAGTATGCTCTGGCAAAATTATGCAATAATGCGACATGACAATTTCCACCCCTGCGTTATTCATATCTAAATTATGTTCAAAACAGTTGTTGTATTCCAGCATCAACGTAGCGATACTTGTAACTTTGTCGACACTGAACGTGTTATGTCATATGTATGAGCCGATTGACGGCACAAAGGACAAAGAATCTTCTTCCTACGTGGTGTGTGAGTGTTCGCCAATACCACACCCAATGGGACTTCGCTTTAACCCCGACCTCCTTTACCTTCAAACTTCCTCCCTTCGCGTTCCCTTTGAATCCATCACAGAGGAAGTCTCAGGGTCTCTTCCCTTCGACAGAATATCTTTCCTTTCAATCTCGGTCCCATCTCTCTTTTGTGTTGCGTCGGGATACAAGGAGAACATTTAGATTTCGTTCGGTGCCTCGTGATATTGGTGCTCAGAACTGTTTGGAGCGATCAAGAGTAGCGAAGGAATTTTTCGTTGGATTTGGAGTTCGGGGAATGTTTTGCAGAAGGAGACTTGGATTTCTTTGTGGACTTTCAAAGTGTAGGAATTGGACAAACCAAGTTTGATGCGTGCAATGAATATACAACAACTATATGAAATATAACTACCGGTACAACAAATCAACAACAAATTCAAGGAAGTTCTGCCAAAATAATTTAATCTTTTAAACTTCTTAAACTTGTACGAATGGATGCAAAACTGTGTGCTGATATTAACTATAGCTATTTAAACTTACCTTGCTGGCAAATTATACATTAAAATATCTCATTTAGTACTAGAGTAATCTACATTGCATACTATGAGAAATGAATTTGTTTTCGAATAATTCTGAATATTTTAAATGGATGATTTTTATTTTTAAGTTTTATCGAAAACATATATTACTTTTTTAAATATGTATTTACAGAGGTCACCGGATATTCAGATGAGATGTTTGAATTATTCTTTACAAATTTCGTTCTGTCCCCGATAAATGCGTCATGGACATTCGGTAAGTCGTGCCTCTTACGAACTGACACAAGCGAGTTCTCATTTCAGATTTCTCTCTTCATAAACTTTTGTTACAAATGAGATAGATTTATTAATTACAGTTATTCATAAAATTAACATACAAAAAAGTTCATATATGAAAAAAAGGGTAAATGACAAACATTACCCAGCAGAAACACGTTTAACACGTGGTGTTAATGGTGAAATGCAAATTATACCTTATTACGAAAATACGTCGTTATTAATGCTGATAAATTACTATAAGGAAATGACAATCAATACAATCGAAAAAAGACTCCCCTAATTGTTAATTTAATTGTTAGCCAGAGTGGTAGTCACTCCTAATATTCCCCTTTTACCTGATTGTCAAGTTGATATTTTGCGTAATAAAGAAGTTACCAAAAGGGTAAAAAATACTCTATGAATAAAAGCCAAATGAAATTTTTCACGAATAACTAATGAACTGATTTTAGATACTGATATTTACTCCTGTTTTGATTCAGTTAAAAACACATTGCATTAAAATATTGACATTCGAATCACATGTTCATAATTAGTTTAGATATCTACTCTAAAAAAAAAGCACAATTTTAGAGAAACAAACATTAAATCCTGTAAGGGAATGTACTCATGAAATGTATCAATAATACTAGATTGAACATAGAATTGATTTTAATAAATACATGTTACAGCTACCACAATTATTGTTAATCTAATCCCTTCAAATAATTAATGTTAATTCATTCATTCGCAAGAATTATTAAAATTTGATGTTTTAATACCCGAATAGGCTTCTGCTACGTTAAAATGGCAACGGATCATGAGTGAATCGAACCAAAGTCCAGCAATCATAATAATACTGTCTCTCCATGGTACAATATTGTTACGATGTGAATTCCAGAATAACAATTACCCCATCTAGATAACATCCCATTCCTTAAAAAATTGTGCGAAGAAGACGAGATTCTGAATCCCACTTACTGCACAGTCAACCTTCATCTCCAAACTGGTCGCAGTTTACGGATACTGAGCGCTACCAGACAGCCTGCACACAACACTAAATGTTCAAATACTGTTCCACATTAGTATGAATCTTAAAAATCAACTTTAAAAATTTGGAAGTACGGGCCCAGGAGGCGAACGGGATGGCGCAGTCGCTAGGAGCATGAGCACGCTGAGCTCATGGTCCCGGGTTCGAACCCCGGTCCCGTCTCCCATTTTCAATCGACGTAAAATGAATACTATATATAAATATAAATAATATATATATATAAATAAGTTATGAAATACAAATTTTAAAAAATATTTTAATGTTAGGAATGTAGTTTAATTCTTTTACTATTCGACAATTAGGGTTAGTCGTAGAGTTAATATAAATTTATTTGTATGGAAATTAAAATGAAATAAATTAATTTTACTCATTATATCAATCATGTAAATGTAATAAGAATATGTAAAACCCAAATAAAACACGGATAAAAAGTAATTTTCACGAAAAAACAAACAAACGTGATCTTAAAAACCAACTATTTTTCTTGTAAAGTGTTGAGAAGTTTGTTAAAAATTTTAAAGTTTGTAATTATAGCAAAATATGTTTCATAATAATTACTCCGAAGCTGATAACCAGTGATCAATGTATCAACTAAGTAGTTGGAACAGGTTCTTAATTTGAGAGGAGTTACGAGGGGTGTTAACTTTGACAAGGGAAACGGACATACAGCCTGCAGTCTGGACTTGGGAAAGGACGTGAGCCATAGTCTAGGGTAAAGGCAACCCCCCTATTTTTAGCGCTGTACAGCACGGTCACGATCGATTTTATATAATTCAGGGCAGAAAGCGCTGATTGGCAGTATAGGAAGGTCTCTTTAGGAGAAACACTTTTGCANAGAGTAACTTTCTCTTTGGAAGCAAGCACATTCTAGGACATAGACAAATACGAGAGATGTGTATAAGAGACAGATATATATATATATATATATATATAATTTATTGCTTTGGTTTCATTGATCGAATAGGAATCGAAGAATACGACATATTTTCATCTTCCTTTTCATTTTTGACGACTCCTTTATCTGAAGAATGTACAGTTTTTATTTTCATCATGTCGTAACAAATGTATACAAAAACAGTTGGTTCACCTGGATAAATTAATTTTTAATAAATTACACAAATACATTACAAAAATGTTCTAAGCTGTTTAAAATTGTCGACATACATAATACGAATGTTATCGTGACCAGTATAACCATAAGTATTCATACGAAGTAATTATCTCGCTGCCAAATTGGACAAATCAATTGATTCTACCCATGTAGATCACAACAATTGTTCTTCCAAAGCGTGATGATATTAATAAAACTAGTTGCGTAAATTGGATGTAATGGTCTTCAATAACGATTCTCTTCAACTTGAACTCATGTTTTTTATTATACAAACTTTCAATGTATAGATTCTCCTCTTTTTTTTACTTCTACTCTTTGCTAATGGCGAAGTATAAGACAGATAAACAAAATAAACTAAAACAATTTTTGTCCATATTTAAATAAATAATTCAATATCATGTATACACAGGAAATGTATTTGTGACACGTACAGGAGGATGAAATACGTAGCCGTCTTTAACAAAAATGAACTACGAATCTTTCCATCTTCTATCCTTTGAATTCAATATTTGACGATAGAATATTCTTCAATCATATTTCATTTGAAAGCATTTGAAATTTGTTTGTTCAAATTTTTATGCCCTTTTGTCTCCATAAAACGCACCAAAGAAAAAAATTACACCCATTCCCTGTCCTACCCGCATCGTCTTAACTCAACCAACCGCAAATAAAAGAAACCCTACCCTTCTCATGAGTTCACAGGTTATGGAAGCAAATTCAAAGACTCTTCTTCTGCTTAGTTGACATCTTTACAACGCTCTAAATATACGCTCAAACGGCATATTTGGGGTGAAAGCGATGTCCGAGACACGGCAGGCGATCGCCAACTGCAAGTAGGGGTGTGTATAAATAAATCAAATCTAAATAAAATATAGGAGAGTAGCTGTAAAGGGAAAGAGAAAGAGAGGCGCGCAACGGGGAAGTCCCTGCCGCTATCGCAGACACCTGTCCGCCCCATTCCCTCACTAGGCGATGCACCGTCGTCCTCGCACTGCAATTACAGACCGGCGTGCTAGGGTTGTAAATATTCGGATTGAATGGGGCACTAGGTGGCGGTGTCCGAAGGTGACTGGGATCGGAAAGGTTGACTGATGAGGTGACGGTTGCGCAAGACTGGCAGAGAATTTCGAGAATCGCATCCCATATAGTTCATATGGGTGAAAAATATTGATAGAGGTTATTAACAGATCTACTAAAAAGAGGAAGAAAGTACTGATAAAAAGGTAAAATAAGTTATGGGAACTTTGAAGAGTATTTTAATTTTAGTACGGAGAGAGGCTGCATTATGTGTGTGTGGTAAACAAACTGAAAATGGGGATCTTATACTTTGGGTTTGGAAACATATGGGAAAGAAGGAGTAGTTACCTGTGGTATTTAAAAGACGAAGGGACACTTTATGGCGGAGAATAAAAGAAAATTGATTGCAACAGAGGACTGATCTAGTCATTACATCAATTATGTGACGTACCTGGGATAAATTAAAGACACACTTAAAAAAGACAATCGGAATAGCTAGCTGTAGATGGGCGGTTACAAGGGTATAAAAATGATAAGATGAAAATGACTAAAATAACAGAGTATTGCAATGACAAATGTTAAAGGCAATACGGTCCGTAAACACGGAAACCAAAAAGAATGGATAAAGTTTTGTGCGAGAGTTAAGAGCACAAATTACACCATCGGTTCTGAAAAATATCTGACCAGATGTACAAGAAATATTGTTACTCAAATTACAGACTGAAGGACAAATATTGTATAACCAGACAAAAGAATTTGGCGCGTATGCTTCAGGATGAACAGTTGAGGATGAGAGGGTACTCTGATAACATCGTTGTTTTGTTTGTTTTTTGACAATAAGGATTATTTATTTATACAATAATGAAATCAGGGTTAAATGAAACTGTAAACTGTCCGTTTTATTAGGAGCTCGGATTATCTGGTTACTTACGAGACCTACCTAAGTAATCAGTCTATTAGCCGTGCTTGACCCACTCGTTGTGCCCATTAGCCACCTTGGCCACATTGTCAAAATCTGATTAAAAACTATTTTATTCACAAAGCTATTTCGATATTTTTCTAATCTTCGTAAAAATTAAAGAAAAATGACACCAAACAGGACTGCATACATTACAAAATCAATTAACTTTAAAATAATAGATTTTTACATTATTGTTTATTCATTTCCTATAAAGAATTATTGCTTGTTAACTCCTTGGGCAAAGGAAAACACAAATAAAAATAAATTAACTATAAAATCGCTAACGGTAAAATAAACATCATCATAACACTAATACGCAATTGTCTCAGACATTTTAGTTCATTTTCTGTGTAACTGGACGGATCAAGTGTCGTACTTTAGAATATTAAATGATTTGTCGGTAATTTCCTATTGTTTCCCCTTTTTCTTGCCGAGATTGCGGCTTTTAAAAATTATAACTAGAAAAATAGCTACTTCACTCATTTATTTGAAAAGGATGTTACATGACTACTTGAGTCATGACAATTGACTGCGCTGATGCGTCTGATCATGTTGGCATAAACAATATTCGTAGGGAATTGTACACGTGTTAAGTGATCCTCCATTACGCATTATCGTATATTATCCAAAACTGTTCTCACGTCCTGTTTACATTGTTTATAGCTAAAAATGAAACTGAGTAAAAATTGTCTGCCAGTAAGAGATGAGGGAAATTTCTATCAGATATATTATCCAGGTAAATAAAATAGTAATGCCAAATAAAAGTTAACTTTCATGCAGAACGTCAGTTTCATTACATTTCCCGTGATTAAAACGCGAGAGTTTAGTTAGTTATAGTCTAACAAAAAATTCCGCTGTGTAGACGTCAACTCTTGGTCATGTCTATTGGAAGATGCCTGAGCGCCATGGCGCCTCTAGAGGGCGTCACCGACAGCGTGAGTGGCCGAGAGCGATCCGAGGCGGCGACGCTGATCACTTGCTCCAAACGCACAATGGAACGCAACGAGGAGAGTTATGACCACAGTCAGCTCTCGCCCTTTCGGGAAACAAAGACGCAGCCGCAGGCGAGCCCTTACACCAAAGACTGGTGGTTCCGAAGTACTTGGTGTGAGTGACTCATCTTGGCTTTCTCTAAATCTTCTCTGTTTAACACTCCAAACTCCTATTATATGTTCTCACAATCCAAATTAATTGATCACAATACACTTTTTAAAAATAGTGAGTAATATTAACATCCAATTTTATAAATGACACAAATTGCATATATCACAATAACAGAACGAAATTTCACGTAACAAGCTATGTACTCAGAAGAATGAAGTATACTGAAGAAAAAATACAAGAACTCATTTTTGTATGCTCAGATCTAAATGCAAACTAATTTATCCAGACAAGAAGTTAGGTATAGGCAGTTCACGAAAGAAATGCAGAACTCGGACCAAACATTTGTGTGTTTCTTGCTAGCAACAAACAAAACAAAACATAATTTCTTTCGTCAACAATAAACTCTTTTCAGGATTGATCTTCATTTGTCATCTGTTTGATAGGATTGGCGGTGATGTTTTCATTTCGAAGCTATGTTTCAAAGCTTTTAATTACCAGAAAAAAATTGAACAGTTCTCATTTGATAATGTTGTGATCTAAGTCCATATTTTTCGATTTTATAATTAGTCTTACAGAAGTTTCATCAAAGGATGCAAGAAAGACGCACTTCCATTCTTTGCAGTTCTTTCGATTTTTAGAATGAAATGGTTTTTAGATTTTAGGTGATCGAAATCATTTTTCTTGCAATGTCAAGAGAACGGAGAAAAGTGAACAAATTACCCGATAAATTTTAANAAGTGAACAAATTACCCGATATATTTTAATATTCACCTTTGCTCTTAGTAATATACTTGTGAATACAAATTTTGTTTTCAAACCTTGATGTGGAACCATAATGATAGAACCTTTCCTTCGAAAACATTATGAAATATGATTTTGATTTCAATTATCTAATGGATACGTTCAACAAAATCCCCGAGTTTCGAACAAAATAAGTGTAAGGTAATGAGTAAAACTATTCATGAGTAAAGTCCAACAAAGCCTTGGCTTCAAGAAAAAAATATCATTCACAAACATAAGTCGTTTCTGCGAATCGGGAATGTCACCTGAAATAACGCTCCACGTGCATGTGGGTCACAAAATGTCAGTCACAGGAGGTGCCGCGATTTTGGTTAGTATATGCGAGTAACACGAAGAACGAGAAGAATTTTAAAACGAAGGAGAATTTTAAACAGAATCAGTGGATTTTCTAAGAACCAAAATATAAAAATTGCTATTTTCAGCAGAATGATTTTACAAATGCTGATTATTAAAATGGAAATACTGATTATAATAAAATAGAAAATATGCATTAATACTTCAAAGATGATTTTATTCACGTATCCCGGGGTATAAATCGCCTTTTGAAATATACCACAAAAAATATCGATTTCCCTTCTCACATCTATAAAACTGACCCTGACGCTAACTGACTGACTGACATAGATTTTAAGTTTTTGCTGCGTTGTAAAAGTTGTTGTGAAAGCTGATTGGAAAACAATAGGAGAATAAATTTTTGTCTCGAACCAGAAGTTTTAATTATTTGTAACCAAAAGTTGTTTCATTTCAAAACATCCTCATGTGAAAAAAATGCCTTCACGGGGACTCGCTCATTTTTTTACATTTTCTACACAATAAAAATGTTTTTTTACAAAAACATTAGCAGACATCACAAAAATTAACATGTTAAAAAATTTGTTCAAAATACACAAATTACAGCAATCTTTCATCATTTAAACTTAAGTTTATCGTATTTTGTGTCATTTTGGTTGACTCAAAGTTTTCTCGTTTATCTTGATTTCGAGGTATGCGAAGAAACATTAATTGCGATCTTCCCATGTTTACTTTATCATTCAATAACTGACTAACACTCTCCACGAAATAAGAATGAATGAAACTCTCGAAACATTTTTTAATGTTACATGGATAATTTGGTGAATCCGGGGATCTTGATTTCCTTCCCCGACATTATCTCACTGGTGTTTACTATGGAGTATTGAATATCTTTGATATCAGAAAATGTAAATGACGATCTGCATCATATAAAAAGAATGTTGCCTAGGGAAAATACTAGTTAATTACGAAGTGATAATACGATTGCAATTTTGTATATAAAAATTAATACAATTTCAGTAACTTAAAATAGTTTACGATTGGCGACAATGAATTGCAACCACGTGTCAAGAGCAACTCTCCAGAAGTACCAACGTCACAAGCATCCAGGTCTCGTCTATTAGCGCCTAGCCGCTGCTCAGAACTCACTGTAGCAGATCTCGTCGCCGACCCGGCGATGATGAGATTTCCCCGTCAAAGTACTAACAACTGAAACTACCTTGGTGGCTGTTGAAATGGAACGGAGGCGTGTTGCATACGGAATGTCGCAATTGGATCGAGTTACCGTTCTCCGGATTAACGAAGCTTTTGAATGGAAGAGACTAACGCGAATGTCAATGCCAGCATAACCAAACGGAATGCCTCCGCTTCTATCCACGTTGTTTCAATGGACAATTACCTAGTTAGCGGAGGATTCTTTTTTTCCTTATATTCACTTGCGCGCGCGGGTATTGTGACGGGGATTGCACGTGCCACAGAAATGCTTCGTCGCATGCGCGTAACTTCCCGAGACGTCCTGACAAGTTATCGACAAATTCTCCCATAATTATATGTGATAATACTGATAATATATTATTCTTAGTATTGCATGTTTCGATTGATCACGAAAGTAGTTTGATGTATCGAGAGTTTTACAACGAGAAATAATATGTTTTCAATAGAGGAATAGTATTTAGTTCGTCGGAGTAAGCGGTGAGACGGAAGAAGTACAGTACAACAATGATCTTAAGATTCTATAGTAGTACGGTTTCCTACATAAACTACACACTAGCATTAGTTTTGTTGAATCATTTATTTCATAATAACGATAATAATTTTAAGATTATTAATAAATTATATTTCAAGATATCTCGAGCACAAATAGAAAATAATTTTTTTTAATCGATAAAACTACTCAAAGTTTAAAGAGTGTTTAATTTTGCTCTTTTAGTTTATCAAAATACAATAAAATCAATAAAACAGCCTAATGTGCAGTGGATAGCACACCTGCGACAGGAGTAGGTGCTCCCGGGTTCGAGTCCCGGTCCGTCGCAATTTTCACCTGGCTGTTAACGTTGAAAACACGTATTTGTTTACCAGTTTTTGAAGCGGCAGATGCAGATAACACATACATTCATCCTACATATATTAAGTCGTCATACCTAATTAGGATATTTCGAGAATAAACACCTTTAATGGAAGTTTCTGAAGATCTCTATAGATCCCTAAATAAATAAATAAATAAATAAATAAATTTATTGTCAAAAAACAGTACAAACTGCGTATGACCACGTGGAGGAAAAAAAAAACTAATTTACTCTCCGGAAGCAAGCAAGGGACCATCCCATCAATTCCGATCAAGGGCCCTAAGGCAGAGGCGGATTAAAAAAATTCAGCAAAAGTTCCTAGATAAGATAAAAAGTTATTTTTGACTTTTACAATATTTGTCGTATACACATCAGTAATAATCGGAAAGAAAAAATAAAAGAAAACCATAACTCATCTAAATTGAGAACGAAAAAAACATATATGGTAACAATAATTTTTTTTTAAATTACGGTTTATCTGAAATTTTAAAGGACTTGTTAAAGAGTTATTGCAAGTAAAATAGTTTATATTGATGAATTACAAAGAAGAAAAACCCTTCAAATTGGCAGCTAATCAGTAGATACGAATCTTTACTCTCATAACTGTTGACGACGACGCTTACTAATGTGTCCCCTGGAGTTCAATTGCATCACAAAAGTCGGACAATTCCCTGAACGTATAATCCACATGACCAAGACGTACTAGCAAAATTATATATAAACTCTGAAGAACCTAGTGCTCAAGTACATATCCTAAAAGTGAAGTGAAAACCAAAGAATTAAAAGCTAAGATCCTTCTTTATTTCTGTATAATGGATATGTTCCTTCTCCCTGGATTTCAAAATAATTCGTAATTACGTACGTATTAGCATTCAACAATGAAAACAATGTATATTTTTTGTAGCTTTTCTTCGTGGTGTTTAATTATATAACACAAAAGTAGATAAATATGTACACTAATATATGAATTAATAATATAATACCCCCCGGGGGACTTACATCTAGTAAGTATGTGTTTGGCAAACACGAGGTCCCGAGCTGAGTCTGGCATTACTTCCAATTAATTGTGCGAGGCTCCTTCCTTTCTCTTTCCTGACCTTCCTTGGTCACCTCTTGTTCTTTCATTTTCCTCTTTCTCTTTTTTTATTTTATTTTTATTTTTGTAGTGATGTGTGTAATGTTTTGAGATATGTTGATATTTGATTTTTGTGTTGTAATTCAGGAGGGATTTTAGTGGGTCTGGTTGAGTCATTCGGCGAGTCCCACACGCGGGGAGAGTCATGTTGGATATCTATATATAAATTCACAATACCATTTTTTCTATGAATGTTGATTTTTTAATGTTTTTTTAATTGGAATTTTTATTTTATTTTGTGAATCGTTTTAAATTTTTGATTGTCCAGTAATGATTGTTTGTTCTTTGTTTCTTTTAAGTTTGTTTTCTAATACCGGGTAACGCATGGTACTTCTGCTAGTAATTGAATATAATTGAATTTGGTTAACGAATAATAAATACCTTGNTAGTAAATACCTTGAATTATTTCGGAATCAACCATCCAATACTTTTCCACCCACCAATCACAGCGAACAGTCCCCACCCTCTCCATCACACACATCAACATCGCAATTTCCGACAAGTCCAATCAATCAATAGTGACTACGGATTCATTAAAAAATACATCAGGGGGATCGCACCGTTACAGTGACCTCAATTCTTGATCGTTGCTCTTCAATCAGGCGGGAAGCGACATTCTGGAGCTAGTCACGTCGGACTTGAAAGCTGTCCTGATGGGTCATCCTTGAATCGAGTCTCGGGATTTCGAAAGTGCCCATCGCCCGTTTGGGAAGAGACACAATACAGATGCCGATCTCTCAACCAACACCTAACAAATTTCTCGCTATCCTCAGCTAACAATAACGGAGGGGGAGAGAACGATCCGGTCTTCGTAGAACTCGCAGGCTAAACTCGGAGATCATCTCTTGGCCACTGTTTTAATGTTAGATGAGCGACACACTTTTTGTCTTGTGAAACTAAAAATAAGTAAATAATTTTGAACAGAATGGAATTCGTAACACACAATATATCATTTTTATTAGATTTCAATTGTATTTTACTTGAATTTTAAACATACATTCATATTCCCTACATCATTTACGTCAAATGAGAATATTACACGACAGAGAGATTATTAGAGAGAGAGATTAATTCTTGAAGAAATCATATATAGGAAAGAAGATAGTTTATAGTTTAAATGTCCAGAATGAACATTGGCTAACTTCTATTTATAAAATGTGTGATAAGAGAGATAGAAAATGAATTTGACCATAAATGTCGAGGAAATCGGGAAAGAAAATAGGTATATTCGCTTACGCCACCTAAACGGTTACAGATAGGTGACAACTGTGAATGGCAATATTATTCACTTCAATGTGTTCTACAAAAACGTTCGCGACAGCATATGTCTATCTACATAGGTTTACCTACATTATCGTAAAAATCTTATTGAAAATAGCAGTGTTAAAATACTTCAATTTATGAGAATAATATAAGAAGGAAAACTCAATCATGATCAAATCTAATGGTTATTTTTGTTTTGTACTATTAACGAAGATTAATAACATATTTAAATCGTAAAATGTGGACGAATAATTTGGGTTCTAAAGGCGTTTTAATGAAATGGTGCAGCCGAGTTGTCGGCTTTATGTCTTGGCTTGGAAGCAAAAATTCGACTTGTGCGGCTTCCGGCGAGTTGAATCGTTGGTCGAACAAGCAAAAAGAAATTCCGGACAAAGTCAGGTAATCAGCTAGTAATTATATAAAATAATACAAGCAGTATAATTAAGTCACGGCAGGATTTCATCCAAACAAAACTTAAATTTCCTTAGAAATGATGTAAATAGAATGCATATCAATTAGACCCTCAATGCTCATTTATTATTCATATTGTTTATGATTCTATCTGAAAGTAGTGCAGCCCCTATGATAAAACAACTGGCCCCAAGATTAGTGGTTAGAGGAAATGAAAAAAAGTCGTATATGGCGTTGGTTTTTCAAATAGAAAGAATAACTAAAATTTTATTTCCACAAACAGATTTATTTATTCCCTATGGTACCTTAAAGCTTAAGGTAACGTGAACATAGTGACATTAAATCAAACTTGACCCAAACGGTTTCAAATTCGTCAATTGAACGTGCATTGCTAAAAACAACTATTTATTTCAATGTGTCTCATTCTCATTCCATCTTCAAATTTTGTATATGTGTTTTGAAAATGTTCTTATTTTTTTCAAAAAATTAAAATTTTCTTTATTAAAAATGATATTTTCAAAATATAAAAAAAATATTATCATGTATTACATAACAAAAAGTACACCATATTCAAGCACATAAAACTTTAGACTATGCTACCAATTTCAAATCTTTACGTCAAATAGTCTTTAAGATATAGACCTTTCAAGATTTCAAAACACGCCAGAAACGGCGCAAATATCCAAATTTTATTCGAAATTTATAGATCATATTTCAGAATCTGTTTGACGTTATTCACCAAACTTATTGGAATTATATGATCTACAATATTATACTGGGCTTTGTTTCTTTAAATCACTTTGAAAACGAGTTATTCAGGAAAAACTATATCTACAAGTTAGTTTTTTTTATTTTATTTTTTTATGTTTTCAAAATAGTGTCGAAAGCATGTGGCGGACAAGATCGAAAAGGGTCCATGTATACGATACATTAAAATATTAGAATTACTCGATTTCTTGCAAGGCAGAAGTATCTGGCCACTGGACTAGAAAACCTTACTCTGGAGTTGGCGCGTTTTGAATCGGTGGAGTCGATAAGACTGACACTACTACCTTTCTGCGAACATCATATAATAACATGAACTTGTCTGTCCGGGACAAACAGCGCAGTACGACAGCGACTTAGGTCTGTACGACTCGGACATTGCCCTGAACAAGGCCACAGCACGATGGACGAAATGTCGGTAGTTGTAACTTCTAAGACCGGACAGACAAGTTCATACCGACTCCGGCCGCGGAAGCCTACGTTTATATCATATAATAACCATATATGACAGAAGCCCTTTCCACACCTCAGTTCGTTGGATGAGCCTAAAACAAACCCACGAGACGTAAAGTGAAACCCCACAACTGCCTCTGCATCTTTACAATTGCCATTGTGGCTATCTCATTCAGGCGTCATCATAACACATTGTCAGCCAAGCCTCTGATAGAAGAGATGAGACAGAGAAACATAAACCGAAACTCAAAGTGAAAATGACGTTCTTTGGTGTTGGTGAGCAGAGTACTTCAGGCGATATTTGCACAAGTACAGACCCTAGGTCAACCAGAAAGGAAGAATCAAAAAGGCGTCTCGGAAGTGTGAGCCGATTGTAATTCGGTGAATTTTCTATTTACTACTGGGAAGATTCTTCAACAAAATACATATTTAATATTGCTGGCGTTTTGACGTATTTAATATCTTCTTCAGAATAAACGACAAGATTCATGGTGATTTACTCCTTTCTATTTATGTTGTCAGAGTAACAGAGGCAAATTCTTTTCGGTGAATAGTACGCAGCACTCGAAATGAATAGTACAACGGGACTAACCTGGCTTGCGGCGAGTCTACGTCAGAAAGCGAAGAAAGATGCACTCCAGATTTTTTTCTTCTCCTCATTCCTCTCTGATTCCGAAAACAAATTAGTGCATTCCATTGAAATCCATCGTGTGCGGTGGAACCAATCACCGACGCTACAACGCCTAATCAGGAGCTTTCTCAAAGGAAAGCGCTACATGGAATAACGAGAGACCGCTCTCTGGAAGGGAGATTAAATGCTGGCACTGCTTTGACAGAGGAGAGCAAGTCGCTTTTACGACGAGGAGCTTCGTTGATCTGAGTAACAACCGCAGCAACAACCATTTTCTCAAAAACGAAAAGAAGGATATGTAACTGATGATCAAGTAATGATATCAGTCATATTCATGAATAGTTTATAATATAACAAATAATTCAATATATCATACGAACTTATTTAACTATTCACGATATTTCTTGTGAATATTGCTCGTCTCAAATTTTCGTTCCTAGATTGGGGTCTTCCTCAGGTACGACTATCTCAAACCTGATGACGGTCCCAATGATTTAAAAGATGTGCCTGTTTAGAATAATTAAATAATTGGACAGTTACAAACTACGTATGACCATGTGGAGGATCGGGGTCAGACTGGGGGTAAATGACCAGTGACATAATCAAAAACAGTAGGTGCTTTCATAACTGTTTTACGGATTAGAAAATTAAAAGAAATAAAGATATCCGATTCAATTAGAAATATAAATATTTCAAAATACAAAACTATAAATATTTGTTTACAAATTATTGGCTTTGTACATATATTAACTTAAAGTTTAAATAAAATTTAATGTCTTTCTCATGCATGAAAGTTTTCTCAGTCCTTGGCTTGTTTCATTCAACAACATTATTTTACCATACAGTTCCATCAAATTCAAGACTTTCTAAAATTAAAAAGTTTCTCGTAATTTGTATAAATATCCAGAAATTTTGTTGGATTAATAAATTTATTTGTTGTACTTAATCATTTATTTATTTGTTAATTTAATTTCTTTGTTTATTATTGTTAACAGTTTTTTAAATTTGTTCATTAATTTTTCCTCCTGACCGTCTCCTCTAGCATTTGCGAGAATTGAGATGACCAGGAAGGGCCTGTCGAGGACAATGAACTTACTCTCTGGGAGTAAACCAAGGATCTTCCGTCAATTTTGATAAAAGCGTTAATGGTGAGTTTAACATTTCTACGCTACAACGCAAAATCATAATATGAGGCACATAAAATAAGAACAAAAATTGTTTCCTTCTTGTTATATCAACAAATGTTAAGTTATTATAATACTATAGTTATTTTACCAATATGTACTGTTATCAGTTTATTATTTTAAAAATTTTACTAATTTACTGTAACTACTAATGTCACTCAATATTCCAAATTAATAAAAACAGGAGTATGCGACACTGCCTCCCCCGAACACTTCCGCCATTATACTGAATGTGTTCAGAAAAATCTTACTTTAAATATTATTTACAGAATATTCTTCAACAATCACAGTATTTTATTATTGCTTTTAAATTTTTTTCCGTGTCGTTCTAAGCACTGTTAGACGATTCGGAGTAATTTTGCTATAGGACGTCACAACCTGGGGGGGGGAGGGAGACTGGGGGAGGTTTAGCGAAACTTGATGGTTCGCAATGACGGGGAATGGGGGTGATTTAGAATACCTGATTTTACATTATATACCTCATAAATATTGAAAATTGTCTCAATTGAGGCATTTTTTTTACAATGAAAACAAAAGTCTTATGATCCCTTACGCACAATTTTCTCCGTGCGACGCCTTCGACCTATACGAGGTGTATACAAATGGTTATATTCTCTCCTCTAATTAATGTTTTTCATGTTGGGATGAGAGGGGGACAGTAACAATGTTCTAATGATAGGGGGCAGGTCGATTTGTAACGTCACTTTAAGGAGGGGTTTGATATGACGTGACGCGTGACACGGGTAGCCTGGAGGACGGGGGGGTGCGGGGAACCTTTGAATATCTCGTCACATTGTTTATGAACGTTACCTATGAGATCCACGACTTCAATTTTGGTATATTCTTCCATAAGAGCTGCCACCCTCACCATCGTCTCAATTTTAAATCGACATTAGATTTTAAAAAGTTTTATTTAAATAAAGATAATTAGCAGTTGATTTAACTAAAAACATCATATAATGACACCAAGTTTTTGATTAATCAAATTCCGCCTAACGCTCTCGACTTCATCGGATGTTTTCAAGGTATTAATTTCATTGGTACGTGAAGATAAACCTATGGTTTCATAAATAAAAGGTACCTAGTAATTTTGTATTCCTGACAGAGAAACTGGAATCTAAACCAAAATTTAATTTAAACTGGAATCTATTTACCTTGCTTAAGTTATAAAGCGAAGTATTTGAGAACAGAAAGAAACTCAACTATTACTTTAACTTTTCTAATACCCCTATAGTGTTCACATACATACAATACGAGAGACGCATAAAATATTTTGTGCTGGTGAGCTGGGACTTCAAAGATCTGAGAAGGAAATTAAGTCAACTCTTAGGAACGAAGCTATAAAAAATCAGAGAATCTGTTATACCGGACGTTGAGTTAAAACAGTAGTAACTTCTTGACCGATTCCATCACTTGACACTGGAATGGCTGTTACAAAGTTCCTGCTTCCCTTTTGGTGATATCTTATTTAACGAGCCAACATGAGGGAGTCTTAGTGAGACAATGGTGTATAGTCCGTTCCGATACAAGAGAATCCTGAGATGGTGTCTCACAAAAGTTGAATTGTACAAGTAATTTTGACAAAGTAAGGTTTCCATATATTTGATTGTCATTAAAGTACTCACAATTACGTTATAAATAATTTTTACTTGCTTATGAAACCAATTCCCTTCAATTTATTTGTAATCAAAGGTACATCTGTTTATGCCAAGATATATGAAAAATTTTCTAGGGATAAAATGTTGACGAATACTTATACATATATTAAGTTATCTGTACAGTATAACCAGTTTTGTAAATTAATTGTTCATATTTTATTATACTCCCTAATTTATTAAACATAGGTGTATTTTTATTTTATCTGAAAACAATAAAATCTTATCCATCGTCGTTTGAAAATTTACATTAAGTGTTTAACACATGCGTAAGAACAAGGCAAGGGTGAAAAAGAGTGAATATTGTTATTTAATTATTAACGAATTTTGTCTTCCCCCCACATTCTTACACCCGAAGATTTGATAAAATATTAACTCAATTTTCGTGGAAACGGGAATTTTTGGTATTACAAAATGCCAAGCACAATGTAAATAAACGGCGGCGTTCTCTTGTGATACTTAATCTCGAATTTAGAGTTATTTTAATAGTTATGATTTATAAATGTAGCTATTTTTTTATTATTTTCTAAAGAGTGTGATAAAATTTTCAATCCACCTCTAACTTAGTGTCCTTGATCGGAATTGATGGGATGGTTCCTTGCTTGCTTCCGGAGAGTAAATTAGTTTATTTTCGTCCAAGTTGTAATACGCTGTTTGTATCGGTTATTTTGACAAATAAATTCGTTAAATTTCTCATGTATGAATCTCAAAAGACATATTTAAACGCCACGCACGAAAATGATAATAAGATTTACATTCTGCATTGTGTACCGGAGGTTAAAGGAAAATAAGGAGAGGGGAGTATCCATTTAGATAAACATGAATCGTAGAATGACATTCCAAATAAACATCGATGAATCTCGACTAATGAATGAGAATGTTAAATCAAATCAAAACAAAACATTTTATACAAATATCAAACATCGACAAAATAAACAATACACCTTACACTGACAATGATATTTACCCGTGTAGAATGAAAATAAGGACCGAGCGCAATCCCTGGTATGTGAAGCACGTACATTTCTTAAACAATAGTTTCTCAGAGTCATCGGGCTCTTAGGCCCGCTGTGATGCGAGGCTGAGTGTATCGAGTGCTCACTGCCGGTGGCACCTCCTCAACAGCCCCGCACGCTCTCGGGGATTGACTTATTACGGGCGCCCGATAAAGGTAGCGGCGGCGGCGGCAGCGGCGACGGCGGCGCAAAAGAATAAGCGGCGCTCTTGTGACGGACGCGCCTCTAATTGGACCTTCCGCCAACGCAGTCGCCAACATTGCCAGCGTTTACGTCGAAGCCACACTGCTTCTGGGTTTGCCTTGACAGTCGTCTTTCATCCTGCACTGTTGCTCAAGATTTGACTGGTTCTCCAAGCTGGTTTTTAAACTATTTGCCGGTGAATAAACCAAGTCCCGTAATCGAGATTCGAGTCGAAAATATGTACATTGAGAAGAGGATGAGAAATTTATTTTCTTGAAAAATAACAATAATAGTACAAAAATAATAACACAATAATATACAATACTAATAACAATATTAATAACGTTGTAATACTTGGATACGGCAATCTAGATTCCATCAAGATGCTTTTGCACCAAAAACGTTTTATGATGTGTCTAGTGAGGAAGCTCACGTAGAATTAGGCCTTACTAGCACTGGTCACCGTGGATGATTAGTTGGTCGCAACGAGAAATAAATTCATACATAAATTCAATAAATCAACATAACAAACCATTCTTTTATTTTTTTCATAACATTTTATATTTATTGTTAATTATGAATGACTCTTATGAATGATGTTTTGTATTTATTCAATATTTATACTTATTGTTATGCAGCTTCTATGAAAACTTAAGAAAATTACAATACAATATTTAGAAGAAAAAAAAATTAAAGATATATATATTTATTGATATCACTGCCTATAGATGCAATTCAACTAACTTTTTTTACAGCTGTAAGATTGAAATTCATCAAACGCGTGAGGTAAACCAAAAATACTCAATAAAACCTCTGATTACAGCGCTTGTCTCTTTGGGACTACGTAAGAAGGTACTACTCCAGTAAGTGGAAAAAGAGACTTGTAAATTAAAATTAGTTTAAGAAGGTTTAACTACGTTTATACTTTTTCCTGATATTTGAAGACAATTCAATATCCAATATCAACAGTTTCTCAGAAATATTGTGAAGTAGGAAGAAAAATATCGTGAAAGTTGTTTTGCACAAAATTTGAGTTTTCACTTTGGATTATGGTCTTAAGATGAGTGACATTCATCTAGTTTATTACTGCAATGGTGGATTTCAATCAGTACTGAGCATCCAAACTACCCTACAGAGTTGAACTTGATCATTTTATTCGTTCATTTGTTAAGTTCATGTTCATAGGAATAAAAAATTCTAATTTTTGTTAATTTATCATACTTGCAAACGTTTATTCATTTCACCATATATTTAATTTACAGTAGTGTACACTGAACTATTGAATGTATTTTATATGGCTTTAAAGGTATTGAATGGACAATTAAAACTTACCAAAATATTCTTAATATATAGTTTTGTTCGAATGGAAATTAAAAGATGCATTAAAACATATTCTGAGGATAATCGTAGACACAAATTATAGAAACTCTCTAAGTATTTATCTACTTATTTAATGGTAACATTTTAAAACGTACAAAGCAGTTATAAACATTGTACTCCATTTATAGCAATCAAACACACTTCGTCGCATATTTTATTTACACACACAAAACACAACACGCGCATAATTCTAAATACGAAACTCGGCCAAAGGACGGCGTGAATTCCAAAGCGCCAAAGAGAAAGGAAATTAAGGTTGGAAAAAAGCTCGTTTAAAAGCTGATAATCCGGTGCCTCGCTCTCGCAGACCACGAAAACGATTAAGATAAAAGAGACCGGTAAAAAACAGCGCCCTCCCAAGAGGGATTGTCGCCAAGGGTTGGGCGCAGGAGAGTGTCACTGCTGTACTGTGAGATAAGTGAGATTGCGTACCGATGGTCAACTGTTCCTACGTAGCTCATTGCTTTAGGAATGACTGTGAACGCGGAAGAGAGATAATATTCAGAAAGGAAGAATAATAAAAAGGACGAAATCCTGATGATTTCTGACATTTTTTTTTATAATAAAGCAAGATTTAGTACAGGCCTAGTGAACTCTAATGGATTCACGGGCCACTTTGATGACGTGCTATGTTACAGAACGCAGCATAGATAAACATGCTTTTTTTTTAAATATATAAAAAATACAAAATGAAGACGTGTGTGAAGTTTGAATGATCGCGATAATTAACTTTCGTTACATGTTTTTTTTTAACCGGACGGTATAGCAAACCCTGGCCGGACGCCCTTCAAACTAGATCAAATCCGGGGAAATGAGGATAGATGGCAACCCTAGTTCCCACAAATGTAAGATTTTTACCTGTTAAGTTACTGAACAGTATTCGCGGTGACGTTAAACGCTCTGCTTTGATTTGTGCTACTTTTTTAACGGAATCACATGTAGTTTTTATTTATTTAATGTTTTTTGTATAGGTACAAAGAGAAATAAAAGTTTAAATATTAGTAATAAAAAACAATCCCGTGTTCTACACAATTTTATGTGGCGGGCCACATGTGATCTTCTGGTCGCGGGTTGGTCGGAACTGGTTTAATATATAGAAGTAAATATAGGGAAAGATAAAAGGCGGGATGATTGGAATATACGTGAAAGATGAAGAATACAACACGTTCTTTACAACACAACGTTTGTTAATTAAAACTTATGATTTACACTCGATTAAGGTAGTTCTGTCCGTTAACGTTTCTCAAATCATTCAAAAGTCTATTTACCTTCACTGTTTATATTTAAATTGCTATACATGTTACTTTTATGAATTATAATAACTAAGATCATTCGACAATATAAATTTGTAACAAAACGTTATCGATAAAGAAATTAAAGTACAGTAGAACCCGCCTTGGACGACACCCTGGCCCAGGACCGAGTTTGACCGGCTAATTCGAGGCTCCCGTGTAAAATTGATATTTGTTCAAAAAGAGCCTACAATTGTATCACGTCATCACGAATGAATAAGGAAATGAGACGTTGCAACTCATTTTATTGTATTGTTTGTACATACATAAATGGACATGAAAATTAATTCATAGAAAAAATGATTCATAGAAGCAAGAGGGTTATCAAACTGGCGAACTCCCTCCCCCACCCTCGTTCTGTCCGCCCACAACACAAATACATTGCTCACCTAACATTGCGTTACCTCGTTTCACTTTTTCCAGCAAAGGTCCGTCAAACAGTAATGTTTGATTCACAACCTACCAGCTCTTAAGCGCTGAAACAGAGAAAAAAATCTTATCCATAGGATAATCCGAGTACCGGTTGATTTGAGGCCGGTTGAGAGGGGTTCTACTCTATACTAGGAACTCGTTTCACTCCGTTTGTAAACCGCGTTGCAATCATCTACGAGGTAGCTGGCGTTGACGGAAAGTACAAAAAACACGAAAAAAAATAGCTTTTCATACACCAGGTGACCTACAAAGCAAATAAAAATGGTGAATGAACTTTACTTAATTTTAAATATCAACTTAAGTAGTACTCGCGGCATATTTTATACGAATTTCTTTACTATTTATTACAATACATGAAAGATATAATTTGAATTAATTTCACTTTATTGAAATGATATTTCTGTGATAGAACTCCACAAAGTAAAAAGTGTCTGAGCTCTAGTTCAATAAAATTCTCTCCAAAACGTGTTAATGGGGATTGACAGAGATTCCCCGAATCAAAATCGACTCACGAAGTCGCTTCGATGGAGAAAATGACACTCATCAAATATGGAGTTCTCTAGAATTCGTATCACGGACGTCCTTTATATGCAGATTTCAGGTGGTTGTCGCTGCTGTGGCGGCGACGGCGGTCGGTGTCTGCCATCGTGACAAGGGCAGAGGTGAGACGCAAAGAAACGCGCTGCGCATCGCGGTGGCACCGACGTAAGGGTTCCTCCCCCTTTCATCCTTCAACACCGCCCTTCGTTAAGGGCTCATTTTTAATTAAAGCTCTCATTCCCCGAGATTGACATATTTCAGACGCGCCCGCCACTTTCGTAGGCTTTGAAAAGAATTAAAATTCATTGCAACTTATGGCCGCGACTTACCTCGCCGGGGTACCGCAAGGGTACCGACTACGCTCGTTTTCTTCTCGGAGGACGCGTCTTTATTTTATAACCTCCGAGCGAGGAAAGTCATTTAAAACTGGGCAGCGTAAAGGGCTCGATTCTCGGCGAAAACGCGGCCCATATTTCATGCATGCGCCGTGGAAAGACGAGAGCGTGGTTGAGGAGTGGACGGTGGGAGGGGGAACGATGTACGCGCGGACGGCGGCGTCGTTTCGAGGGATTTGCAGGAACAGACGGAATGATATCCTCCGCCGCCGCAAGGAAGGGAAGTGGCTCTGGAAGACGGGTTTTCTTATGTTTAAGAAATGGGAGATGTGAACCACTTATTATCAGGAGTGTTTTACATACTCAGCTCTTTCCTCTAGCCTCACACGAATTAACTGAAAGGAAAAACGTTCTACAACCTATTTCTTTTTTCTTTTACTTTTTTTGGTCAGATTTACAGGCACCAAATGAAATACAGTTAACATGAATAATACTGATAAACATAAATATAAGATTTTCTTTTTTCATTAGATCCCAATCACACATTTTACTCTAAATCCATACTTCATGAATTTTTATTTATAATTTTGTGTTGAAATAAAATATTTGAAGTAAACGTTTATCTTCCCAGTAAGCCATAAAAGTAAGCAATCATTTTCTTCTCGAATGTAAACAAGATAGAAATCGAAGGAAAGAAATGAATCAGAATTGCTCAAAATCACACGATATATCCTGGCTGGACACCCAATTTGGAGTATAAACTGTAAAAAGTTCTACTCTCGTGGATAGTAATATTGTAGTTTCATAAAGATGATTTGGTTTCTGTTTCATCAATTTAACAACGCAATCCACTTGCGATGTTGTGAATAAATATCGAAATATCTTTGGACGGTACAAAGGCATAATGCCATGAAATATATATCACCTTGAACTTTATCAATGGAGTATTCTATTATATGAGGTATATTTTATATTCAATGAAGTCGCATAGTCCATAATGTATGGTTTGAACTCCATTATTAATATATTAAACGTATTCTGTAATTTTATTATACAGAGTTGTTAAGAAGAAATTAAAAATATTTTAAAAAAATACAATTTACAGGGGAAAAAATAAACATAAAATTTAAGTTATTTCCTCACGTTACCGTATTGAACTGAAATTTATACAGCAATATAACTCATACTCCCAAAAATTTTAAGGGCACAAATAAGAATTCCATTACAACCATATTTTACGAAACGAAAGAATTGCGCTGTAAGCAACAGAATTTAAATCACATTTTATAATATAGTCGTCTCTTCAACGAAAATAGCTCTGTATTTATTTTAATTCCCATCCAGCAATAAAACTTCATTCCCCAGAAATCTACTCCAACAACACAATAGCGACGAGTGTAAATCTCTTAAGTCGAAAAACCCTAGTCGGCGTCTGTCCATCGCATGAACATTTGTGTAGCTCTAATTTTTTGACGGTTCCGGAGAGTCGGACGGTTTGTGAGATCTTGTTTATCGCCCCAGATGAACGTCAGTGTTCCTTAAAGGGACGAAGGGATCACGCGCGTTAGTCGGCTTATAAAAGTTGGAAAAGCGGACAAAGGCTGGCACTTTAAGATGGAAGGAGTAGGATTGGTTGCGGAGCTGAATCTGTGTGGGAACCCAATGCTGGCAATGGAGCGGGGACGGGGCGTAACCAAGGCAGTTTTAGAGGAAAAACTTACTTGTAAAACTGCACAATTTACACATTATTTAATTTATCTTCAACAATTCCGCTAACCCTGTCCATATTTTTTATTAAAGTGTTCTCTTTCCGTTGTCCTACTCTTTACGGATACAATAAAAAAATTTAAAAAACAATCATATATTTTTATATTTTATTTAATTTTTATATATTTTGTATATAATAATAGAACAATACAATTGATAACTACAAAACAACTAGAAATCTATTGCTACAATACGGTGGTCTGCTGGATTGTTGCTATATGATTTTTTTTCTCTCCAGATAGTATGTATTTCTTGCGTATCCAATATATTTCATTATCTCATCCAAGAATCTCTTCATTTCCGCACTGAAGCACTATTTAGTTACAAGATATGATCTGTTATGAACAGATATTCATAATATTATTCCCTAAATATATTTTTTTTTGTTTCTTAACTTAACGAGCACCAGCGGAAATTGAACCGAGCACATGCTTCTAACTGATGCTGTTGGACGAAATTTCTTATGAAATGGCAGGTAGTATGGAATGAGGTTTGAGATAGCATTATTTTTTCAGCATATAATATTTGCATACGGACATTTATACTATTAGACATTTTGAACCTAAAGTTCGGTAAGAACTAAGCAGAAGGATCAGTTGCGGAGTAGTTCCTAGGTGGGAACCCAATGATGAGAATGGAGAGGGGATGGGGAGAAAATAAGGCAATTTTAGAGAAAATTTACCCGTAAATCTTCATTATTCAGTAATGAGATGCATTTATAATGAGCTCGTATTTTTATATTTCCCATTTAATATCTCAGGTTTTCTCCCCTAACATTAGAGCAGCAGCGGATATTCAATCGAGTACATGCTCGGTTGAATATCCGAACAAAGGTACATCGAGGGACCTGGCTCCTGCTTTTGAATATCCTGATTATTTTATTAAATGAAATAATATTATCTATCAAATCGTATAATAAATTTTGGAAATTGCGAGCCTAACATTTCAACAACTAAATCTTGAACTTGCAGGTTATCTTAAAAATGAGGTCCCTGAAGGGTGGTTTTTTAAATAAATTCCCTTCTAATTTCTAATGGAATCTATATAAAAATCTGTCGCACGTGTCACAAATTAAATGCAGAAAATAACAGAAAGAAATTTGCCTTGCTCTTCTAGACGCTTAAGAATGTTTTCAACAAAAACAAGTCAAAAAACAAAATCTCTAGTCTATCAAGAGATCATTTTTCAAAAACATTGTTTTAAATTTCAACCAAATTTGTGTGAGTTTAAACGGTATAATTAATGATTCGCCGTTTTTAATACACCATAATTATGGAATTACTGTTATAATAATTTCTTAATAAAAAGAATAGATAACATGATTGAAAGTTTCAAGAATGGTTATATGCTTGACAAGCGTCTGCTACCCTTATTCCACCTGACCTGTTGCTATTGGATGAAGGTACTTACTATTTTGCAAATGGTAATGAAATAAGGTTTAAGGTATCCACATCTTTTGAGCGTATGATTTTTGCATCTGGGCATTTATACTATTAACCATTTTAATTCCTAATTTTTTGCAAGAACCACTTTCAGATAGCTCTGGAAATCCCAACTGAGCATGGTATACTCAGTGATAATGATAGTTTTACTGTATATTCATTGTTATAAATAGTTAAAATTACTTACATGTACTTCCTCATTAAATAGAAAAATATAATAGATGCAAACAAAACAACAGTTCTTGAATGAAAGCTAAAAAAATAATAACAAAGTCGTATTGCAGGACTACTATTATTATGGTAAAAATAAATTGAAAACCTAAAAATTGAAAACCGTTACAGAATGGTTTACAATTAATATTCAGGGTGTAGTAGATCAAGATTGAAAAAATATGACCGTGAAAAACAAGGAAATCTGCAACGAAAGAAAAAAAATATCAATGAGAAAAAAAGAAGAAAATCGAGAATGACGTTCTAAAAGAACAAAGCACTAACGGTACCACATTTTCAGATAGAAAATAAAAGAGGAGTAAAATTACCCGAGAAGAGATTAGAAAGTAGAGAAGGAATCAGATGCATGAGCGATACCCCAGTCTTAAAAAAAGGAGCATGAGAAGTGTATCTCTTGGAAATGGAAGAAGGCGACCGAGTGCATCTGATGCGGAAGCAAGTCATCGCGGTCGCAGGCAGTTGACTTAGGACTAAAAGCGAGGGCTTTTAACGCCGCCGCGGCGGAAGCGAACGGGGCGGAGGTGGGGAGAGTCGGTACGAAGATCGCTTCCGATGGAGGAAGAAAAGACGGAGAAGGATAACGACGGTAGATACAGCGCAGAATGCGGCTTTTGTAATGGAATGTGTGCGGATAAGAAGACAAACGGAATACAATAAAGGAACGAGACATGAGAACGAGACAGTTGACATTACATATAGTGTCAACTGTTTATCTGCGCGCATGGCCTTGAGTAGTAGTCTTTGGGGGGAGAATGGAATCGGGGGTACTTTTCTAAAAACATTGACTCACTACTGGAATAAAAATAAAGAGATATTCTGAGTTCGCACTTGCAAAGAACCTCGTAATGAAAGTTAGATGTACGAAATGCAACTTATTTTGTTACGCGTTCACCGATTGGTTGGCAAAAAAGCCACTGGATAGTCTATGTTTATACCCCAGGCAAAGCTAACTTGAGTCATCCGAATCAGCATACTCGTAGCCAATGGTTAGAGATCAGGTGCCTATACACTTAACGTACATACAGCGGGCGTCATCTCCGTGATCACTAACGTTTGGCTAAAAGTGAACGGACTCGCTTTCCTTAACTTAGCTTTGCCTGAGGTATAGTCTATGAATGGTGATAGAAATGGTGCTACGGTATGAGTGGAGAGGGATAATCAGTTAACATTTAGAAATCTTCTGAAACATTCTGTGAAACAACACCCTGGTAATTATGTAAGAAACAGTGTAAATTGGATAAATAAAAAGTTTCATGAAACAGAGGCAAGGGAATACACGAGTAAAAGGTGACGTCACACCAGTTTCTACGGATCACTGGGACAAGTGAATCTTTTCCAGATAAAAAAATACTCCATATATTTGTGACTATTCTGACACCATCATACAAATACTAAGCACATTCTTAGAAGACGAAATTCGTCCTTCAGAAAGTAGTGTGAGGAAGCTTAAATTGAACTTATTTGGTAATAATTTTCTCACCTTCTGAAAGTGTATCGAATTTGACGTAATTCTAGAAAAATAATGCATGTGTAATAGATATGTTGTTTTATAGGATATAAAGTAACACATACAAGTTACTCACGGATCACTAACCTAATTTTCGATTT
Source organism: Laupala kohalensis (assembly GCA_002313205.1). Lineage (NCBI taxonomy): Eukaryota > Metazoa > Arthropoda > Insecta > Orthoptera > Trigonidiidae > Laupala > Laupala kohalensis. The sequence continues at coordinate 1,489,820 of NNCF01128853.1, read as the reverse complement.
TATCCTTGGAGTATTTTGGTGATGCTTACAGTGAATTTCTAAGATTTAAAGCAACCCTTAACTTTCTTTTATAACATTGCGTGGAAGAAAGGGGGCAAAGAAAACGTAGATTTATCATATAAAATTCTATGGTTGTTCATGCTGATATTAAGAAGAGTTATAGGTTCTTTAGGATATAACATAATAGAACGTGCATATTAAGATAAATTCATAAAATCGATTTTGGACACCTAAAGGCTAATTAAAATATTCTCTGAATTGTGTGGATGATTTTATTTATTGTTATGATTGAAATAACTTTCAATTAAACTTTATACTTGTATACATAAAAGAGTGGTTCTCATCTACATATAATAATTATACAACTATCATTTATAACTATACACATGTTTTTTATGAGCAAATGTTTCAATGGCAACATCTTACACAAAAAATCATATCTTATAAACACGTGAATATGAGATGGAAGCTAATGTAATTACGCAAGATGTATCTCCAAGGGAACAAATAGATGTCAGAAAGGTTCTTCGTGCAACAACAAAAAGCGACTCAGTACGTGATTTTTATTTCGTCGTTTATTATGGATATTAATGGTGACATTTATAGCTTTGAATACGCATGACAAAGACGTTTCTGTAAGATACTTCCTAGAGACGCTATCCTCAGAACAGGTGATAGTCATAAGAATAAACACTTTCATTTTTGATACTGGTTATGAAAAGGGGACATTGTTAACCTAAAAACTTATTTCTCATAAATAAATCACATGTAATGATGAATCGATTTTTTGAAGGGAAATTTGTTGACAAAAAAGATGTATTCAACTAAAAATGTATGAAAATTATATTTCATACGTAAATAGATATACTTTACAATAAAATGAAAATAATTATGAATGAAAACAATTTAGACTATTTATAATCAAAAAGGTGCATTTAATTTTTTTATGCAATACATAAGCACAATCGCTCGAACTCTGGTCCACTTCCCATCTCAGAAAAATTGAATCAATTAATGTATTTTTAGTAACTACAAAAAAATTAAAAACTATATACAATACTGTAAATTTATGTTTCATTTTTTAAACTATTACACATTTTAAAATATTATTTGAAATAAATTTTAAGAAATAAGATAATATATTTACTTCAAGTTTTTAAGTTTTATTTTTCCTGTTTTTTTTTTAATTCCACAATTTTTAGACCATCGACAATGTTTACTATAAGAACTTCCACTACAATCACATGACACAACAAACTCCTTGACATGCTTCTAGAGTACGGTTTATCTACTTTAAAAAGTCGATTTTCCAACGGATAAAAATAAACGGAAGAAATGTCGAAAAAAGGAGGAATCGGGCAAAAGAAATATGAATGAATACAGCCCGTAGCTGTCCTAAACTTAAAAAAAAAATGTTTTAATATTGCGTAAATTTACATTCGAAGAAGTAATTATGACTGCCATGCATAGGGACGTAATTAGCATAACCTTATTTCATATATCAAAACAAAGTCGTCAAAGTAATATAGTTACATAATTCTCTTTCGTCACCATAATATATTTTCTACGTCCAGAAACTGAAATATGCACCGGATCATAAAATGCAACATTCATTTCCCGCCAATATAGGATTAAGTAAAAGGGAAGAAACAAAATTCACCACATAAATGAAATGAAGCTTATTTATATCCTCAGATATCAATATTAAATTGAAACAAAATTTCACGGAGGGATTTAGAAGGATATTCTGACAACCCGGATATCTTAATCGTGCGTTCCAGTCTGATGCTCTACCTCCGACGGACTGTCGAAGGGAACACACGAAGTGACCAATCCCATCTTAAGGGTGAGAAGAGGGATTGTAGGCCCATAGATCGTCCTTTAGGGGGAGGGTGCAAGTGGAGCGGTGACAGCACTCCTGAGCGTTCCTGGGCGATCGCCAGTTCCTCTCGCTATGCACGTAGTTCGCATTAACCAATTGATTTGATCAGGTAGACGCACGCACTGCGGTCGCAACCAGAGGATGAGGAGAAAGAGGAGGAGGAGAAGAAGAAGGAAGAGGAGGAGGAGGAGAAGAAGAAGGAAGAGAAGGAGGAGGAGAAGAAGAAGGAAGAGGAGGAGGAGGAGAAGAAGAAGGAAGAGGAGGAGGAGGAGAAGAAGAAGGAAGAGAAGGAGGAGGAGAAGAAGAAGGAAGAGGAGGAGGAGGAGAAGAAGAAGGAAGAGGAGGAGGAGGAGAAGAAGAAGGAAGAGGAGAAGGAGAAGAAGAAGAAGGAAAAGAAGAAGAGAATAATAATAATACGAAGAAGAAGAAGAGGAAGAGTTGGAGGAGGAGGAAGAAAAAGGGAAGATGATGATGATTCAGGTGGAGGGAAGAAGGCGTTTCCGAAAGTAGTATTCAGGGTGAAATAAAACATAATAGAAAAGATGCTCATTTGTTAGTATGTTCGGAATAGTATAGGACTACGTCCATGGTGGTATATAATGTGTTGCAACAATGTAATAATTTGGTATTACCACCAAGCTAGCAAAACCACCCGGCGTTGAGAAACTTAAAACAATTTATTACTGGATATTCAAAATTTTAAAACAATTCACAAATAAAGAAATTATAATAAAAATGAAAATAATGCGTCACAATGAAACATCTTTGGTAAGGAACCATAGAACTCCTACTGTGGAATGCTGAGTCCGTGGAGTGCGAGCAAGCTGGCCGCTCAGATGCCCCTACCCCCACACACACCACCACTAGCAAGTAGTCAGGTCAGCCCAGTTCCGCGTAACACAAGGGCCACTGACGTTTTGTTTTACGTCTGTTTGTCTTTACGAATTTTCAAGTTACATTGTTAAAATAACACGACTAAAAAGGGTAATTGTTTTTATGAATGAAATAATTTCTGTATTTCATATTAATATTTATTTTTTAATAGATTGTTCACACACAGCAAATGATATATTTTTTCTACAGCCATAACATTTTTATATTACATATTTTGAAACAAAATAAATTTGTTCAGCTTTTGGCGCATACCTTGCTTCGACTTAATAACTGTTGAAGTATTTTCTTTAGAGTGAGAAAAAGATACATTTTTTTAAAATAAAGTACCAATTAACTTTATTAGTTTCATTTCGTGACTATCGTCACGAGATTCAATATTGAAGGGATGATTTTTAAACAAACGTCCCTTAAATTGCATACACGCCTGTAACACATATTTTCTGGAACAAAATGTCATTTTATCTTTATTGCACATAAATAATTTATACAAATACTTAAGTAATCTAAAAGCTTCACTAGACACTATGACAAGGTGTGCCCTTGAGAAAAGTTCAGTAAAAGTAATTAACTCAGGGTTACTTTGGGAGTAATGTAAGATTAGAGCATTCTGAACATTTCATATAACTATCTCCTTTTTTCACAACAAATCCACTAATGTAGTATAAAATGTTGTCTCTGTAGTAATTGTTATTTGCCAAGTCACAGATTTCCTCTGTCACAAGGGTCTGACTCTTCATCATCACGGTTATTAACATCATAGGGTGTATGAAAACAATACTGCCAAGGTAAAGGCAAGAAGGGCTCGAAGGGTTGAATCCTTTTCTTTTCGTAGCTATAATCCATCGTTGACGAAATTACGGATCTTTGGGAAACCTACAAAACTTCTCATTAATATAGCATGAAATCTGATGAATGTGAATATTATTATTACTTATTTACACGATTATAAGATAATTTACTATCAAAACTACTCCACTGGGATCTGTCATTTAAGTCATACAGGACATTAAGGATCAAGTGACCAATAGTTTAAATAATTACTGAAAGGAAACATCTAATGTAAAAATGTTCTATAGTTAACGAGAAGGGAGATAAATGATAATTAAATTTTAAGTTAATATTTAGATGTGAAATTAAATAATGATCTGTCAAGTCAAAAGCATTACTAAAACTGATTTTATCTTGAATTTTAGCGCTACTATTAACAAATAGTGTGGTAATACACTTCAATTATCTCATACTAACAATGATAATACGTAATCTTTATTATATTTAGTTATGAGCAGATAAACTCGATTTCGTATCTGTATAATTCTTGCAGATAGGCTACACAATAGGTAGCAATTTCACTTCAGAGGCAACATAAACAGTATAATCATATAATCGCATAAACAAAGCACAATCGTCGACCACATTGACTGGTGCCATGGAACAGAGAACTGTGCTGGTGTCGAGTTGTTTACACTGGCTAGTGGTGGGGGGAGCGACTCGCTTCTCGACACCCAGAGCAGCACGAGTCACAGTTCCAAAGTTGGAGTTCTACGTAAGAAACTTGTTTGTCCAACCTCGATAAAATTCACATTTATAATATCTGTACTGACATTCATTGTGACTAAAGACATGTCAGACCAAGTCTGTCATGACCTTAATTCGTGACATCAAGTGCTGTTCTTAGGGACAGTAACTCTTTACAGAATTACGTAACGCTTTCTGAGAGGAGGAGGTTACACAGTGTTAAACTGTATTACGGAATTGCAGGGGAGAGTTTACCTTGGCATAACGTAATGCTACGTTTAAAAGGGTTTGCTTTATAGGGTGTATTTAATATTACGCTTGTATACGTTTTAATTTTTTCAGCCCGTACAATAAAAGCACAGAGCAATGAACAATGAAACCAGTATATAAAAATTTGTCCCCACATTTTCCCCAAAACAACAAAAGTTGTTCTTGACGTAGAAGGGGCGTAAGGCTACAGTTATGTAATTATTCGAGGAGAAGATAGTCACAGGTGTGTTATGGTAATTTTTGTGTTAGGTAATTTTATAAACGGCCCAGGAGTAATGCCCAGGAGTAATGCTAAGAAAAAACAAATGAAAAGCAAATGGATTTCTGAAAGTAACATAGGGAATGAAACGGATGGATTGACAGAAATGTTGAATGAACCTTCTACGAAATAGGTGATGATATCTGGTCGTAGCAGAGGAAACGATAATGAGATCAAGATTCGTTGTTAAAGCACCGAGTGAGAAATGTGGTGGAGGTAGCAAAAGGGCAGTCGATGAGAGACGCTGTTACTGCGCGTTGGGATAGGGAAACCCTTCCAATATGCAAATGTTGGGCATTACCGCATGTGGCGGCTTCCGATGTGACATTCGGCCACGCGCCGCTGCTTATCATCCAGTTCATTACGGTGATGAAAGCTACACTTAGCTCAAGAGCTTCACTGGTGGCCAAAAGGGGTGAGTGCGGGCTGGAACAAGGGTC
>NNCF01128853.1:1450484-1484276 GCA_002313205.1 Laupala kohalensis | reverse complement strand
ATATATATATATATATATATATATGCATTTTATATAGATAATAAACATACATAAAAACATATATAAGTATATAACTCGTCCATAAAACGCCGTAAGTCTTTATTTATTTGCATATTTAAGTTGGAAAAACCCATAACATAGATATATTGTAATATGGTAAAATAAACTTATCCAAGAGACACCGAAGTGTTCTCCTTGAATTATAGATTTATATAATATGATATTTGTGGCTGTGATCTTTAACTTGTAATACTTTCACCGGTTTTCATTCACCACCCACATCAGAAAAAATTTAGTCATTTACCTCAACAAATTGTTTTCGAATCTACGTTAAGTATTTTTAAAAAATTAAATTACTCACTAATTAATCACTTCAATGTCTCGAAACAGATTCTAAAGACGTTTAAGAATGAAATTACGACTTTATGCCACTTGACTATTTGAGAAACAAATGTGAATGTGTATTTTCATTTCAACAATATTTGTTTTGTTTGATAATATTTATTGTTTAGTATTTCGAAAAATCGATTGACAATATTTTTCGATACGTCCCACAGTTTCAAATAATACTGATTATATCACGAATACGTCCCACAGTTTCAATAATTATTTTACCTGAAATGTATATACTTATAAACGTATTTTAAGTGAGAATGATCTTATAGTCGTGAGGTGAGAAAAAAACATTACAGTTAAGTCACTACATTTGAGTATTCTAATAAATGTCATTAGAAGTGCTGAAATAAATCTCACAGAGAATATCGTCTGCTGAATTCGTACCTTGCGCTGATCAATAAACACATCAATCCTCTGTTCCTTTAGTGGTCGTGGTGGGCATTGTGCAGACCACCCAACGAATGACAGAGGATACGATCACTTGACTTTTGATTGATTCGTGTGTACCAATTGTGGAATGTAGAAGTTGCCTACACAACCACTCATGTAAATTAAGTCAAATAAACGAGAGCAACGTTGGTGTCATGTATCACGCAGTAATTCAATCACGGTAGCAAAAAAATCAAGCAAACTTATCCAAAGATTAGATTAAACTCAAATTTTAAACATTAATATCTTGTTACACAGAGTAGTAATACGAATTATATGAAATATCATCCTGAACGGCTAAAGATATCGAAGTTTTCTTTTCACTAATTTTAAGATTCTTCCGTGTCATGGGGCTAACCATTCAACGTATTCCAACAATTTGTAGCATTTATAGCTTCAGATAAAACATCAGCGTAACAGCACCGCGAATTTTGAAACATATTCGAATACGATGAACTAGCTAAATCGAATAAAATTGAATGAAACTAACATTCTGTATGATAATACGTACATTTAATTTGATTTAGGTCGTCTTCTGTCAGGCACTTCCTGAACGGGTAACAAATCGAGTTTTTACTAACCGATTGATCGATTTAGGACCATTCATCACCTTATCCATCAGGTAGAGCGACACCCAATAGCAAACTGTTCGACGTAGCCATTTTTGCGAGAAGTAACAAAGAAGCCCTTACGAAGGATGAGAATATAGTAGGCAGAGACACAGTTTGTTTGCGAAACGTCAGATACTGACACGCAAAATATTACAATGCGAACTTATGCATTGTCGAGGAGTGGACTGAAAATGGAAGGAACTCGAAGGAAACGTTAAATGAAAAAAAAGTGTAAATATCTCTGCAACTAGGGGTTGTAGAAAGTAGCTGTCAGAACTGTGTGAGCGTTAAAATTATTTTAGTCCACTTAAAATGACGTTCTAAATAATGAAATTGGAATATGACAATAGACGAGAATAATTTCACACTTCATTCTCTACAACTCTTGTACCTCGTGAGTCTCAGATAGAGCCACGAGTAAAGAAATAATCCATAAATCAAATCTCGCTTAGAAGTATGCTTTGTTGAATTCAATTATGTCATCATTTTGATGTACCTAATTTTCAAATCTCTCGGAAGGACGGCCAAAACTCCCTCCAGCAAATATGATTCTCGGACCATTAATGAATAAAGTATTACAACAATGCTGCAACAGAGAAATGTGTACCAACTATCCTAGCAATCATCACGTTAAAATAAAATGTAACCCATTATAATGACAAAAATGGAGATTTGGGTGACCAACTCGAGAACCTTTGGAAAATGGAAAGAGTTACTCTTCATATATCAGTATTATTGTAAACTCAGCAAAAGGAGTTATACCGAACTCCACAAAGCGTCATTTGGAAACACTAGAAGTCATCAAGGTCATGTGCCACCAATGTGTAGGGATCTACAATATTCTCATGTCACACAATGAGAAAACGTCGTGGAGAAATTGATCTTGACAGTGTTCGTAAAAAACGAAAATATTCATCTGTAGGCGTTAGATAACATACAAAAATGATATTAGAAGCTAATTATAGATGAAATTAAGTTCAATTAATAGTATATTACTAGATTTATCGAAATGGAAGTACAGTACCTGGTTTCATACAAAAAGTACACGACCGTGCCTAATTTTCGACTTTGCATGTCACATATGTTGTGAATATTCGTTTAAACTGAATCATCCTAATCAATGTCACGTTCAATCCTCATCGTAAATTATCAATCCTTATCCCATCCTGGCCCGGGTTTTTCTCCGTTTTTCCTTATGGTAGAGGCGGATTTATCACACAGGTTCTCTAGGCTTTGTCTAGGGGCGTGTTTATAGTAACAATAAATCGTGAATTTAGTGTTATTTCAATTCTGACGATTTTTAAACACTATACTCAGAATAATCTATTGTTCGATAATAACTTGTACATGTAAATTTTTTGCATTAATTTACAAACATATTGACATTCTATTAGGATTATAACTCGCAGCTAACTTTTTATCTTATCTAGGAACTTTTGCTGAAATTTTTGATTCCGCCTCTGCCTTAGGGCCCTTGATCGGGATTGATGGGATGGTGCCTTGCTTGCTTCCGGAGAGTAAATTAGTTTATTGTCCTCCTTGTAGTCATGCGCAGTTTGTACTGCTTTTTTGACAATAAATTTATATTTATTTGCTCTTTTAAAATATTTGGTAACTATTTAATAGGCTTCTTTTGTATTAAGATAAAACAATCAAAAATCTAACTGAATTTTCTAGAATAAATATTTTCTATTGACTAACATGTTTCCACCAGAAAAATACGTTTTAGCGCTGTTGATAATGTCACTCGTTTATGTTTATAATAGCGATGTAGCTTGAGTAGAGATGATATCTCAACAGCGCTAGGTCACACAAGGATCTCTCTAGCTGTCGTTGTATGATGTTATCTGGTGTTCTGTGAAGAAACGGGACAAAAAGGATATGTTAGTATATGAACTAAAGTATGAGACGACGCTTTCTAGATGTGCATAATTAAATGCATTTAGATGTAAGGTGATAATGAATACGATAATAAATATTCAAAAATTTCTTTTAATTCGTCAGTGTCCTGATTAAACTATTTTTGTTAATATAACATAACTGTATATCTTTTATTTGGGTATGCGTGATTATATCTTACATGTAGTAGAATTCCTGGAAACCTTGAACAAGAACGTTTTCCAAATTTTTATTACATTACAATTAATTTATTTTTCATATAAAATTGAATGCAAAGATCTGCAGGAAATCAACGAAATGGAAATATTTACCAGAAAAGTAACGTGCATTTTATAAAAGATAAGTCTCAATATAATCTGGAACTCGCAGACATACTCTTCCTACTCTATCACATTACCACCGCCATATGCTCCCTTTGTCAGAAGTACAAAGTTAATACGACAGTTATTCGCTGGCCTGCAATGGCTCTAATGCCCCTGCAAGGGCTCTAAAGCCCCCTCCCCCCTAAAAAAAAAGATATGCGCTGACCGAGACACTTGAAAAAGCCACGGCAATTGCACTGTATCTCATAGAAAGCATAAAGAAAACAGAAATATCATGTATATTCTACACAGAACAGTTCTCCACGGAATATACCTTCGAATTAAAAAACTAGTTTTTCTCACACTGATAATTTAGGAGAGAGAAAGTAAGAAATTAAGGCAATTTACTTACGAGAAAAAAACTAGAATGTTATTTTGAATACGGAGTATCTAATTATCCGAACACACATAATTATGTCCTTGAAAATACTTTCAGTAATGTGTTTGAATAATGTCTATACTTGAAATAAGGTACCGAAGGCTACAGGGAATCGTAAACGTCTAGGATAATGAATTGTTATTGAAACAACGTATTCATGTAGAAAGGGAATTCAGAGTGAAAAATAATAAATGCGCTTATCTTTTATATTTTATATTGATATATATCACAAAGTTTGTATTGTTTTGTAAAGAAAAGTTTAACGTACTTAGCTTTTGCCAATTCATCTTTGTAAAAAAAAAACATTTTCTTTCGTAACGGCCACAAATTTTTTTTCAGAAATCAACAATTCTTGCACCAATAACACGACGTTTTATAATTATATCAGTGAAACAGTTTTATTGTACGCTAACTATCCATTCCTGTTTCACCCGGGTAATCTTTTTATGTTGCTGTTCAATCTTTCTTTACAATTTAGAACAGATAAAAATAACGATGATAAAATCAAAATGTCACAACATAGAGATTTGGTTCATCTTCCTTAAATTCAAAAAACAAATAACGCATTTAATTTTATAATTATTCATAGTTACCTACCTAAATTCAAAATAAGTATTTTAGTTCATTTTTTTTTTAATTTCTTTGAAAATTTGAGTAAATAATCGCAGAGAGGGCACATGCTCTCACAACCTTCAGGGACCAGTTCAGGCAAACAACATTGTCATCCCCCCAGGGGACTTACATCTAGAAAGTACGTGTGTGGCGGACACGAGCCCCGAGCTGAGTCTGGCATTATTTCCACTTACTTGTGCCAGGCTCCTTGCTTTCTCTTTCCTGACCTTCCTTGGACACCTCTTGTTCTTTTCGATCCCGACGCTACTAAGGTTAGGGTATCTTTCATTTTCCTCATTTTTTTCATCCTTCTCATTTTTTGTCCTACCCCTCATTTTTTGTCCCCCCCATCATATTTTGTCCCCCCCTCACTTTTTGTCCTCAATGTTTTGAAGTATGTTTTGAGATATGTTTTGGTATGTTGTAGTTCAGGAGGGTGTTTAGTGGGTAGGGTTGAATCATTCGACGAGTCCCACACGCGGACACTGTCATGTTGGCTCTCCCTAGTGCGTAACTGCATTTTCCCTACCTGTACAAGTATTTCGGGCTCCAATGACCTTTGATGTCGACGAGCCGTATAGCCCCACAAAAAACACAACAACAACATTGTCATGCGTTGTTTTCCCTACTCTGTTCACGTTGTTCAGGCAATCCTTTTCGATTTTTGTTTTTCTTTCTCAACTTCATCATCATAAGTCCGTTTGTTTTTACAAACATTTTCACAAATTAGGTATTCATGTAAATCTTCCTCGTGAGACACTGTATTCTTAAGAAAAGAAATATTTACATTCAATAGTTTTCTGGGGAATATTTCCAAAGAACATTAAATGGAAACTCCATATACTCACTTATATTTTTGGACGACGCTCTGGTAATTTACTTCAAAAATCCAGAAGATACATACCTGAAAAAATAAAGAAATTTTAACCTTACATCATTATAAATAATCCATTAGCAACATCTACTGTCAAAATATGTTTACTGAGTGAACAATTAGTATCGGATGTTTCAAGATTTTTGTATTATTCTGGAACTAAAATAAGTGTAGTGGAGAAACATTTCAATTACAGTATTATGAAAGTATCAACTCCGTTTGTATACTCGTACAAGGGGAGGTCGTCACTTGGGAAATTTACTTTGGGGCGGAATTTCATAGGATTGTAGTACCTCTAAGGATTACCAATTTTTATTTCCGAGAAAGAAGATCTCAAAGTGTTCATTTAAATGTATATATTGAACGTGTGACATTAATTTCCAATGTCTCAGTAACCTAATCGGTTGTGTGCTTGCCCGGTACGTAAAGAGCTGAGGTTCCGTCCTCCAACATGTTATTCTTTGTAAATTATTTTTTTATAAAATTAATATTTCAGAATATTTTAATAAAATTATTATTATATTTAATAAAACCAGTAATAAGAATTTTAATAATACTTCAAATTTATTTTAAATTATATATTTTTAATTACAACTATAACTTGTAAAAGAAAACCCTCCTGGCACTAGAGATCCATTTTCTGTAACTTACTGAAGCAAAGACCTTCAAGCGACCGATACTATAAAATCCCCATCTGTAATACATAAAACCTTAAAATAAAATGTTAGCTTATTCTTGAATTTTGTTGTGTTTAGAGCGTTTCGTATCGTTTCCTCAAAACTTCAAACTATTCGCAACATTCTCTCTTGTTATTAGAACGAATAACATAGTAGTAGTTAAATATCATTGTATCGTCTGCAGATACAGAAATTGTAAATGTTTTTGAGAAGTTGAAGGAGAAATTACTGAAGACTATGTAGTGATTTCTTTCAGGTAAGGTTAAAAGATTGTTACTTTCAAAGATTACAAAAAGAACATAATTTGGTCGCATTTTCTGCTCCACTCGCAAGAAGAAATGTGAATGAGAAAAGACATGTACCAAATGCAATAAACATGCTGGCTCAAAACGAATATCCATGTCAACTCATTCATTACCAACAATTTTAGTAATACTGTAATACCATTAACAATTATGATGTTCGGAAATATGTATGTTCATAAAAAATTAATTTTATTAAAATTACCATTACAAAACAATAAAAATCTGCCCTAAAGACGAACAAAACCATAGCTACTTGCGTCGAGGAAAATATTGCTACCTATAACGCTACTGACACGTTGAAAAAGAAAGGTTAAACCTGCAGTATATAAGTTACACTCACTCAATGACCGAATTCGCTCAGTGCCCTCAATATGTACCCACAACGCCGACGTGGGTTGGCTATATTCCACAACGGGATGTGTGTGAGCACATTTGCTCAATGACCTGTTCGTTAGTATGATTTTGAGTCCTTTCAGTGTTAGAGCAAATATAAAATACCCACAACGCGTTCTCGGAAAAATATTTTGTCCAAATCGGGTTGTGGTATTCTGTTTATTGTTTTACAAGAAATGGAAATCATCGGAGCTTCTAATTAGAGTGAAATTGTCTCAATATTGCGAAAGGCAGACTAGTTTTAAGCCAAACTTCCATACAAACCTTAAACCATTTCTTTTTTTAATTTTTCAATGTAATATTAATATTCCTTCTAGTTATAGTTTCTCGTAAAATTGATGGTATCAGTCTCCTGAGAACCAAGGACATAGCCAGTATTTTGAGTAAAGAGGGAGTAAGGTCAATTAGAGGTAGATACAATTTCTCGTATGCGCTTATAAGTGCGCGTAAATGTGACCTTAATTCCTAACAAAATTTCTAGACCTCGTGGATCTTGACAAACATTTCTCAACTTACAAGGCTTCCTGATGAAAATATGATGAAAATATTGCTAGACAAATTTTGTATAGCAATATTACCACACATGCTTTTTCTTCAATTAAATATTAAGTAATAATTATATCTATTAGATTAGCAAGGCGAATTTTTTGGACAGATGTACGATTAACTCGGGATTCTTGTATGGGAAACCGCTCCCTCTTGGCTACATCCTTGCTGAGAACGTTCTTAAAATATCTTCAATTCTTTAAAGAAGCGGTCAATATCCAAAACAAATTTTCTCACAAACATACTTGTCAAGTACCTGGTGCACATCTTAGTTTTCACTTTTTGATTAGGTCAACTCATTTGAGAGACCGAAACATTGACGATATTAATAAATTTGATTGGAATGTTCGTCAGAAAATTTGTTTCGAATCTTCGATTTCACTGCTTGTGGTATGACTTTGGATACGTCAGAAGCAGACGTTTCTCCTAGAACTTCGATATGTGGGGAACATTCTTCAGAATTAGCTTCTATTCGGAACACTAATCGACTGTTGCTCCACGAGAAAGTCGACTTACCATCTTCTCCTCCGAAAATCTCATTCCCATGATCGCAGACGCCCAAGGCAATAGTGCGTCACGTTAACTCCGTGATTAAGGATCAAAGCGAGATGCATTCCTCCGAAGATCTGACTTATAGCCGCTCGGTCAACATGTGCCTGTAAAAAATTATGTGGGCCCGCGGCCGAGTTGATGTTCTTCATTATGCAGCGTCACCGCCAACATTGCCTTCGCGTCCGTCCACAGACGCAGACACACGGACGACGCGGCCAACAATGCTACACTAGAACCCCTCTTAACCGACCTCGGATCAACAGACCTATCCCGTGGAACAGACATTTTTACTTGTTTCAGTTGGCTGGTAGTGACTCAAACATTCACTGTTTGACTGGCCTTTGCTGGAAAGTAAAACAGGGTGACGTGACGTTTACGTGTGCAATGCGTCTGAGTTGTGGCGGACCGATCAGGGGAGGAGAGAACTGGGACATCAATGTGAAAAGCTACAATTATTTTCTGGTCCCACCGAGAATTGAACCCATGAAGAGCTAGAACGCGCCTGAGCCAAGGGAGTGCCAAGCTTTTCTTGCGTGATCAATAAACGTTAAAACGTGGGTTGCATCGATGTGCACGTCCAAATGTACTTCAATGGTGTCACCCACCGTGAGTTTCACGTGTCATGAAATGCGTTTCGTCGGATATCCGTCACTTAGATACAGTGCACACCGATGAAACCCCATTCCATGAAACTGCATTTATTACCAAATTTTCGGTTGTATAATTAATATAAAATGAAATGTTTATCAAGAATTATCTGCGAATTACAAAAATTTCCTCGCGGACCATCAGAGCTCCGTGAAACACTGGTTTGTGATCGTTGATTTAGTCAAAGTTAAATTTCCCTCTAATCTCAATTACTTCTTTTATATAAACTTCTCTACCTGTTTTTCTAGCTTTATTTGAGTTTAATTCTAGCTTCTTAATTTCATTTTCCTCTCTACTTCATACTATTGCCACGTTTCATAATATGAGATTTGCATTATACTCGGCGGGAACGTAAATGCATTTAAACGATTTTAAATAAAATTAAAAGAGTTTTGTTTCGCGAAATGCGCTTTACCGGTGTATCCGGCGCCTTATGATACTTTCTACCGACAGGACTATGTTACTACAATACAAGAAATGTTATTACTGTAATTAACCCGTTACACAAAATATACTTCAAAATGTCACTAATGCATACCATATATTATACAACAAATAAAAGTTTCAGGGGTGAAAAGAATTCTAAATTCAACCTGATTTTAACTAAGCAAATTGACAGTTAATTCTAATGGGCAAAATTTTATATTGCTGCCGATTGGGCGTTTAGGAGGACAGGTACAAATGCCTAAAATGTGTAAATAAAAGTAATATTTTCTTGAAGTAAATTTGGAAAATCAAATATGAAACATGTTTTGGGAATGGACATTAATAATTTCAAACTCCAACTTCAATTGCAAGACAACATTTATACAGAACACATTGACGAATGATTTGTTCTATAGAGGACTCCAACTTAAAAAGATTAAAAAGGAGTACATGTTTTATTTGGCAGTAATTTGGTTTTAATGGACTGCCCACCACCGAAAAATCTGCATCTATAGTGATCTTCTGAAACATATTGCAATGTAAGTGAAGTAATTCATATTGTAAAATGCCGCCATAATGTTGATCTTAACGTTACAAAATTCTCCAGTAAAATGTATTCTCCTTAAAATATGACCAAAAGAATGGAATACTACATAACGCTGTTAAGGGAAGAGAAAAAATAATATGAGTAAAATTTTGTTGGTGTTTTTGAAGCTAATATCGTTAAAATTTACATCGTGAGTTTACTTCAGAGAGCATTCATGGAATTCTTTCGCTCTAAATAATATAACAGTTTAAAACAGTTTTGCAAATTTTCCTGTGATTGGTGAACAATAAATACGCAAAACACGACGCGAAAAAGTTCTTTTTATTCTTTCAGTTATAGTTCTTTCTCGTTACACTGCATTTTCACCGTGATGGCTTAATCAAATCATGCAACCTGGGTGTCCTGTAGATCACAATCTCGATAACAGCCAACAAAGAGGTCATTAATCATATGTTGTACCAAACGTTGCTATCCCGAGACAAGAGTTCAATATTGTTAAAAAATCACCCGCATAATTTATTATGTGCATATCAAGAATACAGTTCACTCACACAATAATTATAAAAAAACTATTATTGGTCAAAAGATCACTATCATGAATTGTTAAGTTTTAAAAAGGCGAGGTTACACTATTCAACTTGTGCTAGAAGCGAGTCTTCTCAGTTGTTTCTTAAAGAGTAAAGTTAAGAAATAGTCGTGACATTTTCATTACAATGCTTTAAATTATACTTCGTAAATTAAATAATAGTTTCATATATTACCATTACTTCAGGTTTTTTGTTAAGCTTATTAGAATTTACCTGAAGGTATTTCGAGATGTTTGACTTCAAAATTCGGTTTTTACACCAAGAAAAACCCAGGAACTTGAGAAATGAGAAAATATCTTTCTAACATTTTCTCTTCTATTATTAAAATACTAATGCATGTAGACAGTTTGGAGAAATCATTATGGTAAGCTGGTGCTCGTATTAAGGCTGCGACACAGTTATCTAATGTAATCCTGGATGAATTACTCAACCGCTCCGAGAAATAAATTTGTTTCGAGTGGACGCATTATTTATGATGACTTGCTCTCTTCAGTTTCAAACTTTCGTGGAACATGGCAACGCATCAAGAGTTTTTTTTTCAGGTATAAGATCATTAATATCTTTCGGGGAATATTTATGTATTCATTTGTGACTTTCTTGTATTTCTCAAGACCACGTGAATGAATTATTGACAAAAATGGCCATTAGATGTTTTTTTCTGAGAATCATATATAGGTCAATCTAAATGGTAAAAAATACCAAAATGTGATGCTATGTAATGTGATAAAAAGTAGCATTCCGGATGAGCACTATTAATGAACCAGATACGATATGAAAATAAGAACTTTAATATTGTGAGGGGGACACATTTCTTTATGAATCTTCGTTTTCATAATACAGTTGAGATGACGTAATGATTACAGAATCTGTCGCAAATATTGCAGTTTTGTGGACTCCGCCATAAAGTTATATATTTTTTAAATTGATAATATGTATTTTGAAGGTTATGTTTAGATGGGATAAAAATAGATACCACACAAATATATAATGCTGGTGATGTTATTTTGTTGGCATGACTGTAAAGAGAACAACAAAGTTCCTTCGCCACATCAATTAATTTTCTTGATCGACTCTGTGCGTAAACTGTTGATGACGTCTAGACCAAACGTGATAAATTTTAACTTGCAAAGCAAATATGGTTCAAAATAAGAGCAAGGAGATTTCGAAATCCCATTTCCGTGAGTTTTTTCCGTGACAAGCGATCATACTAAGTATGATACCTTTCCTCCGTGGATAGGAACTCGCTAGTGAAGAGTTGAAATTACATCAAGACACGTAGGTACTTGGATACAGGGTTCATGTGCTCCCAGCATATGGAGTCGCTTGTGATCGCTAATCCCCTCTATGAAGACGTAGTGCAGATTAACCGGAGCTGTTCAGGTGGATGTGGTGTATAGACTTTGGGAGTCTACGCGGGTGGTGCAGTGGTAGCTCCCCTGCGGCTATAGTAGATGGTTCCGGGTTCGAGTCACCATTTTCACCCGGCCATGGACAATGCAACCACTCCTCCTCGAATAGGTATTCGGAAGTTAAAAGTTGATACTCAAAATACGTTACCGGGGATTATTATTATTATTATTTACATTATTCCTATTAAATTTACGTGTTCATACCTCAGTGTGTTTCCTTTTTCATCTCTACAAGTGTCCCCCGTATCGTCTGACTGCTATTCTCTATTCTTTGTTCCCCGTCAGACCTACGCCTGACGATCTAGTCTGAGATAAACGTATCTCTTGAGAACTGGTCGAACAGAAGTGAGCATCCGTTTCGAATATTCGATTTCGAAGGGGACGGATCGTCTGTTCGACTATGACTGATCGCTGACTATTTTTCCTTTCTTTTATTTCGGTCCAAGAGCCTGTCGATCATATCCGAGGCAGCTTCCATTGCGAAACACGTCTCAACATATCGTCTTATGACGGGTCCGGCTCGAGAAAGGGGTCTAGTAATGATTTAGAAGAGAATCGATTACAAATTTTCGGGAGAGATGATCGAGATTGTATCGACACTCCTTACGAAATGCAGTATTATTCAGTTACGCCACGGAAACCAACTTTCGGTCACACGTGTTAGTATTATATTGACTCACACTGAAGATTCGTGCCTTTGTTCAATTACCACTAAGTCTTAAGAACTTCAACATAAAATCTAAGACTTTTTGTGTTCACTTTGGCTAGTATTCTACTTAGTATTACCGCGAAAAATGTGATTTCTATATTTCTTAATCAAAGTTATTACTCACTTGATTTATCATCGACTAAGTTCGTGATACCATGTTTAAAACAAAGTACCTCGAATATGTCTTCAAGAAAGTATGTCAGTTCAGGGTTTTTAATAAATTACTTTAATATTAATTATGGAAATTTATTTAATATGACCAAAGGTTACACAATTCGACACTAAATACAGCGGTAGGCTTCGAAATACTTATTGTAGGTTTGATTACGACGTGGGAGTACGAAGATCTCCTCAAATTTCGTAGTATTCTCTTCTAACAAAAAAGAGACATGACGACGACTCAAATCACGAGTAGAAACGTTGTGTTTCTAAATAACACAATAAAAATATGTTCATTGTCCACAAAAGGACGTAAGCCATTATTTATTTATTTATTTATTTATTTATTTTTGATTACATATTTGATTACGTATAAAGTAGAGTTCTTTATCATTACAAAATTGATGCAAATACACTGTGGTAGACAGTAGGATTGTTCAGAACAATAAATGTAAAAACCAATATAAAACTCGAAATGTTAAAAATGTAGAACGGTGGTATGCAATATGCAAGTTTGGTGTTTGAAAAACCTACCCATATTACTTTCGAGATTAAATTGTTCTGGCGGATATGAACGCGGTTCGTTAACTCATGACTTATATTATAAGATATATTTTTACGTATGGTTGCTGAAATACTAAACTTACATTATTTACTACAAGAGCAATAATCCACTCGGTATCTCTGAGATCCATTACTCACTATATCTACAACCGTACATCGTTTTGGCATACACAAATGTCAACATTCCACAACACAATAAATTCCAGACTCCTTTCGCAAGATAAATATTTCCATATATCTCACAGCTTCTCCTTGCTCCCACGGACTGAGCGGTCTCAAGCCTAGTCTTCCATTCTATACTGTTTCTCGGTTCGAATGTTCTATCTCTTCATCACCAGTATCATCATTCACAAGCGTTCAGATGGTTGCATCGTCTCACTTGAGAACTGGGATTAGATTCTACCGTAACTTACCTTCCTTGCAAATACTTATTTCTCCATCATTTATTGTATTTCTTAATTTTTATTGTATTTCTTTATTCGTCACTTCGTTCAATAAAATAAATGATTTTTATAAAGAGTTACGGAAAGTTATGATAAATAAATGTATTGTCAAAAAAGAAGATACAAACTGCGTATGACCACGTGGAGGACCATAAACATTTATTTATTGTATTATGTATATATTTATATTAACATTTATTTATTACAGTTTATAAATCAAGTATTCGTTTGACCTCTTAACTTTATCATGTATATATGGTTATTGTGGAGCGTTAACAACATTATCAAAGAATGTTAAATTAAAAGTCGTTTGTGTGTCAGCAACATACAAACGACATCTAATTTATCATTCTTTATCATGTATGTTAACTTCATTTTCGATGTTTTATTCATTACTACTATACTACGTTTATTTGGAATCAATAAAAATTGTTGCACATTTTGGAATGTTTGGTTTTAATAGAAAATAATTCTCGACATAAATCATCCGAAAGTTCGTGACAATTTCAGAATAACCGTTCTAATTACCAAAAACATTTCATACATTTCGCTAATATATGATCCATTCATTTTTAGTATCTCTGTTCTTAAGAGTTCAGAAAGAAAAGGGTTCATTTTCTTTGAAGTAGGTATGTGTCTCCGCCAGACCTCGTATCATCTTGCAGAGTATTTACCAACAAGGCAGTTTTTCATTCGTTGATCTGATGTATTCCTCCCGGTTTGTTTATTTATGGATAAATTCAACATGAGGTATATCGATGGAAACTTCAGATGTGTTATTATGGAAGCCCTACACTGATATCCATTATCTGATTTTCTCTCTTACGTTTGTAGATGGAAATCATACTTAGTTGCCACATTATACTTTATGGAGGCAGCTGTGATCTGTCATTGAAACAAATATTTTCATCCTCTTATTCAAACAAAATATATCGCCGCAGGTATGCGCTACGTGTTATTTAGCCATTAAGGTATCCTACTACGTTTATTTCATTCTTGAAATTTCTTTTAAGTTATTATACTTTGAACCCATGTTTTCAATGAGAAGTACTGTTCACGTCAAGAGGTTTTACGTTCAAACAAAATATCTAAACCAACGCCCAAGAGAAGTTATTTCAATAATGAAATGTGAGAATTACAAAGAATAAGATAAGCGGGTAGTATGGATTTTTGTCCACTTCCAAGATTTATCTTCACTTTATTTATAGGACTTTACAACCTTTTCTGCAACCCTTAGATGATCGAAGTGAAATAAAACATGCAGGAAAGCAGACCAATCGTAATTTCACAGATTTAAATTTTATCCCATTCTTTATTTTTTATAAGTATTAAATCCGGCACTGCCCTTGGGTCCTTGATTGGAATAGATGGGATAGTCCCTTACTTGTTTCTCGATTAGTTTATTATCCCCCACGTGATCATACGCAGCTTGAAACCGCTGTTTTTCAATAAAGTTTATTTATAATTTATTTATTTATATTTATTATTCAATCACATCGTCCCATATATCTTCATATATCATCCATCTTGTATTCAAGACTATTCCTGGTGTTCATTCCAATTCTAAAAATATACAACGAGAACCGATACATATCCAATATTTCCCTCTGTTTTAAGAACATTCGGAAAACTAAAACAAATAAATATATTTTGAAAAAAAGAACGGAAATTTCAAATGTAACTTGATGTTACAACAATATTGTTCACAAATCATCAACCAATTAAACTTTTAATTTGAAACTTTCATATTTCTTATTAAACCAATGTCTGGGCATTTTAAATAATACATTATTTATTGTTACAATATTTCTCATTACAAATTTTTCATTTCGTTTCACAACTCGATTGCTGAAAAACTGAATATTTTTATTGTATTTTCTCGTTGTTTTATATCAACCAAATTTTATTTCTTCCAGTTTACATTATCCTATTTTTAAAAAAGTTTTAACACAATACTATTTAATTTACCATGACATCATTAGTTGACGACTGAGGAGTACAAACAATGAAACGGAGGCATTGCGATTTAGGATACTCGCTTACTGGAAAAGTGAATTTTCGAATTACACCCAAATTCCGCAGAGAACATTGCAAGGAGAGGGAATTAATACGTAATTAAATGATGCGGTAATCAACATCGTCAATAGTGATAATTAAAATAAAATTAATATTTGATAAATATTTTCGGAGTTGTTTCGAATCAACGAAAACAATTCGTCCAGTAAAACAGTTTTTGGAAAAAACTCGTCCCTTTACATCCTTTGACAAAATGAATTCACATTGATGTAATAAAATGGTATCTAACTTTCAGCTCAAAAGCGAAAGAAAACTGGCAAAAGAACTCACCCTCCAGACATGTTCCATAATAAATTGCAACCTAGAGTAAAGATTATTGAATATAAACTATTCAATAATGCGTATTTTTCTGAAACTATCCTCATTGTACCATAATTTGACTATTCAAGGAAAGGGACAGTTTAAATCGCTGATGTTAACGTATTATATCCGTCAGAGCGACTAGGCTTAAGTATCCCCTCAAAAAATTTTCAAATGAACCTTTCTCTATCCAGTGTCGATGTATTTTCATACCCTTACAACGCAAAATTTTGAATTATTTGACTTTAAATTACTATGTGCTTATGTGGAGAAACATTCGCGGGATTTTTTTTTAAATTTCCTGACAAAAGTAACGGCTTAACATAGCGAAAAAAACTATGAAAACATAGCTAACGTAAATAAGAACGTAATGGCGTTAAGATTTTCATACTTTACGGGGCATTTACAAAAAAAAAAATCATCAAAAACTGTGGAAAAAACTAATGGAAATGACAGCCGCATCACGTGACTGAAGACAATGCGACCCTTGTCAAAGCAAGAGTAAAACGACAATCTAAATTTATTATAAAGTTTTCAAATCACAAAGTAATTATCCTCAATCAATAGTAAGAACCAGTAGAATGAACTATTAACTAATTAGAACTCCTTTTGTTGAATCTTTCCAAGTTGTCAACTTGACATCAGTCAACACTGATGTAATATCTCAAGTAATACAAAGTATTTGGAAGAGGAAAGACTATTTAAGCCATGTCCAGTGGTTCATTTCTATCATTAACTCCACAGCTCTCGTCTTTTCTTGTGATCCACGCCACCTCACTCCGTGTACTGTCCGTCATCCCTAGTCTCGTCTCGTAATGAATCCCAGACCCTTCCGCTACCTTTCTCCTCCACCACCGCTGGGCGTCAGCTCCGCCGCGGCGGCAGCCCCAGCCTCCGCCTGACATGTTTACTACGGCAGGTACTTAGCGCGGAGAGCCGCTGCGGCGACGGAGGCGACCGGCTGGCCTGGTGGAAGAGACCGCTCGACCGCTGGCTCGCTGCAGGGCGGGGCGGACCCCGCTCACTGCTCGGGCGCCTGCTCCGCTCCACGCCGCCCATGAATATTAACACTCCCGTGCCTCCTCACGGTGCCATGGCGCGGCGCCACGCCCGCGCGTACACGGGTGAGTGTGGTGGAGGGGGAGTAGCGCCACGCGCTCCTTCGTTGCTGCGGAGGCCGGCCGCCGTGTTACTCAGCGCCCAAGGGGCTCGCGAGACGTGGTAATTTTCCCTTTAGTTTATAGGAATCTTTGGGTACGCGCTGCGCCCTCCACCGGACTGTGGGAATAAGAGAGAGAGAGAGATTGGAAACGCAATGATTTGGACGCGACCACTTTCTGTGTACGTAGGCTTGGGCTTTCACGGAGTCGGTAAATGTTGGAATGTCGAAGTGACGCTGCGATTCCACAGATAAATCTACTAACGTTTCGGTTATTATTCGATTACGTTCCCAAGCTCATGAGAGACGCATTGCCTGCCATATTATAATATTTCTATACACGTTATCTCCTGTAAACAAATCAGCTGAATCTCATCATGATAACGTCTGTATACACAGTTATAACTATAATAGAGGATCATAGAAGAAACGTAAAATCAGAACATCAAAGTGTTTTAACAAAATACATTTATTCAATGATCACTCTATGGATTTGTATGGTGTTGGACTTTTAAATAATGAAAAAGAAAAAGAATTAAAAGGTGTATTTCGGAGACGTTATTTATTAAATGTACTGACAATGTATTAAATTTAGAATTAGACATTGAAAAACCTCATTTAGATTACAATTTAATGTTTTTTTAATAGGTATGTGTTTTGTTTTGTCTCATTTTTATACAAATTCTATGACTTGTATAAGTTCCTTGTTATGATGTATCTGTTCTTTGACTAAGTCAGTGATAGTTCTTACATTTCTAACTTAGGTGCCAAGGTGGCTCACTCACTTTTTGTTATTTTTAATATTTTAGTGTAAATATTACCTGATGATGATTCATATCAGGATCGGAACGTAGTAACGTCATAGTTAATTGGTGAAATATATGATGTATCTATTTAATAAGGTCGAGTATTTTATGACAGTAAGTTGAGACTTCAATTCTTTTATAGTGAAGACATCTAACAATATACTTATATTACCATGTTGAATTAAATTTCTATTTGTAAAAGAATACAGAACACTTATCCAAAATTTGTCAGATAAAGAGCTTGTGCATTTAAATATTGATGAGGTACAGAGTGTGAAAATATACGCATTCCAATACACAGTTGCTATTAATGAGCAATGTTCGATCATTGGGTCAGTAAGTAAGATATTGCGCATACTCCTCCACGATAAACTAGTGGTGCAAAACCATTGGACATACTTTCTGATATACGCTTCTCCGTCTGCAGCATGGAGTGAAAATATTATATAGTGAAAGGGTCATTTCTGGCGTGTTCCTCTATATTTTAGTCGTCTTCCAGTGCTCTGTTCACGCTCAAAGTCGCTAGATGAACTTATTACTGTCTTATATTAAGAAATTTGAGAGTAAAATAAACATTCAGAAGAATATTTCAAAACAAATAGCGACATATCAGTTTTATAAATATCGTAAGAGTGTTGTGTAAATGTAATTTCGTTGTAGACAGAAATGTACTTATTTTTGGATTTGCAGAGCGTTTTCTGTCCTCCTATGTATTTTATCATTATCTTATCTTTCATTTCAGTTTACTAACAGTGTATTCTACGTCTGCTTGGTCCATTTACACTGTTAAATATTGTTCTTCTTGAAACAGTAAACAAGTGCGTAAATGTAGTAGATGACGAAATATCACTAATGCGGATGTAATGCATACTAATTCTACGTTACGTACAGGAAATGTAAGCAAAATCGTTGGACCAGTTTTTGAAGAATATACAAAAGTGTACTTTGACCTTCATGTGAAGTGCCCTTTGTGTCGAAGTAAAGAGAAAATTGAAGGGACGTGCATATATTAGAAGTAAATTCTACCCTATATACGAAAAAGGAAAATAAAAATATTTTACCATTCAATCAGGAGTGTTGCGCACAGACGGACGGACGGATGTTATGCCAAAAATCACTTTTTCGGAATCAGGGATCACCAAAACGAATACATCCGCAAAAATCTCGTCTTCGAAGTTTTTCACGATTACAATACTTTCTATGTACTACGTATACGAGAAAGTAAAAAGTAACCGCGGAATCCAATGAGCAGTCCGCGCACAATGTAGACGTTAATTATCAAGTTTGAAATTAACCAATATTATCCCACTTTCTCATTTTTACCTTTGACCACCATCACGCTTCAGTTGGTATACACTCGTACTATAACGTTACATCGGACTACGTGGGTTTTGAAGTTCTTGGACGAGCAGGTACGTGATTAAATCTCTCATTTTCGTACTGGGATTTATACAGTATATGTCTAACCAGTAAGTTTGCAGTTTTTCCAATAAGCAACATAGACGTCTCAAGAGCTCATACCATTCTCCCGTTCTACATAATAAATCACTAAAAATATATATCATTTGTATTTGTTTTTTAATCTATATCCACTTGACATGGCTGAAGTCTTCCTTCTTCCAAATACTTCGTATTACTAAACATCGGCGATTTAAATTGTCTCTTTCCTTTACCCTTGAGACAGTCACATTATGGAACAAACTTGATAGCACAATGAGAATATTTCAGAAACATACTCATTAATGAACAGTTTATTATTATCTTAACCCTCGGTTGCGATTTGATATGGAAGTTGTGATTTGATATGGAAGTCCCGATTTGATATGGAAGTTGTGATTTGATATGGAAGTCCCGATTTGATATGGAAGTTGCGATTTGATATGGAAGTTGCGATTTGATATGGAAGTTGCGATTTGATATGGAAGTTGCGATTTGATATGGAAGTTGCGATTTGATATGGACGTTGCGATTTGATATGGACTTGTATGGATTGTGATGAATGTGTGTGTGTGTATGTGTATATATATATATATATATATATATATATATATATATATATATATATATGTGTGTGTGTATGTGTGTGTATGTGTGTGTGTGTATGAAGAAAAGTATATACACTCCCAAGAACTTGTGGGAGGATCCATTAAGTAATTTGTTAACATTATCCGTTTCATGTCTGAGAATCGTTGGTAAATCTGCAGCAAGATCGATATTCTCCGTATTTTTGTGTATTTTCTGCAGTCAGTTAGCAGGTAACGCACTGTCAAAGAAGAACTATTATCGTCACATACGACTTGATCACCAAATTTTAAGAGAACTTACCACATATTTACCACTTACTAGTGTTATTGTTTCTATTTTAACGCCTTTTATTATATATCAAGAGATACATTCCTCAGTTTAATGAGTATATAAGAATTCGCGAGTGGAATAGGGTAGAAAAAAGAAATAGAACTCCTTTCCGTAACTGTCTGAAAAGCCAATGCATCTCATAGCTCCGAGATGAAATTAATACTGTAATCTGAATCATATCTACGTGTATAGTCCTGCCCATCAGGATCGCGCCATAATGAATATTCCGCCTGCGTCAGTCAGCATGGGCTTTCGACAGCGACACAGCCAAGTGACTGCGCCTGCGCGTGCCAGAAAGCAAGCGACGACAGGCGAGTGAAGGCGAGGGGGCGGTGAAGTGACGAGCAGGTGGGCGGGCGGCAGAGCGCGCCTTCACCGCTCTCCGCTGTCACACGGCGCGGCGCGGTGCGGCGACAGCACCTGACAGCACTGGCGCGCACACACGGGACAGCAGCGGGGAGACGGCCGGCATTGCCATCTTAACACTGCCATTTCGAAAAGGTTCTTTAACGTCGTCCTTGGGTGCTAATCTTCCATCTTATTGTTCAGGCCGAGAGTAAATATGTTGATAATTTCTTTGTCGCATTCTTGTCGGTAACATTTAATTCCTCTTCATACATTCATATCCTCCCCTCCCTTTTCAAAAGATACCGATAGTTCGTCTGTAGGTGCAAATTAATGGGTATTATACCAGTGAGAACATTAAGAGCGTCTGAAACATATAAATATATAGGAGACGTGCGGTATGCAATGAAGAATAGAAAACGGTTTCAACCACCGAAAATTATGATACAATTCTCAACAGGACACCGGGACTTCAGACAATATTTGAAGAGATTTTGCGTGAGGGATGAAGAGGGATGAAGAAAACACGGATCACATGTCGTGGAATTGCCCTTTATTCGTTCCAGAACGGGCTCGTTACTTTCGAGAATATGGAAAATACGACGTAATAACAACCAAATTAATAGACAGAAAGTAAATACGAAGCTTTCATGACATATGTGAGCAAAATTGAAAGCATTCGTCAGTCTAAGGGATGGTAGATATGCACATGCCTCTTCGCTAGTGGTAATGGACAACGCCAAGTAGTCAAAGTTGAGCAGCGCAAAGACCAGAACCGCAAATAGAGAACAAAATGCTAATAATTCCTTGTATTACTTTAGCAACATAGACAAGAAGACTGAGTCAATACAATGTCTCTCTTTTTCTTGATTATGTAACAATTTATAAGGTGGTGACTGTTTCAATAAATAATGTAGAATGTAGGCTCTTTAGCAGACACTGGGGGAACCAAGGGGCACGTACCCCTCCCGAAAATCGAAATAGAAATAGAATAGGAAACCGCAAGAAATTTTTTCTGGAAAGTTCTTTTACTTCGATAGACAACCGGTACGCCCAATGAAAGCAATGAGACGAACTAATAATATCTTACTAAAAAGACGACTTCATAGGACAAACATTCGACTTATTTTGCTCTTAAAAATTTCCACTCCTACGTTGGAACTTGGGCATAGAGATGTGACATTTCACTGTTTCTAGTATACTCCAGTAAGTTCCTAGCCATTTATCTAATGGAAAATTACATCGGTAAAATTTACAAGAGAGAGGTATCCGATAAAGTGTAATTCATAAAAAAAGAGAAATATAATTTGTAATTGGAATATTGGTACTTTATCAGTAAAATAATTACAATAGAAATGTTTTATTGGTGTTCTTTTGAAATGTGTAATAACATTGTACGATTTATGAATGATGGTAAAATATTTCCTTCATGGACCCCAACCAAAATCAAATCCTGTATCCACTCCTGATAACGGATATTTTCTATGGGATGTATAATAATAAATGTATTGTCAAAAAAGCAGTACAAACTGCGTTTGACCACGTGGAGGACAATAAACTAATTTACTCTCCGGAAGCAAGCAAGGAATCGTCCCATCAATTCCAATCAAGGGCCTTAAGGCAGAGGTGGATCCAAAAATTTCAGCAAAAATTCCTAGATAAGATAAAAAGTTAGCTACGAGTTATAATACTAATAGACTGTATTATTATAATATGTTTGTAATTTAACACAAAAAAATTATTTTACGAGTACAAATTATCGAACTATAGATTATTCTGAGTATAGTGTTTAAAAATCATAAGAATTGAAATAACACTAAATTCTCGATTTATTGTTACAATAAACACGCCCCCAGACAAAACCTAGAGAACCTGTATAATATATCCGCCTCTACCCGAAGGAAAACCGGAACAAAACCCGGGCCAGGATAGGGCTACAGAAAGTGCACAACGTAGGGTTGATAAAATATCATTACGAACGTACATACACGTACCTCCGTGGGGATTTTTTCCTTCCTTTCCGTGGGGACCTTCCTTTGGCGACACTAAGAACATGCTAAATAATAATTACAAATAGCAGTATCGTTGATGTTGTTAATTGAAAGCAAATGTTCTGTGAGGCATAGCAAATCGAATGGATTTTCGTGTACCAGAATTTCAATGTCTGTCAATTTGTTTGAAAGGGATTGGACGTTATGATGATATATAATTATTTTGTTTTCGCGAAGAGTTTGTAATTCACGAGAAATGGAATCGATGTTAGATTGTGGAGAGGAATTTGAATTTGGTACAGCTTCTATATCATCATCACGTACATGAATCCGCAAATGTCCCCTAGATTCCTCATTCCTTTTCTGCGTTTCAGGAAGGAACAAATCATACAAATGAAGAATCGTATGTTAAAGCATTAAAAGTATTTTTAGAATGTTGGAGTATTAAAAGCTGTGATAGTGCACACCATTGAGTTACGAACAACATTGCGAAGCAATTTTGATTCCGGCTTGAGCGCATTAAACACTCTAATATTGCGACACAAGGTTAAGTCCATGCATTCTTATTATATTGATTACGCAAAAAAGAAAACGTTGAGAAGTCTGAGTAATAAACATGAACAAAAATAGTGCCTTTGGAATTCAAGTACATAATTGAACGTAGGTTGTTCCGTAACGTTTATAACGTCAACAAATTGTAAATTTGCAACATCACGAAGAAGAAAAACGTTCGAAGCAAATTACAAGTTGAGCATTCGTTTGTCGTAATTTGAGGAAAGAATCGTATAGCTCCAAGTGGAAGCAAAGCCAATTTCCGAAAACAGATAAACTCTCGTAAATTCCAGAGGCGCACAGTACACTTACGCAACTGGAGCAGTAGTCTGTCTTAAGAAGAAACAGGATCAAAGTCAAGATGGTAAGGAATAATGGTAAGGTAAGTCAAGATGGTAACAACATTGTACAATTTATGAATGATTGTAAAATATTTCCTTTATGGACCCCAACCAAAATCAAATCCTGTATCCATCCTTGATAACGGATCTTTTCCATGGGATGTATAATAATAAATTTATTGTCAAAAAAGCAGTTTAAGTGCCTATGACCACGTGGAGGACAATAAACTAATTTACTCTCCGGAAGCAAGCAAGGGACCATCCCATCAATTCCGATCAAGGATCCTAAGGCACAGGCGGATTCAAAAATTTCAGCAAAAAATTCCTAGATAAGATAAAAAGTTAACTGCAAGTTATAACACTAATGGAATGTCAATTTGTTTAGAAGCAAAATAAGTAGCAGAATATATGATTTATTAATATTCTATTTCATATTTGAGAATTCTTTAACTGCGATCAGTTTAAAAACTTTTTTACCGCACTCTACTTATATATCATAGACTCCATCCACAACCTCTACAGTCTTTTCGACTGTTTGACATACAATTGAATGCGTAATTTCTTTCTGGAAGATATCGTTTTTCCCATCAGCTGTTTACCGCGGCAGTTTCAACATTGCAATTCTATTTCGAGAAAACGGTGAAGATATACTAAGTTACTATAGAGATATGGGTTGTATTTCGTATGAATGTTGTGTAAAACACAAATAATGTCTTGTAATGTGTTAAATATATCAAATGTTTTCTTTATGTGATAGGAATGTATTGGCCGGAGTGAGAGGCTACGTTTGTATTGAAAGAAAGAATGACAGGATTTAAGAAAGGTATTGTAGAAAGGTCAGTGCCTTAGTCTCGGGGACTCCTCAGAATGATTGGCCGATCAGTTTGTGTTTAAAACAAAGTTTACCTCCTCCGTGGCTCAGGTGATAGTATTCTAACTCATTACCAAATCATCCCGGGTTCAATTCCCGGTGGTGCCAGAAAACGTCCAGTTCGAAAAGCCACTTGAAAATCCCAGTTCATATAGCTGTGACTAATGAAAAAGCGAACCCTCCTCCCTCTATCCACATCCTCCTAGTATCAATAACTCTAACTACTACTAACTACTAATTCTAACCCCTCCACGTGGGCCAATCCCACGTTGGTAATCCCAGTTAAGCGTCCCACCTATTAACAATAACCTACCACCCACTTTTTATTACCTATCACTCCATGTAGATAAGCTTCAATAGCACACTTCTTTTCCCATTTACAAATGCTACAATAAAAAAAACAAAGTTATGCTTGTAACAATATTTGGAGAGAAATATTTTTTCAAGACTCGAAGTTTTTGTAAAAGAATTAAACTCACAAAGTCATATTGTGCTCCTGTTCTTTGAAACAACATTTCATGTCGTGATAGACCTTTATTTTGTCCCTCGAATACGCGTATTCGAAACACTACCTCACGAACCACCACGGCGTCCATGACGTTCTCAGACGCAATTACAAGTGTACGAAGGAGCCACGCTCCGTGTTTGATAGCAGCGACCCAAGCGGGAGACATCGGCATTAATCAGGAGGGGGAAGAGAGGCAGTTGAAACAAAAGGGAGCAGACAGAAGATGCACAGCACTCGCTAGTTGATGAAAGGTCGGCGAAGAGAGTGAAAGATGGGGCAGTTGTTATGTTCACCGTCTGGTGACACCGAAGCCTAGTAAAATGATTGGTGTGAGGGATAACGATGACGGATAAGAAACAATGTTAATAATACGAAGACAACACCCACTATTATAAAAGTAGAAACAACACTTTCTCCTTTCGTAGCTCATTGCGAGCTCGGACGTCTTAGTTATGATTCTTATCTTTTACACCAGTCGGTATTAGCGGAAACCTCGAGCGGTTTGTAACTCGTGAAGTAAATTTCTGTTGTGACGTGTTTCCTAAATTAACCTAGAAATTCACTGAAACCGAAGTTAGAGTACCCGGCCAGAGTTTGGATACACCGGATCTGCAAAACTTCAAACCGTTCGGTATTTGATTTAGGAACTCAGCATGCCAGCTTCCTGCTCAGACTCTAGGATAGGTGATAAAATTATGATGGCACTGAAGAAATTTCCTTTAATAATAATAATAATAAAATGCCTTCATTACTAGAGAGGCTCAAGTAGCTACTCTTCCGCATGAGCACATTCCACCTTTATTACTCTGTCTCAAGAGAAAGAGGAGAAATCCTATAACCGTTTGAGTAAACAGTGAATGACTATGCATTTTTTAACTAAGTGGTGTGACTCGGTGAGAAAGTACACTACTAGTATCTTCTAAACGGATACAGATATTAAAGTGGTGTTTTAACTTTGATAAGAAGTGGAACTGATTGTTGAATGTATACAAATGGTTTGTAGCTTATTAGCAACAGACATTTTGACACGCTTATTGTTTAAAATGAACGATGTATCTTTATTGCTACTTTAACACCCAAGAAAAAACAAATAATGTTATTGGATTTTGTGCTTCCTAATCCGAAATGATATTTAATATCCCTTGATTTGATTTGAGGGTGGGTGTAACATCTGGACCAGTGCAGTTTATAGATTTTTGAAATATTAACATTTTGAAGCATTTTGCTAGCCGGAAAATCCTAAGGAGATTAAGTGTCGGGCCAGTCGCCGCCAAATAAGGAAAAATACCGCTACTAAGACTTCCCGTTTATTGTGTAGAGGCTGAACAGTTCCCATCTACTTCTGAAAACTGAGATGAACGCCCTCAGAAGAAAAGCGAGTGTGGAGGGAATATTCCAGTGGTCGCCAAAAATAATGGTCAGCCAAAAGGGACGCAGTATTCTCAGAAGCTGAGGGGTGACCAAGCTGATGTAGAGTGCTCAGTACAGTAGCGAGGGTGTAGTCACGTGACCTCCGCTCGTGTATATATTGGGAGGATTGCAGATCCTAAGTGACTTTCAGACCTTTCTGCGGAAGTGTATGGAAGTACGCAGGTTATTTGAAATGTAACTTGGTTAGTTTTGGTCGTCAGACCACTGAGAATTGCTGCGGTAATTCTATTACATTGCTATTAGGCGCGAATGACGTAACTTGGAACAGTTAGTTATTTCGGGATAGCAACTTGGAAACTTTTGAGATTCGGATAATCTGGGTAGATTTCCGAGTTAATTCATAACACCAGTATCTATATCTGTGTGTAATTGTTGCTTTCAGATAGCAATAACTCTGTAATAACAAATTCAAACTTGTATTTATGATTTGAGAGTTTGTTTACATTTGTAAATATTCAGGTCTCTATTTAATTTGAATTACATATTTTATTGTTATTACACGTGTGTTTGATTGCTTGGGGAAACCAAGCTGGTGGCAGCGAACTCTACCATAAAGGTTGTGGTTTATGGTTGAACTCCGCTTCTAACCAAAAAATACGCACATCGCATCTGGGCTTGCGGTGTGCCGTAACAGTGGGTAAACATTAACACTCGAGTAATTTTATTGTCTTCCGTTTAATATATTTGTCCGATTAATAATGTTGATCATTTCGACATTTGTACTGAAAATACGAAATTGTAAGTTTTATATTATATGATAAAAAAACGCTTATGCTCTATATAGATCACTCGTTGAAAATATTTTATTAATATAATATTCTCCTGATATTAATATAATAAGTGAACTTTTCATTTTATTAACATTTTAGAGCGTTTCTTTAATAATGTCCTCTATATCCAGTCTACTATACTTCCAATAAAATTCATAATGGTACGAAGTTAAAATTACCTATGGAAGAAAATACGCAAATTTATTCTGTGGAAGAAAGAGACCATCCCATTAATTTCATGAACTACCCAGAGGCATACCGGAGAAACACTTAGGTCGGGAAGAAACTTAAATAGTAATTTATATACTTGTGCATGATATTCTTGTAGATGCCATGGATTTATGTAACTAAAGTATAAGTAAAATTATTCACTTATTTAACTACATTAAAAGCACTTATTGGTAAAATTAATATTGACATTTCTGTAACATTTTGAGAATTATCCCAAATTGTCATTCTGAGAGGCAATTAATTCAAGATGAGTCCATTATCAATTAATTTGTATCTTCATCTGAAGTTATCAACTCTTCCTTACAATCTAACTAGAATCGTAAATACCTTTGTACACAATCTGAACCTCCTTAGATGACGAGTTACATCAATTTTTCTCATCGTAAGACAGATTCTCTCCATGAAGTTAAATGCCATGTGATACCCAGAATGATATACAAGTAGCATTAAAGAGATGATTATATCGTCGTACGTATTCATGGAATAAAAATTCACAGCACACAGAAAACAGGAACTCAAATGTAAAACGAATAATACACTTTGTTTGTTTGAAGGAAAAAAAAACAAAGTTAAATTAATTCATATTTTCGGATTTCATTCATTCTCTTTTAAGAAGTCCTCGGATTTTCATACGGAACCGAACGGAAGCAAAAGCTGGAGACTCAGAATGAGATTTTCAATGTCAACATTCATTCGATTCATCGACTAAGAAATTCAAACCGGAATATTGAAGTGTTTGATCAACAAACAGAGAATATTTGCTAATAATTTTTAGCTTACACACTAAACCTATCAACAAATCTGTCGAAGGTTACTACGTTACTACATTGCTTGCGTTTCACATGGAAGAGGATTTCAAACAGCTGTAGATACAAAATACTTGAGAATTATTTTCATATGCTTTCTGCAGTGGGCAACGCGAATGTAAGGGAGTACGTGAAGCAAAAATAATTAGAAAAAAGTTTCCAAAATTGACGTTCATTTCTGTATTTCTGTTTAAAAATACTTTAAAGAAAATATATAAGAAATAATTTCTTGTAAAATATTCTTCAATGTAGGCATTGCCAAATCCAAATAAAGGATCAGTGTCTAATATNTAATATTGAACCTCAGCGAACAAGGTATTATCCCATCAATTCAAACCACATACCCGACAAGAACTACACGGATGTACACTAGATAGATTGCGGGGTTATGTAATATGTGTGTTCGTTTCATAAACGTAACATTATACATGGAAACAATGATTCAGCAATAAACTATCAACCAAGGATTTCAAGATATTCGATAAACATCTTTTATTTTTTACAGAAGTTATAATGTAATTGAAAATACCCGATAAATCCACTCATAAACTTAATATGCACATTTCTACACAAATTCTTGTCACATCTTTTTCCTTGATTGTAGCGTATTTGTAAATAGGATATGAAGCGTCCTACTGAAGCTTATCCACATGAGACGAAAGGAAGCAGGATTATTATTATTATTATTAAGTAAATTCCCAGAAATGTTGGATTTGGAGGAAATATTCTATTTTTTTAATAATGAGTTTTGTTTTGGCACTTGTTCATGCGTATCCATGCGGACCAATCCATGCCCATACATGTACATTTTTGGATTTAGATGGATATAATATGCAAATATGAAGGTGTTCCAACTCATATTTGCACGAGTGTATATATATATATACAGCTTGGAACGTTTCAAAAATGCACTATTATTTTTACTATTATTATTACTTGGCCCACATGGAAGTGTTAGTAGAAGTAGTTAGTAATAGTACGAGCTAATGATATTAGGAGTAGTAGGGAGTGAATAGAAGGAGGAGGATTCGCTTTTCAACTGTCACAACTATATGAACTAAGATGTTGTAATGAAAAGCACACGGAGTAATTCAGTGACAAGCAAGCATGCTAGCCACTTAGCTACCAGACTTGCTGACCCTTATAAGCAGAATAAATTGTATATTTTGGTGGTAAATTCCATACGTATTCTTGTTCATTAATCTCCACATAAACACCGAATTTAATGTAAGTAGATTCACATCGCTTTCTTTATATTTACGGAAGACTCACACATGTAGATTTTGAGATCGAGGAAGAGATTATAGAAAATATCAGGAACTACAATGTAAATAAAAAAAACAAAAGCCCAATATTTGTTAGCGCATAAAATCTGTGTAAATGTCATGCAACGTCGCGTGACTGGGTATTTACCCCGCTTCTGTATACAAATGTGTTCGATTTTACTTGAGTATCGATCACTACATATGACATTTCAAAATCAAAGAAATTTGCTTCAAGTAAAGAGAAATTTTGGATAAGTGTTGTTACGGGGATTTAAACATTTCAATGAAACGTTTCATACATTTATTTAAAATATATTAAATTACGTTACTCATTTTGAGTATTTTTCTTCTTTAATACTCAAAATAAATATATCAGAAAATCCAATCGTCATTTCACAATATATTAATGACATTAAGTATTAATAAAATATCCTCATATTTGTATAACAATTATAATTCAATTAATTAAGTGTATCGAGAAAAATCGTGGTCATTCCTTTTTCTTTTTTTTCAATTTTCCCTAAGAAGCGTGCAATTTATCGAAAGAGTTGAGAAAAAAAAACATTTTGTTGGAAATAAATTTTAATTTTCTCAATTTTTTTAATTAACATAAATGATTTTTTTCTCTATTACGGCTCGAATAAAATATTATATAATTATTTTAGTGAAAGTATATAAATGAGTCTCACGTCCGTCAAAGGAATCGGTTCCGGGTCACAACGGACAACCCTTTAAGGCACACAATGCAACCCGCATTGCTCATATGCAACATGCTCCGTGCTCCTTCAAATTTACAACATATCACTAGCTAAAAAACACTTTTTTCCTGTCCTATTTCAAGAATTGCATTTTTTATCAACGTTTTACATAATACACCAAATTAACACACATTTGGTTGCCCCCGTCTTCAACACAGTTATTGCGGGGTTTTCATTAAGCTGTATCCCTATTTCTTAAGTCTCTATGCGGTAATGGAGCGCCCCCATCCACTTTAATGCGAGTATGGCTATATTACATACCTCATCAACTTATAGTGAAAAAACTCGAATATATTTCTTTTTCCCATATTAAAGAACTCTTTTGTCGAAAAGATATAATTTTTCCCTTTTATCTTCTTTATAAATTTTGCCCTCTCTATCCCATGAAAATCACGTTTCCATAACATATGGTATAATGTGCTCTTGTCTTACTTACATTCACAGATGCAATACTTTTACCAAAAATCTTTAAATATGATTCAAAATTCAAGGTTGAAACCATTTTTTGTCTTTTTTTTTTCATTGACAATCCTGAATAAAATCGTAACAGCTTGAATTAATGTTTCGTACCTGAATTGACGCAACGGAATAAGTGGTACTAAGAATGTCAAGTTACCAAATTATTTACCATTGCTGACTAAATATAAAATATCATGGTGCAACGTCACAAAAATCATAAATCAACGTTGCCTAGACTAGATAGCGTAGGTCAACTGTCACTCGCTGCATGGCTGTGGCGTCCTTTATATTTAGAGAGACGACATCTAGAACTAATTTACAATGAGTACTGAGTAGATTCTCATGCTTTGGCGGGGCATCTGAGCGCGTATATCATCTCATGGACACAAAAGTGGGACCAATATGACCGCTCTTCGTTGGCTTCTCACTCACTGCCATCTCATTGCCTCATGAAAGAAGTATGGCCATGTTTCACTGCAAGAGGACCAAAATATCAGTCATCAGTATATCTTCCGTGGGTAGTGGTAACTATTTTAATGCGTACTATTTGTCGCGAGGGGAAAATGGCTACCGTGTGCCTATTTCACTGCATTATATTACTGCATTTCCGTTCAACAATTCCTTAATTTCCCGGAAAAGCCTTCAACTATAGAACTATTCTTTTTAGTATATGGTAGTTCTATTTGTGATATGGTAGTTTTATATCGACTACAATCATGCACAATGTCAAGAGGGAACTCGGTGGGATCCAGGTATCTCCCGAAAGAACTACCTCTATCAAATATTGTTCATTAACAAGAAATTAATCAATTAACAAGGGAAATCAAATAATGGAACAAAATTAGGGTTTTCTGGGGACAAATCACTTCAAAGTTAACTTCAATAATTCTTCCCCGAAATAAACTTCTGGACATGATACCGTATATCTTGGTGATATTTATACAATCCATCGTATAACTATAATAAAATTTAAAAAGATAACTGCTTTAAAAGATTGACCACATGCCATGAAAAAAACATTATTAAAAAAAGTAAGTTATCCTGTCGTCGAAAACAATGTTCAGGTCACTATTTTTTACCACTCGATCCCAAAGAAAAGGTCGTTCATTAAACCTGAAGATAGTACTAGCATAGGTAGAATTAAATCACTAAAATATTTGCAATAGGAATAAATGAACATGTACTTATTGAGACTTCAACATAAAAACATATCTCACCGGCCATTTAAATGGGAATTGACATTATAATTGATGGTGTAGTACATTGCGTCATACGGAGAAAACACTTATTTTTGTTAAATTACAAAAGTGATCGAAATTTACTTTTATTTGTAATAAATTTTTCGTAGTATATCTTACATTACTTGTATCCATAGTTCGCCGGACATTTGAGAGAGCTATTTAAATTTTTATGATGCGAGATGGATAAATCACAACTCCGTTGCGCGTGGTCGCCATGTTTTCATATACTCTCACGTATTTCAAACGAGTGAAGCGAGTTCCTTAAGATTGTTTGTACTAAATTATCAACTGATTGATACAAATTATATTAAGATATTTCTTCTTTATTATTCATATTGGTTGTTTTTGAACATTTAGAATAATAATAAAGAAAACATTTTTAGCCAACCGTGACTTGACTAACTTTTTGCCGTAGTGAGGGTCTACCGTAGACAGCGTTGGTAGCAAATTTAGTTGTTCTGGGTGGAAGAACGTTTATCGCCGGAGTGAAAACGTTCCGACTTTTACCAGAATCCAAGGAAGACCACTAAGTAGTTGGCAAACAATCTCGCGGCAAAATGAATCTACAAATTTGTAAATGGCGGAGACGGACTCGGAGTCACGGAAAGAACTAAAACAGAACGTAATATTCAAGAATGGAAAGCTGTAAACTTGTCATGTAGGTCTCCACAATTTCCGATCTCTTCTCTAGAGTACTCGCGACGAAAGAAAAGTAATGATGAAGGAGCCTAAAGAACACGTGACTAACCTTCGGTCGCAAAGAACCTGCCTGAGTTAGACTTTTTCCACCGGTTATAGCAGCCTTTGACTGGGTGTCAAGGCATGCTGTCAGGATTGGGTGGAGATACGCAAGACTACTCCTCGCAGAAGACACATGACAACGCCGCGATTTCGCGCAATTGGTTACTTCTCTTTACTATTCTTTCGCCGCGAAAACTAGCTTCTTTCATGAAAACAAGATTAATGGATAGAATAAAAAGGGAAGGCAAAGAAAAAGTTTAAAAATCAGAAGACATGAATTTGGCCGGAGACTATTGACATAATTTCCGGGTGATACATTGAAGCTTGTGATAGAGACGCGAGAGAGAAGGTTGGAACCCTGATATGCGCGTAATACGGAGAAAAGGAATGTAAAGGTTCGACGTGATAATGTTAACATGAGTTAGGAATGAAGCATTATATACCTCTAAATGAACGCTTTGAATAATGATTCTATGGTGAATACAAAAATTAGACCAGGCAACGCGGTATTTTCCCTATGACAAAAATAAACATTTTTAAGAAGGTACGGAACAGTTGCATCGCGTAAAATACAAAACTCTAAAACCCTCCATGGTTTTAAAGAATCGTAAAGGAGGTTATATTTTTGCAATAAGTCCTCAAAGTGTAAAATATGTGATTTTTCCATTTTTTTTGTTTTCATGATTTAGGGACTGGGTTATTCATCCTAGACAAAAAAGTAATAAACTGATTTATTGATCTCAATAAAACATAAAATGAGACGTAACTTAAAAAAAGTTTATTACTTATTACAACAAATCAAAACTTTTTTCTTGCAATAATGGTTGCAAAAAGCAACTTTTTTTGTTTTTATGGAACCCTTAATTAACAAAAACAATTATATTCCGATACTGTCTTTAATTATGTTTTTTTAAATTTTCGAAAACAATTTTCACATAACGCCGAAATTGGTTGTAATATCCTACATTTTAAAAAAAAGTGTTTGGAAGACCATATATTTCGTCTCCTTTTAATTTGCAGGGGATTGATGATAATAACATCACTTCTTTTAATGTAAAAAGGGATATTTTGTAGGAACTAATCATCAATTTAAGCTGTATTCTCAACTATTAGTTGTGCATATATTTTTAATTTTAACAGCTTAATGTCTGGTGTATTACGCAAATACAGAAGAAGAATATTATTCAGAAAGATCAATTACTACTGCGTTATTCGTATAGATTACCATTTCACTAACCAATCCGAACTAAATCTTGATC
>NNCF01128853.1:1410214-1450128 GCA_002313205.1 Laupala kohalensis | reverse complement strand
TGCGTAAGCAAATGTAACTCTCTTTTTCCCGATTTTATCGACGTTTATCGTCAAAACCCATTTCTATTTTTATTATCACTATTTAAAAAATAAAAGTTAGCCTATGTTCATTCTGGACATCTAAGATATCTCCTTGCCAAATTCCAACACGATCGGTTTAGTGGTTTAGTCGTGATCAAGAAACAGACAGACACGCTATCGCGATACTCATTTATATGTATTTTAGTATGGATATGGATGGATAATAAATATATAATACATTTACAATATATAATACATAATATAGATAGATAGAGAAATGTGCTTTAAAAAATTTAATTAAAAATTACACCAATCGTGAACATCTCAAAACAAAACACAAATGATATAAAACATGGAGAATCTTGTTTGCCGCAAAATGCAAATGACACCCACCATGAAGAAAATCGATCTTCGCGGAAAAGATTTATCTCTTAATCGTGACTCACTATGCAGATACTAAAGAATACAAAGGCAGACAACCTGCAAAATGGAAATCAATTCTTTCAAGAATAAAAATATAGAACAATAGCATCTTCACCGCAATGGAAATTGGAAGAGAGTCGAATATTTAAATTTTAAATGTCAGCTAATGAATAGGAAATAGGCAGCTTAAATCATATGCTATTCATTATCTTTAATTTTGAATGCAAACGACACGAAATATAATATAATGATTAGTAGAAAAGTTTTCTACTATCATTCTCTCGATCCAATTTTCAACACATTGTGTCTTTAATCTTATTGAAGACGAAAAAAGATCCCAATAGAAACCGGTTTCGGAAACAATTTGTAAATCGGCGAGCAATGAATAAAGAACACGTTGCCTATAGAATTTCAATGTGTACAATCCACTTATCCTCAACTTTAGCATACTTGAGATCAGAATTCCCTCTAAGCTCTAAGAATCAACATTATTTCGCTCTCCATTCTAGGCCAATACGATTTTGAGATTACTCAATTATCTCAGTTCGGTCGAGCACATTTCTTATGTAAATTGAATTTCGCGCAAAAGGAGAACAGACTTATTGAACTCTTTATCTCAGAAGGTTGAGACACGACAAACTAAAATACAGGAAGTATTGAATTTCTAACTTTTGTAATGTTTGTGACAATTAATCATTTAATTAAAAGAATAAATCAAGTGAATGTTCAATACATTTCGGTGTAAACAGGGTTCAGTAAAATTCTTTGATTAATTAACAAGAACATTAAAAAAGAACTGTTACAGTAAATGAAAGCTTTCTTGTGTTATATTTATACATATACAATATCCTTTTAAAATAAAACATAATTCAGTTGGTGTGACCATCACTAACAACAGGAAGTTGTCTTGAAACAATCTCCTGAATGTTAACATAAGTTGGCAGTATATAAATTGAATTTGAAATTTTTATTCACCAGAGTTCTTACAGCCCTGAAAGATTGTAATATACATAAGGTATTTCTCTCAAGTAAGTAAAAGACATCACAATATTAAATACTTCTTAAACATGTTTACACTTCAATGAATAAGCAGATGTAACGTGGTGGAGGAATAGTAGATTTCCATGAACAGAGATACTAGACCATTTCAATTTCATTTTAGTTCATATTCAACCTTTGAGAAAGCTGATCGTCATCCTCAATATAAGATGAATTGGATACAGGAGCTACTTTCTCCATCTCAATTTAGACGCAACTTTGATCGGATAATCAATATGAAATCTGGTTAAAAGTGTCTTCGCACAATTCCCTAAAATATATTCTCAAATGTAAGCAGTATAACCAAGGGAAACTTTGTATTACAATTGGAAAAATGACAACACGCATATTCATCTATGCCCTTCGAAGAATTTAACCTTTCAAGTCCATTCAACTTCATACTACAAGCCACAACATTTTCAAATTCTGGGTCTGAGGTTAGCGTCTGGGACGTAGAGTATCGTGAACACGCATCATTAGTTTCTTTATCAAAATGTTAGAATTGTCGTACCTCAAGGGTCCTAATGAGGTGAAAGAAACATGTCAAAAAGGAGCTTTGCGCCCTCGTAAAAGCTGACCATTGCTGTCCTCAGGCGAGACATTCCCTCTGAGAAAAGGATTTCCACGTCCTCTACGATAAAAAGGACCCGTTAGATTATTAATAACTGACATGATAAATTGGTCTGAATCTTATTTTGAGGTGCTCCAAAGTAGAAGAATTCTCTGCTGAGTATTGACCTACCGGGTTGGTTGACACCCGGACTGAAAGGTCAGTCGCTCCAGTGTCCGTTTTTACATCGTACATTTTACATTTACATCGAGCGACGGAAAAAAAATCATTAATACAAATTCAGGACCTATCGGGAAGAAAAAAAAAATCATCAATACAAATTTGAATCAGAAGACTCCTACATAGTAAATGTTTTGACCCACCACAGCCATAATTTTTTTTAACTTCTAAGTCGGCGTATGGGACTCGCCGAAAAATATATTATTCCATACTACTTTTTCTACTCTATTTATCATTCTGTAAATATTTCGATTTTGGTAATGTCTTCACCAACTGTATCTCATAATCTACAACTGTCATTCTAGACTAAATAACTAACTAAAACTAAATATCATAACCGGTAGCATAATGCCATAGAGCCAAGTTCTAAATATTCTTTTAATTAATATAAAGTTGGAAGTTACTTTGGATGTATTGTTTTTTTATGTAATTTTCAATGACAAAGTCAAACCAAGTACTGGAAAAATCTAAAGAAATGTTTTGATTTAACACTAAATCATAAAATCTGTTTCAATAAAATTAACTATTTTATCCACTACCATTTTTAATGTTATTGCTGTCATATTCACAATTTATTTAAGCACATAAATTTTATTCACATTATCACACACAGTTTATTCACACGTTTAATTAAAAGAACAAATAATATTTCAGTATTCAACGATATTGCGTTGACATTGAAAGGACTTTTTTTATAAGTAATAAACAGACATTTTTACCAGTCAAACTCGAAGGGGTATACCATAGAACCAACCATTACCCTCCATTAGTTCATTCATTTTTTTACATTTTTACTCATACTTATTCGATTATAAAAGATCAAACTAAATAAATATAGAAGTAAGCGAGAAGAAAAGCATTTGGAGAGAGTGCATAGTTAGTGAATGGTCCCAGAAGAGCGAAAGCGTCTTGTTTGCACGAAAGCACCAAGTACAGGAGCGTGCTCAATAGACTGTTTGTGTTCCAGTGGTCATTTCAGTTGAACTCAACAAACAGAGAGGCTATGCTACGCTTTGAAAACATGAGCGCTGAACGTAATTGCCACGCCATTCACAAGAGTTTTATCCATCGATGTGTGTGGAGATGGTAGATTTCGTATTAGCCGTTGACACTGGACAAAAAAAGATAGGAGAGTGGCTAACGATATACATGTAGATAATTTAACAAAAAAAACAGTTAAATCTTCGTTTCATCACATAAGAGGCGATTAAGTATTTTATTTTCATAAGGCAAACAAATGACCAGGTCAACAATACTAATGAAAGTAAGTTGTATGTAGAAACGGGTTAACGTTTTATTAATGCTCAAACTCGATTTTCAAGACTTTTTTCAACACTAGCTGACATCATGATGATGACGTCAGTCAAGCTGTCGAAAGTACTTTAAGAACAAAAAGTTATATTAGTAGACCAACACCTCATCCTTCATTAATACTTCTTAAAATGCTTCGCTTGTTTGCGGGTGCTGAGGGTTTTACGTTCATTGTTTCCAGAAATTCGAATTTCTCATGTTTGAGTATCTGAGAATACATTGTGGAACATTTGCTCCGAGGCTTCCAGCAGTAACCAGGTAAGTATAATTTTGTTCTTCGAGTTACGGTCGTTTAACGTTTCCAAGATGTTTCTTCCGTTATATTGTTGGCAATTAACTTTGATATCACGTGCAATTGTATTACTTTGTAGCTCAGATGAAAAACATAAGAAACTTTTAAAAAAATGAAGCGTGAAATATTTGAAGCATGAAAAATGAGGAAAAAAAACTAGTTACATTGTTACCTTAACTAGTCAAGTTTCTA
Source organism: Laupala kohalensis (assembly GCA_002313205.1). Lineage (NCBI taxonomy): Eukaryota > Metazoa > Arthropoda > Insecta > Orthoptera > Trigonidiidae > Laupala > Laupala kohalensis. Next base: position 1,446,061 of record NNCF01128853.1, on the reverse strand, counting down.
TTATTTATCTAAATTCTTACGTTTTTGCTCATATACGTGTAAGCAACTTGCTTTTTTAAGAAAATTTGTATTGGAGTTATATATTTATTCCTATACAAAAGTATATATAACTTATTATTATTGTTTTTTTAGACTTTGTACGTAGGTTTTCTCTGCTCAATTAGAGAAGACAGCACATTTTTGAATTGTTTAGACTAGTACTAATTGAATTAACAAAAACTAAAAAAAATTCACAGAGTTTTTTTCTTCAAAAAGTGCAGTTACCTGGTTATTACTGGAAGCCACAGAGTTCTAATGTCTTCATAAGTTTTGAATGGATGACACAAGTAAAGGATCCAGTTTTATGACTAAAAAGTCAAAAATATATGACTTGTGTTGTCTTACGCGAATCTAGACAAAAGAAACCTTTCGGTAGGTTTCAGTAGCAAACTTTTACTACCATGATTTTCAAACATATAACTCTCCAAAATTGTTGTTATACTAAGGATATGTCTGAAAAAAATTGAGCACCTTGTTCAGTATTGACTTAAATTGTGTATTAATGACTCATTTCTTTAGTAAAATCTGCAAAAAAAATTGGATGCGGAGGAAGGGTTAAGACCCATTCATTACCCGCTCATGCCGTGATTCATTGAAATTCTAGGGCAAGGTCACATCCAGGTATATCCTATTGACAATTCAAATTTCTAACCTATTAACACCCTTGAGCTCTGGAATTCCTCCTCGTCATTAATTTCATTTCATAATGTAAAATGTTATTGGTGCAGGCCGCTTCAAGAGGACGTCAGCATGTCAACCAGGTCCTCGGAGATCTGAAAAATACTCGCAAGCCTCTTTAACATTCTAACATCGCAACTTCCATTTTAGCTCACTCCGTGATTATGATGGATCGTCAAATAATGACCCGACTCCTGAACGAGTGTAGCCGTCAAATGTTACTAAATTACCGATGGTATCTCAACAGGCGCATTTATTCGGAATGTGCTACGATGCATTATATCCTTAAATGCTGTGTATTTCTGGTTAATTGTATGTTCTTTTTCATTGTTAAGCTAAAGCTTGTCAAATATCGAATTACTTAATTATTCTTGAAGTTTAATAAGAAAATAGGTACTACTCAATATGATTGGAATGATTTCTTACAGTTGTAAGAAATGTTTCTATATATATTATACGAGACAAGTTTTGTTATTAACTGGATTGAAGATAATCATTACATTCAAAATTAATGACACGGAAACAATATATCAGTTAAATATATACCAGATATACACATTAAATACATACGTAAAAGATTTGTTTCAAAATATTGGTTAATAAACAGAATCTCAAACTATAGGACACAAATGTTAATGTGATAATTTTATAGGACAAAATTACATTGGTGTTATTGGTGGTACAGTGATATAAGTTTTGGCATAATTTTTGTGGGTCTCATTATTTTCAAATATTGATTATTTTCAATAGTTTGTATGAGCGTTCTCCGAATTACAACCGCAACTTATTTGAAGCATATATTTCTTTCCCATCATTCAAAGCTCACCGATAATCCAAGTTGGTCGCCGAAAATATCAAATAATTTTTTCTAAACAGGTAATGTTGTATCGTGTACCACAGTTCATTTACCTGAAAACAAGTAAGTTAAGACTCCGTTGTTGATTTTGAACAGTCCTATGATCTCAGTTTGGTCTAAAGGCGACATATGGAGTCAAAAAATTCCATTTTTGTGGAATCCAAAAATCTCGTAAAATTTACTGGGTGAACTACAATATATGTACGGTTTAAATGCTATAACCGTAGGAAAGCATTGTAATGTGTATATCATAAAATACATTTTTGTACAAAAAGCTTCTTTAGGCAACAAATTATAGGCCTTACGTCGAAATAAAACAGTTACAGACGTCAATAGTCAGGAGCGTTCTCGAAATATCCGAAAACTCTCCTGAATCTAAATACTGTTTGCCTCCCCTGTCCTTCACACCTGACGTCACAGCCACGGCCCCCTTCCACCCTCCGCTTTCCATTTCAGGCGGCGCAGCGCTGACTGTTGGCGCGCGTCAGCGATGGCTTTCCTGATAGGCTAATGAATATTTTCCACGCTTTACGATCTACTCCATCCACGTTCCGTGGCCTCCTACCTTTCCACTTTCCATCTCACTCCGGTCGTTTATAGATCCATTCTCTTCGACGACTATCTCGATTCTTCTTCGCTGCTGTTCCTCTTTGTACTCGAGGTCGTCTAACCCGATAGATGAAATTAGTCTAAATCAGAGTTTCCAAATGAGCTACAGAAATAATTCCCGCATCTTAAAATTAGAATTATTCCTTCTCCAATATCTTCTTTTTTAACGTTTAAAATTATTAAAATACGGTACGAATCAATAAATAGAATGTCCTAGTACACATTCTTGCAGAATGTTAATTGTAAAATACATTTACAGAAACTCAAATTTATATTGTAGAGAATATTTTTTACTTAAATTGATGTGTTTAGTCAAAGATGTTCTCGTTGGATATTTCATTATTTATTTCTGACACATTTCATTATTTCTTCATCGATGTTTTTAACGTCAGATATCTTTTTACGTGACTACTAAATTTATTAATCATTCCGTCAACCTGATTGAACACAATAAGAATAACAGACATGTTTAATAATATATTTAAAACTAATACGAGAAGTATATTAATGCAACATTTTTATCTTACATAATGGAAACATCAAAGGTTCGTCTGTGTAGATTATAATAAAAAACGATTCTACTGGCTTTGCCTCTTTATTTTAAAGCTTATAGTGCGAAAACGTAAACCTATTTACGCGTGGAAAGGAATTGGATTATGACTATGTAATTCAAAACAAGAATTAAGTTGAAGCATGAGTATTTAGGGGTCGCACATACATTACGTAACGAAAAAAATCACGATTTTGACACATACTCTCCCCTCCATAATACTTCTTGTCCCCACCCCAATAATTATGTGTATCCCCTCCACATTTTTTTGGAGCTTTTCGGAAAATGTTTGATCAAATTTTGATACATTGATCTAATGGTTTGTTCCTCGTGGTTTTGTGTTCTCACGAGTAGTTGAGTACGAGGATTATAATGAAAGACTTTTACGGTTAAATCAAACTATCCTTCAACAGGTCCAGAAGACCAAGGGGTTCGCGGATGGTAGAGCAGCGCAATTTCTTGGCCTCGGCACTAAGAAGAGGATCTCGCTCCGACCGGTTTGACTCCAGGATAGACCCCAGGAGGTTACGTAGGACAGATACAACAGTCTAAGTAGGCCTGAGAGTCAACGTAGATGTTGGAGTGTGATAAAAAGTCCCCACCTCACTGGGGATCGAACCATCCACTCCGCAACGTAGCGATCTACCCAGTGTTCCATACTGACTCCTTTAGGTTAAATAGCACTCAATGAAACTAGCGTTTGATAATACCTTAGCTAACACCCCCTCTAACTCGCAGTAATGCAGAGTATCGATATCACAAACCTCTCACGCCCCGCAAGGAGCGTTACGTAATACATATACGGCTTCTAAATACCCTTGCTTCAACTTCCTGTTTTGTCTGCAAATAAATACAATTTTTGTCTACTATTAAATAACTTCAAAAACATACAATTTAGAATTAATACAAATAATGATCTAATCAAAGTCCCCAGGGAAAAAAACCTAAAACACTTCTCTCCCTAAATTGCTCCCAAATTTCGTTAGCAACACCGCTCTAGAAGGGTCGGAGGAAGAAAGAGAAGCAGAGTGGATCATTTAAATGACGATTTCACTAACGGCGCAATTGAATCTCGGCCACGCTACCACAGAATTAATTGTGGACAAATTTATAAAGGACTGTAAATACCGTCCACTTGAATGGAGCCGGTTGTTTCGTTACGATTCATGTTGTTGTAATGTGGATTCAGAAAGGTTCAGAGGTCTGGAATGTTGGGGCAGGAGAGGACAGTTTGAATTGGGTTTGTAACGACCGAATAATTCCGTGTTGTAACTTTGTTTTATTTGAAGCGTAGGAACCACACAATAAACGTCTTGCGACACGAAGGAAAACATAGCACCAAGTATCGTAGTTAATGAGCTGTAAACACCGCAACTGTTATAAACTAATACTCCGCAAATACGAACTTTATCCACATTTTAATATATTATGAACTGTACTAGCAGATCACCTGGCGTTGTCAGGGATTTTCTTTAGACTAATTTTCATTTATTGAGGAAAAAATAAAATCTATCTATATTGCAAGATCAAAATTCTTTTATTCTTTTATTTTAAATACAAATTCATAATAATACAAATTTAATAGAAAACTTGACAGTATACACTATAAATAAATAAATAAATTTATTGTCAAAAAACAGTACAAATTGCGTATGACCACGTGGAGGGAAAAAAACTAATTTACTCTCCGGAAGTAAGCAAGGGACCATCCCATCAATTCCGATCAAGGGCCCTAAGGCAGAGGCGGATTCAAAAATTTCAGCAAAAGTTCCTAGATAAGATAAAAAGTTGGCTGCGAGTTATAATACTAATAGAATGTCAATATGTTTGTAATTTTAAGCAAAAAATTACATGTACAAGTTATTATCTATATCATCTCACGATATATACTATATCATCTCACGACAGCCGCGCCGATCAAATTTCGCTTCCGAGGCATGACGCTGCTGCACCATTTTATAAAAGTTCTTGTAAAAGCTAAACTATTCGTCGAAATTTTACAATTTAAAGACATTTTTGTCTTTTTTAAATCACTAAATAAATAATCCGTTAAATTTGATGTTAATTGACTTTTTTCTTCTTAATTACTCTCTTAAATTACATTTCTATTTTTATAACGCTTTATCGATAGTTTACGTTAATTTTTGTAGATAGACACATGCTGTTGTGACATTTTTTGTAGAACTCTTTGACGCAAACAATATTGCCATTCATAGTTGTCATCTATCTCTAACCGATTAGGCAGCGTAAGGCCGAATATAATTCGTTTTTTTTTTTTTTATCGACATTTATTGTCAAAAGCCAATTCTATTTTGCTTATCACACATTTAAAAGCTTATGTTCTCTTTACATGTAAACTATATAAACCATCTCCTTGCCAAATTACGTCACGATTGACTCACTGCTTTAGACGTAATCAGATAGCAAACAGATAGAGACACACTATCGCGTTACGCATTTATATATTAGTATGGATTCATGAAACATGTCGTTAAAGACATATGTGAGAGTTAGAAATACCAAGGTTATGAATTAGGTGCCAGGAGCCAGAAAATTTTGTTTCAGTATTTGCAGTGAAACATTTATTTAACTGCTAAGAAATCAATTACAAGAGAAGCTTAAATACCGCATATTATTAGCTGAATTCCATTACATGGATTGTCAGCAGACATTTGGACAGAAGATAACAATATAATACCATTAGTTGTAGATAGTATATGCACATACGGGTGTCTTGTTTATGCGGACTTATTTATGTGCTTTTTGTATTGTGTGAAAAATACTCGGCAAGTCTTAATGTCGGCAAACAAGTTCGGTTGAAAATATTCAAATGAAAAATTTAGATACTTCACTACAGGAATAAGAAAATACACAAATATCTTGTGATAGGGGAGACTGCCCATTCCATTGTAGTGTGAAATGTAGTGTGCTATCGGAACTTATCTACATGGAGCGATAGGAGGTGGGAGTTGGGTGGTGGTAGACTATTGTTGGGTGTAGGTGGGTCGGTTAGTTGGGTTTACCAACAAATTGGCTCACGTGAAGAGGATAGTAGAAGTGGTTAGTAATAGTTAGAGTTATTGATACTAGGGGGAGGTGGATAGAGGATGGAGGGTTCTCTTTTCAGCAGTCACAGCTGTATGAACTGGGACATTAATGTGAAAAACTACAAATTTTTTCTGGCCCCACCGGGAATTGAGCCCGGGATGACTCGGTGAAGAGCAAGTACGTTACCACCTGAGCAGCCAGAGGGACTTGACTGCCCGTAGTAGAGCTACACTGACCACGAATCCCTCTTGAGATTACGTTCAATATCTAGAACTATTACACGTTACTTGGATGGACGTTTGGTTCTTGTTTATGAGCGCAGTGATAAGACACAATTTTGGAGTTCATGTTTTGATGTAGACGATAAACTTCTGATTCAAAATGAAATCAAAGACAAAATAGCCCCCTATCTCTCTCTCTCTTTACTCTCCTTTCTGTCTTTAGTGCCACTTATGATAATTCGGATAAATGTAGTTTTATTACAATATATTTTAGTAAGTGCAATCACGTACTTTATCTTTACAGAATAGCGGAGTGTATTTAGGTATTATAATTTTATATTATTGCGTTAAGCTAGTTGATATTATTTTTTTGATATTGTATTGTGTTTCTTTTAAATGTTTTTTGTTTTATATACGATGAATAAATACTTAGATTTGAACGGAATGGTAGAAGAGTAGGTCTGAAATATTTCCACCACAAACCCATCTAGAAACAAGATACAAATGTTGGTCGCCCGGTCCCGGTCTGAGCCCCAATAATATACACTCGAGAATAGTGTTACACTCGTCCAATTCAATTGAGACGGATCTAGTTCGGATGGAAATTGCCCGAACAATGGGATTTTCATCAAAACTTTATTTTGAAGGAAAATGACTAAGAAATATCGTATTGCTGAGGAAGAAACAAAAACTATCATACAATATACAATTAAATGTTACTAGCTAATAGAATGAAACAAACATTCCGTACGATAATATGAACGTTTACTGTTATTTAGCAAAAACTATTTGGTTTTCCTGGATAGTATACCAGATACTACTTTTCTCCATCTTTTAGTTGCAGGCAAGTTTCTCTCAGTTTCATCATTATCGTTTAAAAATGTAAGCAGGACATCAGAATAGTTATTATTAGTACATGAGAATGCACAACGGAGCATTACATAACTCACGTTCAATTCCCTAAGAATATTGTTTACGTCATCATGAACATACGCGTGAACAGCTGTCAATTGTCAGGATTCACGTAGTTAGGTAACATCCTTTTCAAATAAATTATTCAAGTAGCTTCTTTTGTAGATGTAATTTTTAAATGCTGTTACCTAGGTAAGGAAAAGGTGAAAGATGAAATAATAGGAAACCTCGGACACGCCNTGCTCTAACATACGATACTTTATTGGCGTGATTTGCGCCATCCGATTACCTAGACAGGTAACGAAACAATTAGGGCACATTTCGTATTAATTTAAATGATGATGATGATGATGATAGGACTATGCTGACCACAGCTAGAAAAAAAACAACTATAGTTTAGGGAGCAGTAATTAAAAACGCCGAAAAAAAATTATTTTTTTTGTTCGGATAATTGGAGCAATCCAGATGATTGAAGTTCCACTGTACCAGCAACGTCTAACGGTGATGCTGGACGATATCACCTGCACAAGCAGCCTCCGGCGCCTCAGGCGAAATGGAACCTATTGGCAGCCATCTTGCCCATTTCATCTCAGGTGGCGCTCGTGGAAATAATCGGGTGTTACGATTTTCAATTGGTTTCTGTATTTAAAGTTAAGTATCAATTTGAGTCACCTCAGGCGCCGCGCCGGTAGAAAGATAGGTTCTGAGAAAATGGAATGGTAGTAAATGTGGGTAGGAGGACCGGCCTGAACGATGCTCTGAACCTATGCTAGGTTCAACTGCACAGGTGTCGCGATTCGATTCGTGTCGTCTGTGAGTTAAAAAGTCAATCGATACTTTCTTTTTAATGCTTTGGTTTTCTACGATTCTTGTATATTTTCAAATAAATCTCATGTGAACTGAAGTAAAATTCAACTACGAATTTATTTAAAAAATAGTAGAAAATTGTTCTTTTAAAATATATTTATTTAAACAAACGTTTCTACTCAATATAGTACTCATAAATACGTTATCTAATACAAAATATATAAAATAATATACTTCAACGTTTGAGTAAATGACAGTTCCATTTTCCCACTGTGTACATACAATTACTTCTCGTTTAATAGTATATGGTAACTTAGTTATACTTCTTTATGTATGTCAATAATGAACAGTTCATTTCGGCATTTTTTACGAAATGTGTCATGGAGAATATTTAATACTATAAAATAATTACACGCGGTAAAATGTAAAGGACAGTCAAAAAGAGACACTCGAAAAATAAAGCGGAAAAATGTATATAAAGCCATCATCGGATGATTGATTTCATTTTGCGAAGGCACAGACAAATACAGATCGCTTGGCACTGTTTGATTAATTTCTATCTATGACTCACTACAATGCGTCGGTCACAAAACGTTCAACATATTTCCTTTAATATCACTGACGCATAATCGTAATTTCCCTCTCAATGAGGTTGATGTCTATTAAAGCGAGATAATTAATTACGAATCATGAAAAAGAGGTTGTGTTTAAACTATGAAAGGTCGTACATTAATATTATATGACTAGACGACTTTGTAAATTACAAGTGAATGCAAATGATGTGAATCGTGAGAAAGTAAAATTGTTTCCAAACTCTTCTCGAAAGAGCGCAAAAAAATATATTTCCTCCTATTTTTAATTTTTATGTTTGTATGTTAAATCGAGCAAATGAAATAGTCAATCTCTAACAACCAATTTGAGATGAATTGGATTTCTCTAAGAAATTACAAACATGTTATCATTTGTTAGTTGGAGAGTAAATTAATTTATTGATCCCCACGTGGGTGTTCATTCTCAGTTAATAACTGTTGTGATAATAATTTTATTATTATTATTATTATCATTCGAGGCATCATTAAATAAAATAGTTGTTCACTGAAACAATATCATTTGAAGTGAAAAAATTGTGTATCTGTTACTTAGATTGAATAAAGTAACTACACAGATGAACAATTTCATTTCTTCCTAGGTTATTTCCCGAAAATAAATAATTACGTGAAAACACTGCATAATTTCAGGTGAGGTGTTCATGAGAAAATATCTCAAAAACAATAATTTTCCGTAAAGGTACAGAGTACTATGTTACCTTGCACAGAAAACGTCTACTCAATCTGGGTACAATTTTACCAAGTTTTACCAAATCTACCACAAGTTGTCTAGTTGAAGTTCATATGAAATATTTATGAAATGTGTTCAAGCTAAAAGTTCTATTTACTTAAATAAATAAACAGTTTAAATTTAAAATAGAAAGCTAAGTAAAATTCGTTGAATACTTTGTTTGATTTGCATTCTCTCATCTCGCATATACGTCAATGTTTGTGATACTTAACAACTTCCATTTCGATCCGTAGTTACAGTGTTGGGTGTTTTTCGAACATACTTTATTTATCATATTTGCAAATCACACCGCTTCATTACCTTAATAACATTGTTGGTAACATTTTATTTAAACGTTTTGATAACGAACTGAAACAATCTCTCGGTCTCAGAATCGTGAGGACAATTTACCTACATAAAGGGTGGTTTTACGCATGTACGTCCGTCAATTTATTCTCAGGGTTGAAGATAAAATCTACATTGCTTCAGATGATCACAATGTTACGTAATAATTTACATTTTCTCCAAGCTCATTAGTTGTTCCCTCGATTTGTCCTACATTTGTTCAGATTTCTGGAACAAAAATACATATTTATTGAATACATATTTGTTACGTAGAAAACCCAGAGCAAAATTTGTGAGTTCAAAACAGCTGTAATACGTCGATGAATGTTACTTTAACGTGTATCAAACTATTTGATCAGATCCTTTCATTACTGTCGTGATATTTCACAGATTACCTGCAGCAAAGACACATGATCTTAAAACTTCGTCAAAATTAATTCATTGTATCATTCATAATTTTCCAAATGGATTTAGGATTCAGGAGTTGATAGTGAGAAAGTTTGATAGGAAAACTACATTTGAAGCTCTGAAGGACACACTAGATCACCGCTGTCCAACTTAGCCCACGGACATCCATATTTTTTCAGACCGACATGGGATGGAGTTTGGCATAATGCTGTCTGGCAATTAAACAAATTGGTTATTTGTAACACGATATTTTGATCTTCTTATATTATTTAAATCTGGAAAAATTAAATAGTGTATTTCTTTATTTTTTTAACTATTCTTAATATTTAGTCGTATAATAAAATATGTTCATATTGTAATATATGACGGGGTAATTCCGAACACAATTATGTATTTTCTCACATAGGACGAGCCAGCGCCACATCAAAAATTTATTTTGACAACATATATTTGTATCAAAAGGTTGTGCCCCCCTATGCTTGATGAAACTTTTAATGTAAAATGTACTATTACACGCGGGCCTTAAGAAATGTATTCACCAGTTGGCGGGCTACCATTTGGATGATTATTAAGTGCATAACGAGTAAATAGTTGTTTAATTAATCGAATATCGTCAGTCTTATTTAATCCAAAACAAAATTGAGCAGGAGTAAAGTAAGTTTACACTGACAGTAACATTATGATATTAAATGTAAAATAGTAAAATTATTCCAGACAATTCATAACTATCGTTCCATCGATATTACATAAAACAAGTTTATAGTGACAGGAACATTATGACATTAAATGTTAAACAGAAAAAATATTCCAGACAATTCATAAATATCGTTCCATCGACATTACAGAGCAGAAATTTTGCATCGCATGTATCCCAACCTAATTAATCTCCTTTCCAAATTCCTACGCATAACTGTTCACTCGGGAACAGGTCTTTTTCCTTTGATAAATCGATAGGGTGGAGTGCCTATCGATTGATCGATTTAAGTCTGGGAGCGAGGAGGTTGAACGCCGGCGTCAATCTGTAATTGTGCGGCTCAATTGAAGTCCGCCAATCTTTGTTGGAATACACTACGTGGGTTAGTGATTGCTGGACAGCAGTCGCTTCAGTTTTCAGATTAATATTTTGATTCCAAATTGAAACACCGGTCTGAAAAAAAAATGGACGGTGTCCAGATGTCAATATTCGCGCGGTAACTAACGTAAAAACTGTTGTGGTTCTAAGTTTGTCTTTACTTTTTATTCACTGACGATATATAGATGTACAGAAGGGAAATATTTTGAATAAGATTCATTTTTAAAACTTTTAAAAATATACAGCGACAGCAAGAATACATTACAGGTCTGACTGTAATGAACAGAAGCCGAATTAGTTTGAAAGCGTCTTTGATACATATTATAAGAATGTTATAGAACATAAAACTATATGACTTATAACATTTTAAATACTTCACACCTTTTATTCTATTACCAAATAATTTATAATACAAATACAATAAGAGAAAGTCTTCTAAGCTTAAACACTGTACTCTCGTATGACAATTCTTAAATTGAATAGTTGAAAAGAGGGAAGAATATTTTACCAGATAAAATTCGTTCAATTTACGAAAAACACAGAAAAAGAAATTTATTCAATATGGTGTATCCAATATTATAGTACATGTATCTAAATCATTCAAAAACAAGGCGTTAATTATGATCTTCGAGAAATATTCTATTCCATCTTCAAATTTTCTAAAACAAGAATTATCATTATTTGACGCAATGAAGGCTCATTTCTCATTCAAGGTAAAAGTACGTTCATATATGATGTTTCTATTTAAATATTCATATATATTCTTGCTTGAAAAATTTAACACTTTTATGACTTTAGTGTCGTTTTTTAATTGAATTATTTTTAAGGTTTCCTACATCGTATGAATTTCTCAAACGTCGTGAAAAGTTGACTTATTAATAATGGAACACCATCTACTACTTACAAACATATTGAATATACCACTACATTACAAAACTTCCGAGTATAATTTCTTTAAACTTTGAATAGACATTTTATTTGTACGGTTTCTATTTGGACTTTCCGGCATCGCTATTATGTGAAAAAGAAATATTTCCTTCGATCAAATTCACTGTGAAAGAGGATTTATCTTTCCCATTCAACACATGTCGTATGAAAGGATCACACGCGGTTTACCACATTTTTGAGATAACCTTTGTTAACAAGTCTCAGATTTCCAAGAACTTTGGGGACAGGAAGAATGTGAGATAAGTCGATGTACGTACTATCGAACGTTCTGACAAATGTTGGTCCCAGCGTCGAAAACCGTGGCGATGGTCAGTCTTTACTCTTACGGGGACCATAGTCGAATTATTACGTACGAAAAAAAAAAGCACCAAAGTTACACACACGATGTCCCATACAGAACGCGGTGGTGTAGTGGTAGCATCTTCGCTCCCACGATCTCGCTGAGTGGTAGAGCGCGGGATCAAAAACCCAGCACGGTCGAATTAGGTTAGGTTCTCAGCTGAGGTTTCCCTCGCCTACTCCGGACAAATGTCGGTTCAGTAACCCTGACAACCCAACATCTCCCCTTCCCAACTCCCTTTTCCAAGCCCTACGGTGTCATGGCCTGAACCTCATTTGCCAAAAGACATAAAATAAATAATACTGCGTTTTTTCTCGTATACGTTATCAAGTCATCGCTCCAGAACGATATGTGAAACATACAATGAAAAAAGTATTTCAACAAATTTACAAATATTTGTAACGTATTTTATACATTACAAACATATTTACATTACAAACATATTGACATTCTATTAGTATTATAACTCGCAGCTAACTTTTTATCTTATCTAGGAATTTTTGCTGAATTTTTTGAATCCGCCTCTGCCTTAGGGCCCTTGATCGGAATTGATGGGATGGTCCCTTGCTTGCTTCCGGAGAGTAAATTAGTTTATTGTCCTCCACGTGGTCATACGCAGTTTGTACTGTTTTTTGACAATAAATTTATTATTATTATTATCATCAAGTAGACCCATTTATAATTTTGGATCTGGAGAAAATTTTCATTACTTCTAACAATTTTACCAGTAACGTATACTTCATTTCAGTTTTCCAACACTGTATTCTCCCTATACTTGGTAAATTTACCTCGATTAAGGATTTCCCAGGCACTCGAAACCGTGAACTGGTGTGGTATTGGAACAGAGATTAATTATTCTACAGCGTCTATACAAAGATTTCAAGTGAAATACCACTGATGTACATGTTATACATATGAATTAAACTTTCTGTTCTGAAAAATTTGGAGTCACTTTGGGATATTAATCGAAATATACTTTGACTTTTATATGACATACCCTTATTACAATGGTATAAATTACAATGCACGGGAACAGATACTACTCCAAATACAAAATATAAATGAAACTGTCTTATCCATTTAGTCAGAATCACTGCGTACAGACGGACAGAATTCTAATTACTTTTTCGGTATCTGGGGAAACCAATCGAAATATTTCCGTCCAAATCTCGCATTCGAAAATTTTCACGATTTCAGGACTTTCCATATACTACGTGTATGAGAAAGTCAAACGTTCCAGCCATCTGGACACACCAAACTTGCTACCCACCTACTCCTGAATGACACGTGAACAAGATGCGTTAATCACGGCGTGTCTTCGCTTTCGTGTCTAATTGTCACGTGACGACACACCGGGTAAGTGGCAACTGATCAGAGATGGCGGTCTCAACTTGATGAGATGTAATGTAGACTTCCTAAAAGCCACGTAAATCTCTCCAACCGACGTTTCGGTTCAGCGTCTCTCCTTCAGACAGACGTACTTCGACGCCAGCGCCTCGAAGCGGTAGCAGTAGGAAGCTGCCTGCTCGTTATCTCGAAGGTGCGCGGTTCTATTAAGCGTATAAAAGGCGTACTTACAGGGAAGAAAAAGAAAGGAGAGGTTTATTTATTCGTGGAGATAGCTCACGGAAGCAATTGGCTAATAAATCGAGAGGCGGGATGCCGTGTTGGGAAGAGATGTCGGAGATGGTGATGGCTCCGTGGACGGTGAAGATGCCTGGAGGAGATAATGGAAGAAAATGAGACTATAGAGGTGGTTGAGGTCGGAGAGATAACCGTGGAAAAGGGAGGGAATGAAGTAGATAATCTCGAAGGAGGAAGGAGGATAGCTCAAAAGGGCAAGAAGGAAACCAAATGTAAAAAGACAAAGCGTACAGAAGGGTCTAAGAAGTGGAGAGGGGAAGTGTCAGTAGCGCCGAGTTCGGCACGGCAGCGACCCATCGGCAGGCGCCCAACCGTCGGTCCCACGACCGCCGCGAGCCGATGTTTATCTTAATTGAGTGGACGGGAGCGCTGGCTGACACCTCGTGGAGGGAGGGAGGGGTTGGAGCCGAGGGTGCGGGTTCAGAGGGCGATGGGGCGGCGTGTCGACACTGATGAATGCCTAGGGCGGTCGTAATGGCTACAAAATGATGATCGGACCACCGCCAGCGCCCACGCCCCTTTCCAACCGAAGGCCATCCTCATCGACTGTTGCATCTCCAACCCTTCCAATATCATCACATTCCTACCCATCTGATCACTATACTTCGTTTTCTCGGTGTCATCTCAGTTTTATCCTCAGCTTCAACTGTAACGCATTCTTCATTTGTTTTCTTTCTCCCTTCCGAACAATTGAGTGATGTTAGAATGTAGTATGGCTGTCCGTGTGACGCCGCAGTTCTGTAGTCAAGGAAACCAATCTCCCTGAGTATTCTCAGCGCCCGCCTGTTCGACTAAATGCGAGTGTCGTTCTTAATTTGTTTTCTCTATCGTCTTTAAACAATTGAGAGGTGTTATAATTCAAAATTGTTGACTTAGTGTCGTTGAATCTCGGTTAGCCGTTTTGACCGTTTTAACCACGTAACCAATATTTTGACCAACCTTCATAGAAGACGTGACTATTTTTTTCTTAAGTTAGCCACAACAGGAAACAATAACGTAAGCAGGTGCAGTTTAAATATATATAATTTTTAGATTTACCAATTACATACCGTCATCGACCGCGAAATTATGCATTTTTACACTTCACCTCTAAGTACACTCTTTGACGAGGCAATAACAAAAAAATTTTCAGTTCCTCATTGAGCGCTGAATGGTTGAAATGAGAAGGCCTTACTAGTGTTAAAGAAAATTTGTCTACCACAGACTCGTTTCTGGGCAAATACTTGTTCAAAATTTCTGTAAGCAAACCATTAAATTATGTTCACAAATGTGAATCTGGTTAGAAAACGTCACAAATAGCTCACCTCAATGAATAAATGAAATTCCTATGTATTTTATAACTCGAAACTACTTACGTTTGTTTTTCGCGTTAGTTATCATCAAAATGAAAAAAAATTGAATTGTTATATATTCACAAAGCATTTGAGTACGAATATATATATATATATATATATATATATATATATATATATATATATATATATATATATATATATATANAGAGACAGGATAAATTACATGTTCCTTGAGGGACAATCCATTGCCTAGGAACACGACTTAAAAAATGTTGGTATGTTAATCATCGACAGATATCAAACCAGAAGCGACTACTTCGAAAGCCTTAACCGCCATTTAGACACACAGCCTATCCCTGGCAATAGTAGCTATCCGAAAGGATTCCAGGGTCAGTGAATGTGAAGTAACTGACGATAACGTACTGCGATAGAACATACAAGGCACGCTGACGAAAGCGGAGACCCAATGTTCTGAAGGGACGTGCGCGGGATGTGTTATCAGTAACACTGTTAAAACAATGCGATAATTATCAGGAGAGGAAAATGATCTCAAAATGAATCACCGAGCTGAGATTTAAGAGAGATCCGAAATTCGGTAAAAAAAAGGACGACAAGGGTTAACACACCACTATGTTATTTATGCTAAGTTTATTAATAAATGGAACGAAAGAACACAGAAATTTGTTGAACGACTTGAAATGAAACGTGAACAGTCCCTTATCTTAGGGTTGGACAAAAACGTTCCATTTTTAAATAACTTGATTGTAGTGTAATTCTTTATATATATATATATATATATATATATATATATATATATATATATATNTATATATATATATATATATATATATATATATATATATAATCCGTAATTTTCGCCTCCATGAAATATTTTACATTGGGACACATGCTGTTTTCGAGATACATAATGAATCACATGAATAGAAGTGAAAATATATTTCAATACTAACTACAATGGAAAGAAGTAGCGCATTGTGTTTGTTAGGACTGTATCGTAAACTCGAAAACTCCTTTGATCAAAATAAACTATGTTATTCTTGCGCAACTTTCAATAGAAAACAGTAAACAAAGCAAGTACGGTAATAAAATGTTCTCGAGCTTTAAAAGTGGATGAAGTTGAGTTTGAAAAGAACACTCCCTCGAGGATAAAGCTAGAGACGCGAAAGGGAAAAAGCATCCATCTTTCAACAATACCCCAATCTACAAGAGAGGAAATAAAACTCCCACAAAAGGGTGTGAACAATAAAGACAAGAGACCACCAAGGAACGTCGTGCCTAGGGCTCACTCATTAAGGGCGCTGCGAACATCTTGAGAAAATCAGTTCCTTCCCTAAGGCTGATACCGCCCGCGTCCACTGTAACATCTCCAACTGCGCAGGTTGCAGTGGGTGGGAAAACCCTTCGTCTACGTCTCCATTGACAATGTGGATTTCCATTCATTCCGCCTTCTTTCACAGATTTTACTTGCTTTATTTCCCTCTCTTTCTATCCTCTCGATCGACGGAACCTCAATGACCACCTTCTTTCTTACTATATCGATCGTCTTGGCCCGGCTCTCTTTCTGATTACAATTATCGCCATACCAACCGGTTGGCACAACAACAAAGCAAATGCTTCTAATCTGTTTACTGTAGCTTACTGTAGCTACTGTTATCGTCCGATTTTCCTGCATGAAAAGTAGAAGAATATAAAGAAGAATGTGCGTATATAAAGTAGTAGTGCATATAACGTAGAACGTGTAGAATTCACTTCAATTCTTTACTTCGTAGTAAAGTATGTGAAGCAGGTGCTCAGTAGAAGTGGAGTATCTGTTCGTATGTACTAAAAGTAGAATTACCTTCAGAAGTTACTCACATCGCAAGCATATACTCATCCTCTCTTTAGCATCTGCTTCACATACTTTTGTACGAAGGGAAAGGGTGTAGTACATGCTACACCTACGTTTCACGCACAAAAATCAAACGATAACTACGCTGCACTAAGCAGATTAAAAGCATTTGGTTCATTTTTATGTATTCCATACATCATTTATTACCACTATTAAATATCACCACTATACACATTGTCTTTATCCCAGTCATTGTTTCCTTTTTTCAATTCCCGGTCCACTACCGTCGGTTATTGACGTTTATTCCGACAACATTCCCTGAACATCTCGTCACCGTGCCAACCCCCTACTCCACGCCATCGCCGACGTCCCCAGTGCGCCAGACGGACCCTCACCGAATTACCATCTTGGAGCGACACTCCCCCGGCGCGCCACTGTCGCATCCAGTGCGCGCTCCCGATTTATGCCCTTCGGAAACTGGTCGCTAGTTCCCGCATTCACGCATCAAACAAGGGAAGGGGTGGTGAAGAAGCGGCGCGGAAGGAAAAGAAAAAGGTAGAGACCCCGAGGCTAAACGCGAGGCATAAATTACGCTTCGGTTTATGTAAGTCGTCGAGGATGAAAAGGAACACGGCACACTTTTTTGTAATCCAATTAAACTCCAAAGAAATTTTGAAAGAATGTAAAGTACCTATTAAGCCAAGGAGAACAATATGCTAATGGAAAATAATCACTTTCACGAACAGACCAGAGGTTACTAAGATAAAGTGTGAGCGAGAAGAAGTCAAGACCAAATTAATGAAAAAAAGAAAGAAGAATGAGAATATATAGTTTTTGAAAAATCGGAGGTGGGGGGGGGGCAATAGGCGAAGTTAATAAATAACGATTTTAGACTCCACCCCTAAACATAGTGGTCAGTCGGAAATTTGGGGGTAAGTAAAACAATCATGGACGTAGAACAAATGAACCTTGTTTTTCTTCTATAATCCCGACCGAGAGCATCCTTCAAGTGTTTGGTGTTGCCACTCCTACCACAAACGTTGTAACATCATCACGCAGACCGCAGTTAATAAGTGAAAGGATATCATTAGACATCATCCACCTTATAAATGGCTTCATTAACTTAGAATTTTAGAACTGAAGGAGTTGTATCTGAGAAAAGCCAAGTTTTATTTATGAGAAAATGCATGGCAACGAGGAATGGTCATTGGATAACAAGAACCGATGGAAGACCAATATACACCTTTTTAATTAAAGTTCATCTATGAGATAACAATAAAAGGAAAACGACAGGCCAAAATGTTAACAAACTTGGTAAAAATTAACAGGAGGTCATGAGATTCTATTTTCTTCAAAATTTGTTGCAAAAACTAACCACCAGCACCAAATGGCGTTATTTTCAATAATTTTAAACAAAATAAGACATGAAGACATCGGTATAAAAAATTTGAAATGTGTTCAACACCATATTCAATGTGACCTCCAACATATTCTGAAGCAAGTTAAGTCGCAGTATACAGTTTGCAACAGTAGTTTTAACAAATCTGGAGGTAAGTTACGGACATATCAGTGTATTGCATTTTTCAATTTCGCCAAATCGTATATTTTTTTCAATATAAACAGTGACTTTTAAATAACCTCTAAGCCAGAAGTCGCAGGGGTTGAGGTTTGGTGACCGAGGTGGACAAGAAACGGGGAAGTGTCAGCTTATTGCAAAGCACGTCGTTCATTGCATTTGTGATTATTTTCCGTATTTCTTATTAAGTGTAATTCTTATTACATAATTCTTATTCCCTGTTACTGCTAATTTTTTTTAATATTGCTTTTTTCGGAAAATAAAATACGGTGACCTCCTCTAAACTATTACCAAGTTCGGTAAAGTTTTGTCCTCGTTTTCCTATCATGAACATCTGAGAGTGGAACTTACAAAGAATCTGGATACAGGACTTGCGTAGTTAAGTGACCTACCATATCTTTCTTCCTAGTATCCTTATTTGTGAAGTTGTTATGTCAGTTCTAATTCCTGAGCTATTGCTAGATTTCGAGATAAACGATATGATATTTTTTTCAAGGTGAAATAAATAGTTACACAGCATGGGAGGGGTGTTTGGCAATATAAAAGTAACTAGTTGAAAGTCGTGAACAGTTTCTTCGCTTAACTAGTCTGTAGGTTAGTTACAGTAGCCTGTAAACTACTCACGACTTTCAACTAGATACCATTAAATTGCCAATAACACATCCCACGCTGTGTAACTATTTATTATCTGATACATTAAAAATATATGAGAGGAAAAATATGCAAATATTATGGAACCTTCAGATAGTTCTTCTAACGATTTTGAAAAGTTGAGTAAACATTCTATATACGCCGCAATTTCAATAAAAGTAAGAAAAAATATTCCGTCGTAAATCACTTTAAAAATTGCATAATTATTACATATTAAAAATTATTCGTTGAGAAACTTACTTCTATTCAGAAATAGTTAGCAGTGTAGGGAAATCTTTGTTTCCATGAACTAAAATTTAACATGATTTTTTCTAAAATAAAAAATATTAACGATGAAATTTACTGACATGAAATAAAGCCATCGTTAAAAAACCTTTTTTGATCATTATTGAAGATAGATTTAAGTACGCAAAATTTGAGACATTTTAATATCAAGAACCACAAAAATGGCATACCGAGTACGTATATTGTATTTCTAACTACTTTTTACTTTCCAACTGTACATACAATATGAATAAGGAGAGTATTGTAATCAGTCGAAAAAAAGGAAATTCAGGATGTCTCATATGTATACAAATAGGCTCCAGGAGAGTATTTTCAAATTTTTGCCATGATATCCAATGTCGTGTGTGTGAAGAATTTCGTTTATCTGATAAAGCATCAACAAATTAATGGGTTCAAACTAAACCAGAGAATTTACTTTAAATTCATTGGGAATATTCCGGAACTAAATGAATTCGTTGCGACTTCATTTAGAAACCGCGCTCTACTTTCAGGATTTTTTTTTAATTCAAAATTTTGAAAAAATGAATAGAAACATTTTTATAGGGTATTAAATTCTGCGTACGGATTTCTAAAATACACTTCAGCAGCGTATTTGAGGTACGGTGAAAATTCACACCACAAAAAGGTGTTGTCTGGGAGGTACCTTTCTTAGACCGACCAATGAGTTCAGGGTGGAAGTTAATACTTCCCGCAATCTGTACTTGAATGACCAGACATGAAGTTGAAGAGATAAATTAGGTAGTGAGGATAAATAATTTTAGATTTTTTGAACTTTTAAACGTCATCGTCTTTGATAATTCTACGAATTATTTTATCTTTATCTGTAAATAGTTTTCTGACTTTGTATAGTTTTCTTGCAACGTAAGGTGTGATACTTTTTATAGTTTTATAGCAACTACTAAGATATTTTTAAGTAATATAGTTGGAAAGTTGAGTGAGACACACTCCAGATATTTTATTTACCCAGAATGTTGTACCTAAGCAGCCGTACTAATGAAGGAGAAGTACGTTTTACTTCGAGAGAAAGCAAAGAGTAGTGAAAAGCTAGTAATAAACATGGAATAACTCATGCGCGAAGTAACTGGGAAGAAGTTACCATGACAACCGCTAAACCTCGCAAACCCCAATTAAGGTCGAAGTAAACAAGAAAATAATAACGTAACCTGAAATTGTCGAGTGGTTTTGGACGACACATTTCATTGGAACCATTATTGAACTGATGAATTTTCAATTCCAGGCATGTTCTTTAGTCTCCAAGCGTAATGCTGTTGAAAACGATTATTCCTAGAGTGATTTCCCATTTTGTAGAATAAGAGTTTTAAGAGTGGTGTACGTACAATCATGTGGATAAATCATAATTTTACTATATGTTGTTCTACAATATTCGAATTCTGACATTTCAATTCGAATTCTGCATATTCGAATTTAGGATGTAGTTCCGTATTATAACCAGTAGGTTAGATAATTAAAATATCAAATAATTTATATAATTTCAATATGACATGATAACTTTATGCTTTCGTATATTCTTGAGACATTTAATAATCAGTTCTATTTATGTCAAACAACAACAATCTTCCATTTTTCTTTATATTATCATTTTAGTTATTTTAAATATGCATAATGCATTTCTCCAAACAATTCACATTACGTTATGAAAATTAATGTATAAAGATGAACTTGTATTTTATTTATCAGTGATACATCGCAGATTACACATTACTCACGTCATGAGACGTTCAGAGCTTTCTTGGAATACTGCATTTCTCCATCAAAAAGGCAAAGAACTTACAATATGCGACGTTGCCAAGCGTTTATCCGCAATACTCGAGCATTACTCCGAGACTAGTTGCGTCAGCCTTAAAACGCCATTATTAGTAAAATTTTATTCCTTGTTTACATCACTGTTAAGCTGGAAGTAATTACTCTCGGAGTAAGCCTTTGCTACCGAAGTTACGCCGAGCATTTATTAGTATGGCTGAAGTAAAGAGAATAAATGAACGGTTTATATTGTGTACTAATATACTATCTGGATGGTCATAATATGTAAAAAAAACCCACAAAATATGTATAAACTAAAGCATTAAAATGGCTTTATATCATCTCTTTCTAAAATTGAACATTCATTAAATGTGAGAGAAATTTCCAATTCTTACATTCTTAACTTATAAATAGTTTAGAGTTGAAAAAACAGATAAAACTGTGACTGACCATGACGATAGCAATAAGTTAATTTCTTCTCCATAAGCATGGAAAAAGCATCTCCCTTCACTTCTGACATGGATTTAAAGTGAGTGGCGAACTTTTCCATTTCTACACAGGAAAAATTATGTCCAGCTGCCAACTAAAATCAGAAAAGAAACAGCTGTTTCTATAAACGTAGGCTTCCGCTGCCGGAGTCAGTATGAACTTGTTATGAACATTGCCCTGAAGAAGGCCACAGCATGATGGCCGAATTTTTGGTAGTTTTATCTACCAAGACACGATTTGTCCCGGACAAACAAGTTCAAACAGCTGCTTGTTATAAAATCGTAAGAATATTAACAAATTTTATTCTTATAGATCGTAAAAGAACAGATATTTGACGAATACCAGTGTTAATTCATCCTTTAATTACAAAAATACGAAAACGTTGCTATTATAAAATCTATCGAATTCAATATTAATAATGACAATAGTTTTAATGACACTACCACTTCCAAGTGCTGTAGGTAAATAGGTGCCCATAAATAGGATGGATGAGTCAGTAATAATGATCTGATATATATTTCTTGGGCTTTACAGTAACACAGAAAAAATACACAGTTCCACTTTAAAATTCAATAAAAGAGCGTTGATATCGCTGCAAACAAAACATAATTTGAATAGTGAAATGATTCGCCTCATTACTACTCTTAGTGGAAACTCCCATCCTGTCTCCGGTTTTCCTTCTCCTAGAAGTGGGTTTCATATACCAATTCTTCTGGTTCTTGCCTAGGGGTGGTGGTATCATTAATACTATTGTAATATTTAATCTCGAATTTAGAGTTATTTTATTATCATTTATAAATAACTTTTTACATTAATTTAGAGATTTGATAATAATACGTTTTTGTGAAAAAACCTTTTTTTTATATTCTATTAATACAAATCTGTTGGTGTTTTGTTAATATTATAACGCGCAGATAACTTTTTTAAATCTTATCTTTGGAGAGCGCTGATGTGTTAAATCCACTTCTGCCTTAGGACCCTTGATCGGAAGTGACGGGATGGTCCGTTACTTGCTTCCGGAGAGTTAATTTAGTTCGTTGTCCACCACGTGGTCGAACGCAGATTACAACTGCTTTTTTGTTAATAAAAAATTATATTTATATTTGATAACTTTATTCGCTCAGGAGATATTTGAGGTGTTCGTTTTTACTGACTGAACGTAAGAAAGCAAATATGAATTCGCAAAATATATTTCAGAAATAAAGTTGCAATTCAAACTTACAATTCTTTTTCTGAGAAACAAACTTAAGTATGTGTATTTAACTGAAATGTAGTCGTAAATATGTGGGAACAAGGCTTGAATCGGAGCGTCACATTGAAAGAGAAGAGAATTAGCGTCCATCCGACCGCAAGTGGCGTCCGATGCCCGCATCCTTCCCGTACCACCCCCGTCGCCCGATGCCGATGCCACAATTAGCGCTCTCTGCGGGAAGCGACAACGGCCACAGAGTGCGCTGCGGGGGGTGGGGGGGAGAGTGGTGGAGTTAAAGCGAGGGTGGATGGTGATGTACTATGGTGGGACGTTGGCTCGTCGCGTCACCCAACCGTGAGTCTAGAAAGGGCGATCCATTACTACTACTTTTATTTTATTTTAAGTCAGTCTTTACCACCTTGTCTTTGACTTTTACAAGGTTCCTTAATAGTAAAGTTCCTTTATAATGCATTTTAGTTGTTCTCCTTCTTAATCCAGTATTACGCGGTCATATTTCTATGTGATATATCTATGATCAATTTATATGAACGGAAAATATTATCCAACAATGCGTAGTTTCATTACACTACATCATACATATGATCATATTTAATGTAAAGCAAAATGGATGACATATTGCTGCTGTAGGTTTTTGTATGAGCTCTATGATGACAATTTGTTTATTGATGAAAAGACAAAACTGCAAAAACAAAAACAAGCGTCCCTTTCTTGCTTGGTTAGACCGTGGATTGCAGGACGCGATAAGTTGGGCATCCACAATAATATATTGATGTAATGTATTCGATGCGAAGACCCCCAAACATTATGTAAATTATTTAAGAATGGATGAAAATTCTTTTCGTTTAGTAGTATTCCAAGTGTTTAAATTTCCAGAACATTTGTTGCAAACGAAAATACGCATATGAAGAATAGAATAAGTGTGGACTACCGAGTTACGGTAACAGTTCGATTTGAAGCAACTGGAGAATCTTATTCTACTTATGTATAGTACACGAACATCCCACACGCGCAAACCGCTTATTTCAATCTTTCTTTTACTCTTTATGTTTCACTTTATAAAGAACCTAATTTAAAATGAGGCCGCTATACTCCAACTGAACATCCCAATCTTCGCCTCTAGCGCCATCTTTACTCACAATATAACTGAAATGAGATCAAAGATATCTCAACGAGAACATATGTGATAAATATATGATCATAGTTGAACTATGATCAAAGCATGTGCGTTACCATTCTGTCCTAATTTATTAATTCAAAAGGTCTTTTCGAACGCATGGCGGTCATCTTTTATTACTTATATAGTACGAGTTGTATATAACAGAACATAAATGATTTAGATGTATAGATAAATAACTCGTTCACACAATCGACTACGAATCGTTGATTCCCAATGAATTGGCTAGCTGTATCTTTCGGAAATGCAAATGTAGTGGCGTGTGGACTAAAATTGGATCATCCTTTTGCAGCAGAATACTCATATATCTTCTTCGTTTCGCTGCTTAGTGAGCTTCAAATTTCCTTTAATAAAATAGCAACTTCCAAAAGTCACTGTACTTTATAAACACGTTTGCAAAAGATATTTATCATTTGAGAGCATACTGTCAAAATACGCTTTAAATGTGATTCAAGCCAACACCGAGGGAAATAACGTTACACATGTGATTATTATTGAAAATAATTTATGAGAAAAAATTTTTAGTCACAAATATTCTGTAATATTTTTAGAAATCCTTACGCATGCAATTGTAATGGCTCTAGGAATTTCAAAATTTTCTCCCTCTCTCTGAAAAATGGCGCAGCCAATTAAATACCTGGACACGTATTGGTCATTCTTCCGTTTACCGGTTTAAAAAAACAATAGACTCAATTTTACACCTTCCGTTCAATTTTCCTACTTACCAAAATACAAAAAATTATACATTAAATTTCAACTTATTTAATTCTGCGTTGTAAAGTTTAGGTTTTTACTTGTTTCTGAGTATTATTTATTATCTTCGGAAAGTTAGTTAAAAAACATTATTTTTGAGAGCTTTCAAGTGAAGGGTCAACTTTGAAAACATTAGCAAAACTGTTCAGTCAAGAACACTAACATTTTTAAATAATGTGTCTGAGATATTTGTAAGATGTGTTAGCTTTATAATTTTATCCTCGCTAAAAACTTGATCTTGAAATTTTTATAAAATCTCGCAAACTCAAAATCGACTAATTGTACAATCTTTCACCAGGCCTTAAAATAACCATACTTAAAAGTAGGATAAAAACAAACAATATCCCACTACCAACATTTTAACGTCCTCTGTTATGTTCATCTCCACTGATAGAGATCAAGCGGAACGTGATATTTTCTTTAGGAACGATGCTCCTTCTCCACTAATATGTAGAATAGAATTTTGTTACAAAACTTCAAACCAAATATTGTGATATTCTCCAAAAGCACTGGTGTGATAAAAAAATTTTTTAAAAGAAAATAGCACACCACAATGATTTACGATTTTAAATGTAGTTAAAAATAGCTTTTAATAATTTTGGTTGAGCTGTTTTCAGAACTTGTCAAAACGTTTGTCGGAACTTATTGGTTTAGCTGATTCAACCGTACAGTGAAATTGACTTCCATGCACATAAATTACTTTCAGGAAAAAAAATTAATTACTTTCTTCTGTTTTTACACAAGACGTCATAATGATACCAAAGCATTTCATAAATCCCATTCATAATCATTACCCTTCCCAAATTGTTGAACATCACATAATCAAGTTAATCAGATACCAAATTAATTGATTTTTCTTCTGCTTAACGCAAATGGAGTTTCTTTGAAAGTGAACATTGGTAGAAAAAAATTGACGATTGAGTTAGGTAAGGTTACTTTTCAGATACATACTGATTCTCATACATATTTTCCATGGTAATGCGGGTCGGGCGTGAGCTCGAGTCCAGTGCGAATTTCCAGTCATTCAGTCACTTTAATAGTTCCAGAAATAGTTCCATCTCACTCACAAATTTAACACGTGTTACAACTTCCAGATTATTAATTTTAATTCCACCACAATACCTTGATGGGATTCACAGCTTCGTCACACGATGTTCACATTCTTCTCCTCAAGTCATGGAGCAGTTCCTGTAGGCCAGCCCGGTGCGACGAGGTCCTGCTGCATAGGACATTTTCCTCTCACTCATAGG
Organism: Laupala kohalensis; assembly: GCA_002313205.1. NCBI lineage: Eukaryota > Metazoa > Arthropoda > Insecta > Orthoptera > Trigonidiidae > Laupala > Laupala kohalensis. The sequence continues at coordinate 1,419,971 of NNCF01128853.1, read as the reverse complement.
TATCTCTTACTACTTGATGATGAACCAGTTTGTGAGGAGTGTAGCTCTTCTCTGACAGTGCGTCACCTACTAACTGATTGCAGAAAATACTTGAGTATGCGGAGACAAATTGGTCTGGCTGCAGATTTACCAACAATTCTCGGAAATGAAACGGATAATGTTAATAAATTATAGAATTTTATGAGTAGATTTATGAGTATCCCACAAGTTCTCGGGAGGGTTTAAAATTTGCATTCTTTTTACCTCTTTCCTGTCTTCTTTCCATTCATCCTTCGTTTCTGTAATTAGAAAATATAATATTTAGAATTTTTCTTTCTTTTTTTCTATGATATAATGTATTAGGTAACTCGTTCTTTTCTTTCATCTTTGTATTTAGATATTTTTTGAATTCAGGAGGGTTTTTTAGTGGGTGTGGTCGAGATATTCGGCGAGTCCCACACACGGGGAAGAGTCACTACCGCTCTTCTCTATGGTGCGAAACTTCATTTTCCCCACCTGCATGGGCTCTAATGACCTTGTTGTTGTCGAGCCCTTAAAGCCCCACAAAAAAAAATCTCCTCAAGACACGTACAGCAGCAGATAACATCCGTGCTCCTTTCATGACACATGATCACTGACCGTGAGCTCATCATGGCTTCACCTACCATCTATTCACAGGAATAAAATGTTGCAACTGTTCCTAATATGTATAAATAAATTTAGTTTTACCATCTTCCCGAGGTTTGAGTTTCCTGTCGCACATTATTCACACAACGTGCTATCCCGGGACTATGTGGAAAAAGTTACCACCTTCTTATAAACTCTCCTTCCATCCTTCTAACAAATTCGCTCCTCCCAACCTCTCACTGATTCTCCTTGCCGACCGCCGACCTCTATTTATCTTTCTTCGCAAGCCGGTATAGACTCTACCAGCCGTTGTCTTGTCCCGGTCACCGCAGCGACACTCGTCACCTGTCGCCGCCTCAGTCACCCGATCCGCCTATTGGCTCTCGCCCGACTTGCTTGAGTTCACAACGCGAGCCGCGGAGGCGGTAGCAGCAGTGATGTTGGCGATTGCGGTACTTGTCATATTGATGCGATGTCGGCGTACGACATCGTTACGAAGGGGGCGGGGATTTCAAAAATTGGCGTTGATGCGACCAAATCAATTTCTGATGAATATTTTTAATTTTTTAATTTTTTAAATTTCACATAGCACACGTCACTTTTTTTAATTCTTAATGTGTCACAAAACTTTCCCGTCATACTTTTCCCTTCATGTAATTTTACCACAAATTTTCACTGGTATTTCCCCTGTAAGTGGTACATTTTCACAATGCTTATTATGTCTTCAGGGAATATTACCACCTAAATGTTAAAACTTTTGTTAAATCTTTTACCATTTAATTCTTCTCCTAAGAGTTATTTGAGTCACAAAACAAAATATTTTCACCACTCAAATTATTTTGAAAGCACTAGAAAACTAATTATACATTTAACCGTTCACCTATTAACACACAGTAAAATACACAAATATTTTCTCTCATCCAAATTATTTTTAAAATACAGGAAAAATTAATTTTACCTTTGTTATTTCATATTTGAATAGAAAACAATGTATAAAAATGTTTTCATAAATTTGTTGCAAATTAATTAATCCCAATAATTATTAAATGCAATTAAATATAATTAGTCTTAAAGAGTCCGTGCGTTGAAGAACTTTTTCCTTATTATTTGAATAAATATGATATTCTATAATAACACAATGCATCTATATTGAAAATTGGTACAATATATACATTTTTCTATTTTTTCATTCCCAGTTAAGTATTGATTACCCATTCAATGACTCACCTTGTATTCTGCACTATGTAATAAAATAGTTATAGTATTTTTAATGATGACGGATCTGGAAAAAAAATGTAAATATAGCCCTGACCGCACGTTAAAATAATGCATTTATGTAAATTGAAAATAAATCATGAATGTATGTATAATTTATGTTTTCATTCCCAGTTTGATTAATCCCTTTAAAACCACACTGGTATTTATTGACATTCAAAAGGGGTTACATTTATATAAATTTATAATAATTACTCGGTCAGCAAAAATGTTAAATATACACCTGAAAACATTCCGTCTCGTAAAACCAAGCCTTCATTTATTCCTTATCATATATCAGGATAGAGCACTATAAGCCCAGGAATTCCCATGCCGCAATTTTGCTTCCAAACTCGGCTGTTGCGTATAGTGAGTTCCATAAAACGCATTGACAAAATTACTTTGGATATTGTTTTTAGGAGAAAGCAGATTTTGATACGAAATATGGAGTTAATAGAAAATGTTTTCTTCCATTGACTTAAACTTAACACAGAATTTAATTCATTTTTGTGAATACATGTTCATTGGATAAACACGCCAAATGATTATGATTCACTTAAAATTTCACAATTCAAGAACTTTTATTTACTTATCCATATAACGCGGAGTGAAAAGAGAATGTTCACAAAGTAAACATACAAAATGATGTTAATTAACGTATTGACTAATGCTTACATAAGGTGTTTACTTATAGGTCGGTCATATTGTCATCTGATGTCCACATCTGTAGAGTGGATCCGAAATGGGGCTTGAAAATATTCATTCTTATAGTCCCTTAATCAGGGCCGTAAAAAAATCCAGGGGGCCTGGCTCAGATTTTGAATTTGGGTACTTTCCCCTATTCAGGATGTGTATTTAGTAAAATAATTACAAAAATTTTGAAATACTTTTTTTTCTCATCCACGTTTATTCTATCATTCTTAGGAGCACGTAAAATATACATTAAAATACTTTATGAATAAAAGAATAAATCAATAACTAACAATCGACAATTCAGTATCAAAAACTGATCCTTGCGGGAACATTGATTCAAATACATGATAAGATCAAGCTGATTTTTTTTATTGGTTAAGCCTTTAAAATGTTATTCATCTATGATTGAAAGTTCCTATAAGACCAGTATCACACATATTTCTATGTCATATATCTAAAAACAAAGATATATGATCAAAAATATGACCATGTAATGCACAAGCTTTGATCATAGATCAAATATGATCATATATCTATGACATAGGATCTCGTTGAGAGAATATTTGATCGTAGATATGACATAGGAATAAGACCGTGTAATACGAACCTAAGGGGCTCTGGGCAAAGTGCCCCTTCTGCGCTCTCTCTTTCTCTGCCGCCCATCCCCGACACAGTCTCCTCGTTTCCATATCCCTCCTTCTATCCATTGCTCAGTCTGGTCGCACTTTGTGCTTCCATGAGCGCGCGCTGGTCAGCGAGGAAATTGCGGTTGCGACGCAGCGAATTTCTGCAGCGAGCGTGGGTTGTTAACACTCCCATTTCTCCAGTCGAGAGATCTACGTTGCGATTCTTGGAGCAATTACTACCCTCGTTTTGACGGTTCCTCTGCGCCACGATATATATTCCCAGTCGGGAACCAGACGTTCTGTTCTCTCTAGTTTCCATTCAGTTGCAATGGTAATTATGGAAATTATGGTTCTAGTATTTTGCTGAGCTATTTAACGTCTAGAGATAACATTATTATTTGATCAAACTAAGTTTTAACATAACTGCTCACACCTATGTACACATCATTTAAAATCTAGGTTTCCAAATTATTCAATTATTTTATTTTGAAATTCAACATTAAAGTTTATTTTCTTACTTGCGTCATGGTTTCCAAATAATTTAACGAACGAATATTCTTGGAGAAAGAGTATTTTATTTGATTAACTGACACAGGACACCACACACATGTGTAAACATGTTGATTCATATCATTACTAAACACGGATANACTTGCGTCATGGTTTCCAAATAATTTAACGAACGAATATTCTTGGAGAAAGAGTATTTTATTTGATTAACTGACACAGGACACCACACACATGTGTAAACATGTTGATTCATATCATTACTAAACACGGATACGGTCGCATTTGACAGTAAAGATCCGTTTATAAAAGCGAAAATTATACGAACTTTCACTTTTCACAAAAACAGATATGATCCTCTATTCCTAAACCTCAAGGAAACTCCTTAATTTTCGGGTAATTAGTTTTAGGAGAATAACTTGTAAATATATGTAATGTGAACTTTACGAAGGAATGGTCATTTAATATTAATACTTCTATAATTAATATAATAATAATAATAATAATAATAATTCGTGTGTTATTAACTTAGCATAGATTGCATTTGAGTAAAAATGATTAAAGAATATCATTTAATTCAACCATAAACATATAATTGATTTGTAAAAAATAAACACTAATAATACATTTATAGTCTAAAAGCAGATACAAACTACGTTTCATAACGCGGAGGACAATAAATTACCCTCCGGAAGCGTACAGAAGACCCGTGCCGCCAATTCCGATCAAGGGCCCTAGGGTAGAGGCGCACTTAACATTCAGAACACTCCTAAGTTAAGAATAAAAAATAATTATCTATGTATTGTAATATCAACACAATACCAATAAATTTTGCGTTTAATAGAATACAAAAACAATATTTCCTAAATGAATGTTAAAAATAAGTTTATAGCTAACATTCATTTTCGTGCAAAATCTACAAAAGGAGCGATTATTTTTCCATTTACAAACGTGTTAAATATTATTCAACGACTCAACTATTTTATAACACACTTATGAATAATAAACTCTTTTATAACACTATTCACATCTCCAAAACGCTTGTAAGATTTACATTATCTGTTCCGTCAACCTCCAGAACAAGGCATCCGCAAACACAAAACATATTCATAAATTGACGGAAAGTACCTAACAGACTACCTCCCTAATTCGATGGCATGTACGACGCAACTCGCAATTAATATCTTGTCGGAATTAAACCTCTCCGCATATTTGCAAGACTGGTTTTAAACGCGCGTAACAGAATAATTCTCGGAGAATGGGTAGCGATTTTCTAAACATACGATATACAAAGGAGTAAAAAAGATGAGAAGTAGCGGAACTACGGTAATTTGCAGCGTAAAAAATCTGACGTTAACTGTTGATGTGGCGTCGTAACTTTCCGCTAGAAATTAGCGAAGGGGAATTAGGTAACATAACTCGGCCTCTTCGTTAAGTGTTATGGCTGAGTTCTTAGCGAGCGGGCAAGCTTTTGTGGAAGCTTTGGCGCCAGATAAGTGGTTGGGAGGACACACGCAGATATGGAAATATTGGAAGGAAAACACTGGTCGTGTACTCTGGAATGGTTATGGAGCGTCTGTAAAATAAAACAATGTGTTAGAGAGGGGTACCTTGGGATCCGGTCACGAAATTTCCAAACCACTAAAAATAAATACATCTTATGCGCATTAATGTTAATGAACTTTTGCAGTATTAGTTAGGAGTAACTTCAACGTAATGTTGTAAAATGTAAAATTTATTGTTCGTAATTGAGAAACTTCTTTATGAGGGAAAACAAAAAAATAAAAGTAAGAAATAAATTTTTTTTTGTTTGTTGAAGAAAAAATTGGCAAAAATGTATTCAGTTCTTCGAATGACTTTCCCAAGTTCTCAGTAGTTTTGTTCAATCCTATTAGTTCAAAGACAACAATGCCTTCTTGTCTAAATGATTTCAACGGGAGACGTTCGATTTACTATAAGTTGATGGAGAAAATAAAAGAATGTGATAAAACAAAAAACAACAATGAATAAATTTTTAAAAAATTTGTGGCGTGGGACTTGATGACTCAATTAACTAAATATGACGAAAAAATGAGGAGAATAATATGATACATATGTAATTAGATTTTTGGTTTAGTGGTAGGTTGTTAAAAGTCGTTATAAAATGAGGGGAAAAATTATGATTTAAAATTATGTAAATATAAAATTTAATATTTAAAAAAAATTTGAAAAGGGTTGAACAAAACATTTGTAGTATGTCGTAGATTTAAGCATGGAGGAGGATAAACAAGTTCAGAAGTGAACTGATCACTCGGAGCTTATATTCTTTTCTTTTTTGTATTAAGCATATTTCAGTAGTATTGGATAAAAATATTACAATTTAATTTTGCAAACCACGTTTTATTTTATACTTCTAACGAATTTATTGCTATTCACAAAAACTTACAGTTTTAAACAAAAATGATTTTTGGATAATACTGAGGTATGATAATTATTAATGTACGTAAATACATAACAATAGAAAAAAGGTTCTGCTCAATAACTCACCTCGGGTTAATTAAGTTGTTTCATTTGTTTTATTTACACCCAGGAACATGACCAATTAAGAAGAAATTGGGTTTCTTGAATAAAAATCGCTAGAGGATTCAAATATTTTGATATGGAATCTAGATTTTCCATTGCGTGATATATAAACATTTTAGGTCTGGGGGTATCATTATCGACTCTGATACGTATTACAGATTCATATTCTGTTTTTACAAATTTTGCTTTTAGGAATATTTGACTGTATGAAGGTGGTAACATTGTGTAAGAATTGAGAAGAAAAGAAAAGCTCTTACGCTGTATTTTGTTTCTCCAACTAAAAAGGGATAGATCTAATAATAATAATAATAATAATAATACAAAACAATGAACAATTTAAAATTCACGAGAATTATATTCTTTCTCTGTCTTCTGATATTAGTTCACATACAAATATTTTATTCATTTTCTTTAATGGGACAAAATTGATAAGTGTTCCAAATACACCATTACTGACAGCTGTAATCCACAGAGCTAACTCAATTTTTGCTAAAATATCACTTGACACTTTTATCCATACACCCCTGCATATCTTCCTACTTGAGACGAAGGGTTTCTGACTCCCTTTACTAAGCCCCACCCCCTCGCATGAGTTCGCTGGACATGGTGAGATGCGCTGTGTTCGGACATCCAAGGTCGTTCCCCTTGAGGCGCCGGGCGCTACAGCTCGCCCGGCAAGCACTCTTATAAGGAGTAAGCAGCCATTTGATCCTGCCCACGCCGCAAGAGCTGGTCTCGAACCTACCTGACACAAACCTCTCGCCACAATTAAGCTTGTTGTGGTCATCAATCACAAGTGATGAGCTAGAAGAGCGTTAGCGAACAACAGAAATCGCATTTTTTTAAATCGCATATTATATATTAATGGTTTCAATTTTGCAAAATATTTTATGTCGTATTTTTTACTGAATATCCTTCTCTCAATTGTTGCTCTTTTACGAGCACTGTACAGTGTGGACTAACTATATGAAAAGCTGACCGAGTAATGGAGAGGATCGAGAGGGGAAAGTAGTTGGCATGAAGGGCGGGGTGTGAAGTGTCTACACCAGAATTTTGTGTTAAGAAAAGGCAGATGATGTTTATAATTTTATATATTATCCCAAGTAGTAAAGGTGACCCGTGGCGTAGTGCCTAGCGTACTCGCCTTCTACCACTAATAACACTTGTTCAAACCCTGACTGATCCAATTAGAATTCGCAGTGGTGGGACGGAGAGGGTTCGCGGCAGGTTTTCACGGAGTACTCCAATTTCACCCGCCTATCATCCACCACTACATTCACTCATCATCATTATCATTATTCCGTTTCTAATTGGAAGTACACGTGAAGAACACTAAATGAAATTACAATTAAAATCTAGCTTCATAGAAGGGATATATTATGTCACCTGGCAGACACAAAAATCACATACTCCTGCACCTACCTCATCTCCTTCTCCTACCTCATCTCCTCATTCTGCTCCTACCTCATCACCATCTCCTCTTCCTATCTCGACACCCATTTCTTCTCCTTTCCCCGTTCTTTCACCTACTGCTTCCTCATCTCGCACGTCCTCATCTATTCCTCCTGCCGCCCCCATACACAGTTACAACTTGCGCTCAGGAGTACGATGTGGTACTCGAAGGTGACAATCGCGTTCAGGTGCAGTGTGCGGGCTTGATCCGGAACTAGAAGCTGTACCAATTTCAAATTCCTCTCCACAATCTAACGTCGATTCCATTTCTCGTGAGTCACAAACTCTTTGCGAAAATAAAATAATTATATTTCATCATAATGTCCAATCCCTTTCAAACAAATTGACAGACATTGAAATTCTGGTACACGAAAGTCGATTCGATTTGCTATGCCTCACAGAGCATTGGCTTTCAACTAACAACATCAACGATACTGCTATTTCTAATTATTATTTAGCAAGTTCTTACTGTCGGCAAAATTTTAAAGGCAAAAATCCCCACGGAGGTACGTGTATCTACGTTCGTAATGATATTTTATCTTCTCCACTGACAGGCTACGAGAACTTCTGCGTAGATAGTGTGTTCGAAATTTCTGCAGTTAAACTGACCGACACCGGTATTGTTGTTTTGTGTATTTATAGACCTCCTCAATCAGATCTTGACATATTTTTTCGGAACTTCGAAAATGTTTTAGAACATATCGCACATAAATCTACTAAATCTATCGTTATATGTGGTGATTTCAATATCGATTTCTTGAGTACATCCGACTCTGCACATTCACCAGTTAATCGATTCAAGAATCTTATCGACTCCTTCAACCTTATTACTACGATAAACGACCCCACTCGCCTCTCCGGCTCATCTCAAACATTGCTAGATCAAATTATAGTCAACAATGGAATCTCGTATCTCTCTGAAGTGTTTATCGCCGGATACAGTGATCACCTTGCTCAAGTATTGACTATTAATAATAAACTAAAACCGCTTAAAATCCTTTACAAATTTACAAGAGAGTTTAATGACATAAATAAATCCATATTCATAAATTATTTGCGTGAAGAAACATGGAAAGATGTTTACAATTGCCAAAACACCGACGACAAATTCAATGTATTTATCTCAACATTCCTAAAACATTACAACTCTAGTTTTCCCATAAAACGCAAGTTAATTAACACAAAAAAATACAATAGATGGATCACCCTAGGGATAAGAATTTCTTCAAAAAACAAACGCCGTTTATATTATCTTTCAAAACGCTATAACCAGCCACCCGAATTCCATAATTATTTTCGTAAATATAAGACTATTCTCCGAAAAGTAGTCTATGCAGCTAAAGTTATGGAAAACGACAGGCATATACTAAAATCGAACAACCGGATGAAAGCCATGTGGAATATTGTTAACAATTACACGTCAACTTCTGAAAATCGCGAAGAAAATGTTTCTTTACTAAACGATGGCAAGATCGTGTCAAATCCTCAGGACATCGCAAGTTTGTTTAATTCTCACTTCTCAGAAGTTGGTAAAATAACGAACTCAATATATCCAAATCAATGTCCTCCAATTATTACCACCCACATACCCAATTCTATGTTCACTTCCGAAACTAACGCCAGTGAAGTCATGGGAATCATCAGCTCCTTAAAAAACAAATTTTCACGAGGCATAGATGATATACCTGAGTTTATTGTTAAATCTTCGTCCCACGCTATATTAAATCCACTCGTAAATATTTTTAATAGTTCTTTATCGGAAGGGGTGTTTCCCAATATATTTAAGAGAGCTAAAGTGAAACCTTTACACAAGAGAGGAAACAAACTTAATATTGGAAATTACCGACTAATATCTCTACTATCCATTTTCTCAAAAATCCTAGAAAAATTGTTCTATAAGCGTCTTTTAGATTTTTTATCAAAAACTAACATTATCTCTGACGTACAACACGGTTTTAGGAAATACTTTTCCAATACAAGCGCCATATTTTCCTTCTTAAACGATGTTACCACATCTCTAGACCGTGAGAAAATCCTCGGGGTGTTTTTCTTGACTT
>NNCF01128853.1:1340754-1408650 GCA_002313205.1 Laupala kohalensis | reverse complement strand
GGTCCCTTGCTTGCTTCCGGAGAGTAAATTAGTTTATTGTCCTCCACGTGGTCATACGCAGTTTGTACTGTTTTTTGTCAATAAATTTATTTTTATTATAAGCAAAGATAAAAATATTCCTGCATCAATGTTGTCCAGGTCATACTCTTAGTAACATCAGTGGAAGGATCATTCAACGTGTTAGCGATTTTTTTATGACGTACCTATCTCTAAGGACAAGAGACCTAGTCAATCAGCGTTAATCGCTCGGGGATACCGGCCTATACGATAGATCGTAAGACAAAGATAGGTTATGTGTAAAAGTCCACAAGGTGTAGTTGACAGTCATCAGACGGTGGCAGCGCACTGCAATAACTCAATGATTTGCTGTGATGGTTTGATGAGTACCAAACCTTTCCAATTGCAGCACTCTGCTTAACAAAACTGCGATTCTATTCGGCAAGACTCGGATATTTCCTAATAAAAAGCGAGGTAGAATGACCAAAATGTCAGACACTTTCATAAAATAAAAAGATTTCAAGTCATGCAAATTTTATAAATAATAATACACATTAAATATCCGAGATTTTTTAAAATTAATTTAACCAAACATTGTGCCTCACAACCCAACGAAAGTTGGGGAAAGAGACAGGAAAAAAGTTACGTCTCTTGCCAATCAAATACCCACCCGGCATAACAGAGTTCGAATCTCCAATTTCTCTTTCACTGTCACAATACTTTTATCACGCCGTAAATGCGAGAAAAGGGAATTGTATACCACTTCTTCGTTTAAACTAATTTAATTCGAATAATCAATATTTTGTTACACATACATCCTATGTAAAGGAAATCTTATTTGAATTTATATACTACACACTTAATTTGGAGAGAAATTATTGAATAATAATTGATAGATAAATAAATAAGGAATACAATAAATAAATTTTAATATCTGTAGTCCATATAATCGGTGGGGGTCAATACGTCACAAAATATTGTCACTTTACGTAAATTATACACGGTGTCATAACAAAACATTTGTATTAAATATGGATGCATATTAAGTTTTTGTTCTAGTGAGATGAAAAGTTATTGTCAATTGATATAGTGTTTTGAATGTCGATTTGATTTTTAATGTAGGGTAAAAAATTTCATTTGATTGAGTTTGGTGAGGAGGTTCTTAGTTATTATGGATATAACCACTTTCAAAACTGAAAAAAAAAGAATATTTTTAATGCAGAAAAATTACCCATCAAATATTTTAGCAGCTTCTCAAGAAACTGAGTATTTCTTGTGTGGAAATAGTTCCGTCCAAACTTTGCTCCAGAATTGTAGGTAGAAATTCTGCCTCATATCTTCAAGAATAATAACTGTGAAATTCCTACCGTAAAACTACAAATTCCAGTTATGAATAAGCAACAAGCAACACTCTGAAGACTTAGAAAGAAATTGTTATATTGATTTCCATTAAAGAAAAATGTTTTCGAAGTTAAATTTACCACCAAAACATGACTGTATTTACTAAAATAATATAACATAGAAAGCCTCGATCAACTAATAAAAGACAATGTATTTTTGTCAATATGTTCATGAGTAATTTAATGAAGTGTCCATGAAGCTATTTTTGTTCTACTTTCTTAAGCCAATAAAATAATGTTACAGAAACAAATATAGAAATCTCCTAGAACCAGAAATGGAAAATACTACCCAAATAAAGTACTTCCTAAGGGAGTCGCCTCACATGAGGAGTTTAGTCACATGAGGAGTTTAGTCTCTACGAGGCCACCTCAGAGGTCTTTGGGTTTCACAAGTTGAATGAGAATGGTAGACGGGCACGGGTAGCGAACGGGATGGCGCAGTCGGTAGGCGCATGAGCGCGCAAAGCTCAAAGTCCCGGGTTCGATCCCCGGTCCCGTCTCCCATTTTCATTCGACGTAACATGTTTAATCAGAAACAAACATGTTATAACGTATACATGATAAACAGGTGGAACATTTTTAAATAGTTGGTGATTAATTACCTTTCATCAGCAAAAATTCAGCTGACTGGAACTCATCTGCTACAAGTGAAACAAATGTTGATTTTGTAGGACAATATCGTTATAAATAAATACTCGTATTTCAATTTTATAATTAAATGAAAGATTAATTTACTTTCGAAATCCTATATATTATTTCTAAAAGGCAGTATCCGTTTCGCTTCTGTCATAATTAACAAATTGGTGACATTGCTAGGTTAGATTCCTGACAATCTGAAAAATCGTAATCTTATTTTCCAACACGTTATTTTTTTTTCTTTGTCAACAAATTAAGGTAGAAGCATAAACGTTATATGCAGTTCCGCCGAGACCGAGGAGTAGGAAGGTGGGTTAATGATGATAGATGAATGACATTCTTGATACCAAATCAATAAATATTATTAAATAGTCATCGAAAAGATGATTATATTGACATATTAAACTCGGATCAGGATGGGCCCCACAAGAAAACATTAAATATTGGTTGTTGTTAAAATACAATAATTGATTCAATTTTATATTTGTTTGTGTGACCCATTAAACTATAATATAATCCATATATTTTATTAAACATTATCTTAATTTACGAGCTATTAAGTATGATAATTTTACATAATTAAATATTTTCGTACATTTATTTATTTGATATGTGTGTTGCCTGTGGGGGTGAGGGTGGAAGAGTTCAAAGAAGAGGGAGGACGAGGATATACAAATTCATGATCTGTCCCGGACCCCCAAAATCCTGTCGCCGACCCTGATCACGAGAACTGCTAGTGGGACGAACTCCAGATTTCGTAACCCACTTTGAGAGCGTCGTATCTTCTCCACCAAACTGTACGATATGCTCCACGGAGCGCAGTTTGGGAAGCCAGACTCCGCTCGTCCTCCGAGATCATCACATCTCCGATTACCCTCTGCCGTCGTTCGAGTCGAGCTACCCACAATCGCGATCTTGCATCTCGATAGCGCTGATGCCGCTCCGCAGCGTTTATTTATTTACGGCGGGAGGCGGCGGCGGCGTGGAGGCGGCGGTGTGGAGGCGCGGCGGCGGGCGGCGGCGTGGAGGCGACGGAGGCTCGGCACCGCGCCCTCGTGAGTGGCGTTGAGTGGCCATGCGGGCGAGAGGCGCCTCCCTGGCGACGCGGGTGAAAGAGGCCCGCGGCGGGTGGGCACGATTTCTAGCAGGCAGCGAATAATTGATTTAATAATAATATTTATTGTCAGACAAACACCCGAGAATGCGCATGGCTTTGGACGGAAGGATGATGTAGTACTTCACTCTTCGAAAGAATGCGACGGAGATTGGGAGATGATGGAGGATTTCACTTACAGCAGCGGCGTTGATTCTGAGGAGGAATTCTGGGTTGGGAGAAGGGTGATTGGTGTCAATTATATAATAATACATGGTAAATCATTCAATATTAAGTATGTTTTAGACGCACGATGCAAAAAGAAATTTATATCAGGCAGTACGATTTGAGTATGGCAAATGCGAAACGTTTTCATCATTTAAAAAAATCACCCCCCACAAAAAAAGATTTAAGTATAATAAATGAATAAATTTACTGTCAAAAATCATTACAGACTGCGTATGATCACGTGGAGGACAATATACTAATTTACTATAACACTAATAATAATAATTTACTGTGACAATAACTAACTACAATCAGAAATTTGTAGTTTCGGAAACTTGAAAACCTAACCATTTTGTTTGGGTTTGAGTATTATCAGAGCGTTTGACAAATGTACGACGAAAAAAATAAGATAGTACATCTTCTCCAAAAATGTTCGTGCTAGAAATGAGGCACACAGCTACATTCATCAGAACCATTGCTATGGGGGAAGGACAAGTGGTTCAAAATGTTCCGGGACGGCCAGTCGGGGAGAGTAGTGAAACCAGATACATTTCGTTCTGTACCACCCAAACTATAATGTTTACACACCTTAGTTAATTTATCAAGAAACCATTTGAAACTAGCACTTAGTAAAACTTTCGCTAAGCCTTCAGAAATTTTCTTTACAAGTTTAGAGGATGACTATAAGATAAGTGGATTTAGAGGATTCCCATTAAATACGAGAAATGCAAAATCAAGAGTAATTTGTTTTATGATCTGAGTATATTACACACTTTCAAATTGTAAATGAATTTTTCTACAGGAATTGGGAAATATAATTGATTTTTTTAATTATTTTTTTGCTAGCACATCGCATTGATACATGTAAGTTAGGTCATTTAACATAATCAGATTCAATGTGCATGAAGCAGACAATCATTTATTCACGATTGTTTCCTCTCTCCTGTGTCATTTAATATCCCACTCCTTTGTCATTTTATAAAAATCACGCCTGTGATGGTAAAGACGGTCTTACACGAGCGGTTGATGTGCTGACAACCCTGTGGGTTTTCGCCGAAACCAATGTAACCAGCTTCATTGCTTAATAACCTCAGTTGTTTTGTGTACACACATTGGATCTGTTGAAAACGTGAAGTGCTTTTTTCGTGGGTCTCACTCCTGTGTGTGCCACAAATTTCCCCATTTCTGTAGAATCACTCATAAACACTTTAAAATTGTATCACAAAGGTTCTCTATAGTAATATTTACGAAATACAAGTACAAACATTTTACGCTCTTAATACTATATCCAATCAACTTAGCATCCACCCCCACGACGTTGCTATGCAAAATATAGTTTTAGCTAAAAATATTAAAAATCTTCCGGAGAGTAAATTCCAAATTCGCACAAGTGTCTGAAATGCTGTTTCAATTTTTCAAAGAAGAACGTTCAAAAATAACTATACATGTTAAACATCCGATAAAATATTTGTTTGGATAATTTAAACAAATGATCCAATTATTCATTGCTTATTTTCGTTCGTGAACAGAAATATTACTGTACCAACTCCTAGAGGGACCAATGATGTCCTTTGAAAGAGACTTGCTTCATGCATCCGCACACCGTGCTTTTCGCGATTTCTTCACCCTCTTCGATACAAAAGCAGGCGCTTCGAATAGAAATCGATGTTGGTTTTGAATGGAAGTCCTTCCGTTTTTCCACTTCCCTTCATTTAATTCCTGTGCGGCGCGCGCCTCGCATTGATTTGTTCCTTGCAATCACTCGGCATTCATGGCTATGAAATCATTTTCGTCGCAATTAAAATTATTGGCGTTTTCAACAACGCGATGAATGGATGAGAGCTGAGAAAGCGAAGCAAATACAGACGCTTTTTTTTTAATATGAGAGGATACGTATTTTACTTTCTCATATAAGTAGTATATAAAAAGTTTTGTAATCGTCAAAAATTTCGAAAGCGAGATTTCCACCGTTTTGGGTATCCCTGATTCAGAAAAAGTTGTTTTTGGCATAACGACCGTCCGTCTGTACGTCCGTCCCTCTGTGCGAAGCGATTCTGAGTAAATGGATGAATATATTTAATTCATATATCGTATTTACTGTAGAATTTACTTGTTTTCCATGCACGTATTCTAATTTTTATTTTTATTTTTCTTACTTTGAAACAAAGGGTACTTCACATGAAAGTCAAAGTACTCTTTCGAATATTTCTCAAAAATGACTGCAACGATTTTGATTAAATTTTCTGCCCATAAGGTACAGATAGTATGCATTATATCCGCATTCGCGGTATTACGCTTGAACGTTTCGTGTAGAAGCAGTAAAATAATTTCTGTCTCCTACACTTACACATTAGTTTACTGTTTCAAGAAGCTTGAATAATATTTTGCAGTGTAAATGGACCATGCAGACGTAGAATACACTTTTCGTAAATTGAAATGAAAGATATGATAATGATAAAATACATAGGAGGACAGCAAACGCATTGCAGATACGAAAATACATCAATTTCTGTCTACAACGAAATTACATTTACATCACACTTTTGCGATATATTTTGTCTCTCTATGCTGCAGATGGAGAAACATATATGAGATAGTATGTGCAATGGTTTTGCACCACTAGTTTTTGTAAGTACTCCAGTCCTCGGTTTTGACGCTAACCCGCGAGGTCACTGTGACTATGGAAGGTCAGTGATACCCATCGAACTATACCACTGAAACTTTACGATTCATTTTGGAATAATACATGGATAATTACGTATATTATATTTTTAAATTCTAAGGTATGAAATTCCCCACTGCCCTTGGGCCCTTGATCGTTTGGGAATTGATGGGATAGTCCCTTGCTTGTTTCAGGAGAGTAATTTAATTGGTTTAATTGATAATTGGTCATATGCAGTTTGCAACGGTCATTTTAACAATAGTTTATTTATAAAATAACTTGAACTTGAGTCTCGGTAAATTATTACGTATGTTCTTAACGTGTATTATATATGTCTTGAAATGCCAGAGACAAATAAGTGTTTAAATAGAAAAAGTTGTTTACAGTATGACATTCCTAGTCTACGTACAGGGGCTAGGCGGACAAGAACTTCACAACGTCACGTCGTCCTACTTACAACGCTTTAGGAGGTTTTTGTCGGTTCTGTAGACGCACCCTCGGGTTAGAGAACTCACGGAATTCTTACTTGTGATCAAGGTTTAGAAGAGGAAATATTCGACAATATAATTTTCTGACGTTAATAACCTGAATTTATGAGTCGCATCCATAAAAAATATATTAAAGTTTAACAAATATAAGTAATTGCATAAAGAAACAATTTAATAAAATGATTATTTTTGTTATCTTTGACAGAGGTAATCAGGAAATTCAAGATATCCTCAAACTGGGAATTTCCGCTCGTGATTTGTTACCTGTTTCTATGGCCCAAGATAACACGCGATTTTCTGCCCGGGAATATATCCTTCCAAGTTTCAAGCCCTGGCTGGAAGTGGTGAATAGCTGTGGAGGTCTAGCAGGTGGCAGAGCCTGTGACTCGTGAATTCCGGGAACATAGCAATCTTCAAGTGGGTGAACATACCACCACGACGCTACCACTGTCAGTGTGTAGAAGTAACAGTCATTATTATTAATTAGCTAAACGAAAATTTAATGTAACTAAAATTCCGTATGATAATATGAACGTCTATCAATAAGATAATATTTACCAGCGTGGGCAGACGCATCAGAGCTGTTGTTTGTTTGGAGTAGTCAAATAACGTCATTTTTAAACAAATGAGTCAAGTATCACCTTTTTTTTAATGTAATTTTGAAATAGAAAATCAACACATCTTTTAAGGCTTTAAAGAACGATACATCGTTTGCGTGATTTTCTCCGTCCGGCTACGTAGAAAGGGAACGCAAATTATCTGGATCATTCGCGAATTACTTTAAATTATATTTGACCGAACATTAATAAGCGGATAAACTCGTAGAATTATTCACATGGTATTTTTCTCTGAAAATATTACTCAGTTACAATATTCGATCTAAAATTATTCAAAAAATTATTTTTAATCAATATTTCCTAACTTGACAGAACGGCAAAAAAAAGTGAGAGAGAGAGTCTACTTGTGCCGTACGGAACACATCCCTTTATAGTCCTCATATTCTCTGGTCCTCACCGTAGAGTGTTTTGGACAGGCATTGTAAGGTCAAGCCCAATTAATAAGCCGTAAAGTGTTATCTTATATTTTCCAGCGTCACGCAATTCCCTGTGCATTGACGAGAGGGTTTTTTTTTCAGGTAGCTGTCAATGTGAGTTACAAAGGGACTTTGTGAGATACTTGACGATGCTTGGAAGTGATGGAGGGGGGGCGGGAGTACCTCTTGTGGAAACTTGGGTTGTGAACGATGGAAATAATAATGGAGGGGAGCAAGTTACGTGAGATTGCGCACAGTATTAAACTTTCCTCAAGTTCCAACCATAAATATGAATGAACTCAAATTAAACTTCAATTTTATAACCTCTCTTCTCAGCATCATCTAAATATAATTCATGCTGAAATGATATTAACTGTAAATTTAATATTTGGTTTACGAATAAATTTTTTTGATGACGTGTATATATTCAAAAGGTAACACAACAGAATACAATAGTGTAAATACATTGTGTTTATTTGAACTTAACGAAATGTAATGTAAAATGATTGTAATGAAATGTGTACAGTAATATGTGTTGTAACATCTATAAAGCTTTAAACGAAGAGTAATTCAAATAAACTTTTTGCTTACGTCAGGAGATACAGATTTAAAAAAGAACAACGAATAAATACTCAAAAAGTTTACTTGGTTATTAATAAATGTTTTAATCTAATATCGAAATATTTGCTCGAATTTAAATGCCGTAGAAACAGATTTATCATTATGTGTCTCACGGTGGATATACATAGACAAATGACATAAAAAATAAACGATGGAGTAATGCAACAGGGGAATAATCAAGTTAATTTTTTTAAAATATTTGTCGTTGGTCTGGTCATCTACGGGAGGTTTCGTTTAGCAGGATATTGAATCAACAACGGATATGGTAAGCAAACACTACTCGTGACATTACAACTTCGAAGTACTATATTATAACAGAGGCTCTCAAACATTCTAGCCCATGAAGCTCTTTTTAGAAGAAAAGTTTCTCATAGTATATATTTTTTCGGTACTTTTTCTAGTACAAGTCTCGCAATTTTTGGCAGGTTAAATATATTTTGCTTTATCCCAAATGACGTTTTTCTCAATATTTTTACTAGGAACAGTTAAAATCCTCTTTTCTACCTAACTTTCTCAATTCACAGAACACTACAATATAATCCGGTAGTACTTGAAACAAAATTGAATAACTTGTGTTCTACGTCGATTGTTTACTTAGCCACAAATATTTGTGAGATAAAATAGAACACACAAAATTTGTAGAAACATACAGATAATTTTGTAGACTGGGAAAGGTTCAGGTCAGTCCACTTCTTTTACAAAAAAATTGTCTCCCGGGAACATCAGAGACCCAATACTGATACTTCACCGCACTCACACGTCTTCGCAGGACACCGGACACTGGCCATCTCCTCTCTTTTTGATGTGGTCAACAGCATCTTCTTCCGTCTAGTAAGAGCTGTTTGCTGTCCATGGTTCGCTCACAGCGAAGCGACCATCAAAAGGACATATTCAATATGCATATGAACATCCTGGAAAGGGCTCCACTTTTACCTTGAACGTTAGTTTCAGTCTATCGCTTCGCGTTCCTTATTTGTTTTTTCTCGCGTTTTCGTCATCTTCTTCATTCTCTTGTTTGCGGAGGACAAATGAACGTTCTCTCACGCCGTATAAATAGATGGCAAAATCTCGGGCTTCTCTCTAGTTCCGACCTTACGTTTTTCTATGGTATCAAAATACTCCTACCACATTCGAATCGTATTGTTTCTTCACAGAGCAGTTCAGATATCTCTCAACTCATTTCTCTTTTTTTTATTTGACCATTGCATCTTTTGAATCATAGCATATATCTTCTCTTTTCGTTGTTCAATTTATTATGCGCAGTTTTCAATCTTTCCAATTTTGCTTATATCACATTATCATTTTATCTGTTTCTTTGTTTATACTGTTTTTGTTCTTCTCGTCCTTTTTGTAATTTTTTCTCTTTCATTAGCACTGTTTGCAACCTAAAGTTTTTTGGTTTTTGTTTTTCTCATTGGGAGGTATTGTTGGACTTGTCATTTTTATTAGATTTTGTTATTAATTTTAAATATATTCTTAAAGTATTATATGTAGTTTTAATAACAATTGGAACGTTTATAATAAGCGAAAGTGTAAGAGAACTCCTCCCAATTAAAATGTAGACAGCTAAAAGAAAATTGTTTCATAGTAGCCCCATATAGAAAGAATTTATGTCACACTCTTTTAGGTTCTTAGTTGTCAACATTCTCTGCTTTCCTGCAACCTAAAATACTATTTTCGGCGAAAAAGAAAAATCTAAAAACACGCGTCAAATGTTTCTTTTTAGTTAGCAAGTTCGTTATTCGGTCGTTGCAAAAATGTTTGCTTTCAAAGCGAATGAAAACCTGTCGAAGGAAACACAAGACTTCAAAACTCTGACTACAACTCAATAGCATATCGAGACTTCATTTCTGGAATACGTTATATTTCCATACAAGTTACGTTTGCTTCGATGAATATTTCTGTGAAATGTAAACACTAAACGAAATTATTCACCTTGGAGTCGGCTGTTTGCTTGTCAGAAAAATAGCAGTTAAGTATTTCCTTCCCTATTTTCTTAATAAGATACATGTTATAGATATGTAAGAACATATATGTAATAGGTTCATTTCAATAACATAAATTAGGAGATCTATAAAATCACGTTTGGAAATTATACAACATTTTAAGAAATTTCTAACTTATTGAACTAAAGGAAGTTATAATTAAAATGTCTCGTGAATATATTAAATATAACATGTACGAGGTTCTATGTACGAAAGTTCAACTTCTAAAAATAAACTTCGTGAAATATCTATTAATGAAACTGTATACACTAAGCTGACCAGATTCATTACAGTACATTTTCAGGACTACTCCAAAAGATTCAAGATGTTTATTTTTGAGCGAATAATAAAGGATTCTTTTCTTCAAAATATTTTTTTTACGTTCATATGATGATTCGACTGACTTTAAAAATGTTTTTCTACATTCTAAAATTCATGAAACGAAAGCTATTTTGTGATACGTAACTTCCTATAAATCACTCTTTACCGTCTAAACTAATTTTGGGAAGTAATACGGAATCTTGAGTCATATTCTCTGAATACAAGTAAGTGTAACGCATGTTGCGGGAATCGTAAATAAAATACATACTTCGGCGAGTACTTACTTACCAACCTATCACTGACCAATTAAATTAATACGTGTCCACCATTATGAATTTTTTTTAAAAACTACAAGCTTTTTAAAAACAAATAATTCAACCTAAAATATTAAATTATTTTCTGCGATATAGATAGTAAGTACTTTTATTTTTATTAGGATCTACTACTGTGAAATATGTGTGGAGATGTTAGAATTTGAAATTGCATTACTTTAATAAAAACCTTAATTTTATTTTATTCGTTTTAGTGCATCTCTTAGATAAAGGTTTGTTTCAAAAAGGTTTTTTATTTATTATTTATTTAATTTTCATTTTAATTACATAGATTTCCGGAACAACGCATTGAGACTGACTGATACCAGCTCTGAGAAGCGCAAGTGGAATGGAGTGGAGTGGCTGCATGTATTGTGCAGCGTACTAGACCGGTTGCCTGACCTTGCTACAACTTCCTATATGGGTGCTGTCTGTCGGCGTGCGGTGCGGCATTGTGGGTCTCTAGGACGAGTGGAGGAGCATTGGAATTCACACGTGTCTCGCTGAGGATACACGAGCGCAATGCGCAACGATGGCAGGTTGCAATGTCTGGTGCAGCAGTCCTCGGTAAGACACGATCATACGGGATTTCACTGTCATAATAACATAAGAGTACCAATCAGTGGACCCACTCTGTCATAAACGACATACGTAACGTTTATCCAGTTCTTTCTTTAGGTTAATACTTCATAAATGTAATACTAAACATAATTTACTTCCTTGGTGGAACAAAACCTTTATCACTCTAACTATGTAGACTTGATCGAAGTTCATCAGTGTAGTGTCACAGACGAAGCAGGTTATGAACTATATTCAAAGTCATGTAAGTTTATTAAAAAATGCAATATGGCTGCCTAACACGAATTGCCAACTTCTGAAAATTATAGTACTATCTGAATAAATATTAATAGTAATAACAAGACCTACTACTTGTCGTAAAAAATATAAGTTAATACAACGAACTAAGGCACAAGATAATATTCGTTCCACACGCTAGATGCAGACATTGATTTACACAATACCGCCATAAGAGCATGTTAATTGAATTGGTAGCCAATGTCGGCGATAGATTTGAGTTTAAAGAAAGTAGTCCTAACAAAACTCGAGGTACACTAATCATTATCCTTATGGTCGATGGCTAAGTAAAAGCGTAGAATACACTATGTACAAGTCCTCACGGAGGAAGGATAGTATCGATATAACCAATGGAGCGAAAGCGCGGCGTTGTGATGTCTGCTGCGGGGTGGAGGCCTAGCATACACTTAGCTCCACCTTATTCCAGACGGCATGTCGTGTCACCCGGGACAAAAAGTTAATTCCTTGCGGTTAAAGGTTAGAGATCAAGCCCTCTCTGTCACTGTTGACATATAATTACCGCCGGTTCTACGAATCGGCTGTTGAAGGTGGCAGCATCAGAAGGTAACAACCAACCGCGATTTCTGACACGAATAAAATACCCACGTATCTACATTGGGAGTGAGAGTCGGCGATCTCGCAATGCTGGCATTAGTTTCTCGGCTTTCATGTTGACTTGAGGCTTCTCCCTCATCACTTTCTTTCACCGCGATTACTGTAGCCATATTCTGCATTGAGCGGTCAGTAGCAACACCTGGGTAGAAGTATTACAGTTATTACTCAATATGTATTTTAAAACAAAATATAACGGATAGCACACAATTAAAATATAAGAAATATTTCTTTCAAATTCCAGAAAATAATCTTTGTATAAGACTTAATTTTTGGAGGTTCATTATGAATGACGGGATAAAAGAGGATATTTATATATCACGAGTCAATAAACAAAACAGCTGACGAGATTAACTTAAATATCCCGAAGGAAATCAAACAATATATGGATTCTAGGAAACCTATGGGCACATCGTATTCTTCGTGATCTTAAACGTATTCTTACGAAGCAAGGTCAGAACATATCCGTAAGAACAATTCTAAATAAATCACTCGCCGATCTCTTTGCAGTTCATATATCTCCACCCCATTCATTCTACTTCGACTTAACATAGTCCTGTCTTTAACCAGATATATTGGTGTACGTTTCCTATCCGAGGATCTTTTCTCGAAGAGAAAACATGACTGAGCAAATGTATTACTTTCTACAACTACAGCACTAATCGTCATACAACAGAGGAAAGAACATTATCTGTACCGCGATACCACGTTGCTACATCTAACGATCTCTCACTCACGTGTAGGGGGTGCGGTGTCGAGTGAACCTACATTGAAGCATTCATCCTTTCGCCGGCGCGTACTACATCAGAAGTGGCGGACGCCTTGAACACCAGCCGATGCCAACAGTGCATCAGTCTTTGATTCCGGCGGCTGAGCTGTCCGATGGCTGGTGATGAATGTGCTCTCGGAGCTGGTGGCCTCATGGTGCCGCCGCCTGGAAAATCCGTAGCGGACGCTTTGATGAAGGTACTGGCTTTCACTCGGCTCCACCTCGGAACGCGAGTGTTTGGATTGTATTATTAAAAGCGATTACGGAACCAAGTGAAAAGTGGATATTGATGGATGCACGATTCACAAGGAAAATACAGACATCAAAGACCTTATGCGTCATTATTATTACATCCAAACAACGATCCATATCCGGAGTTCCACATTAAGAAGAATTTGGATATCAAAGAATACTCGCTTTCCATGTTATAATGAGATAACCAAGCGTATATGAGGAGTACGAAGCAACTTTTTAACTTTATGTCATAAGAATTATTGGAAGTACATTTAATACTTAACCAAAAACGTTAATCGGTGAATAAAAATACATATGTGTTGGAGATCGAAAATTTTCTTGTATCAAAGATGTATCCATTTTAACAACAAAAATTAGTGTTAGATATTTCACCGTTTTCAAGAAGTAAAGAAAATCAATAGAGTGAAAAAAAATATAGAACACTGTTGTGCACTTACGTCATGTGAAATGGGTGGATCTGAACAAAAGTCAAAAGGGAAAAATGATATATAATCATTTATGATATATCATGTTACTTTAAGACATAAGATATTTCTTCAGTTAACTCGAAATAAAGAATTAATCGGAAATTGAACTGGTGCAGTCGTTACCACAAGATAATTAAAAATATGATTTTTTTCATTAAGTTCACATTAATATAATTCAACAGTCACAATTTTTCACTAAATGCATCCAAATGGCTTGGTTTCATTTTAAATTGAAAATTCGAGTGTTTAATATGCGGATGAAAAACATATGCAAATAATTATAACGCTGAATACAATACACATTGAAAGTTTATTTCACTGAGTGGTGAATGTACTACATAAAAACAAATATTTGAATTCTCATATTTGTGGTACATATTTCCTGCTACCTCGTGCACAAAATCATCTTAAAAATTCATTAAAAATTGAAATATTGTTATTGAATTTAACGATTTTTGTTCATTTCAAAAGAATCATCATGTGCACGCAAATCAAGTAGTATATCCTCTAATCATACAAAAAATGTTTCGAAATAAAACTGGTAATATGAACATTTATAAAAGACATGAATTATTATGAATTGTCTGACTAAACAAGAAATTATGATACCCATTCAATTAATAAATGATACAGGGCATACTGTAAGCATCTATTCATTCAATATACGACTTGCATATTAAATTACAGCGTTAACCTTTATAAATAATCTCAATTATAGATCAATAACACGATTTTTTTTCCTCCAGGCACTCGCAACGAAAAAACTCGGCCTGATAACAATCGTTCAAAATGAAAACTCTGGAACGAAAGACATTCAATTTTATGTCATTGCTCCTCGTCTCCTTGTGAAGAAACATGTTCCTCCTCTGCATCCAGCCGCAATTTACACTGATATCGTCCCCATTTTCCCCGCTCCTTTTATAACGCCCTGGAATGCCGACGCGGGCGGCGGCGGCGGCGGCGCTGTGGCGCAGAGAGCGCGCGCGCGGCGGAGGCACACAACAATTAAGAACAAGTGACGTGCGGCACGAGCCTCGTCGTGTGGCCGCGATCCAGAGGGCGCTGACCTGCGAGGGCTGGAGCCATCTTTCCAGGGGCCCGTGGACAGCCCTCGAGTCCATGCGCGAGATTTACGCCATCGGAGGAGCGGAGAGCAACTATCGAAAGGCGTCGAGCCAAGATTGGTATCAGCAGATTAAGACCCGTTCCTGCACAGATGGCTGTCGTGCCTTTGGAGTGGATCTTTCTTGAGAGAAATCATAAGAGAAATCAAAGAACTGTAACCTGAGGAACAATCAACTTTGTTTACCGAGTGTTGTCAACGTCTGATTTGTTGTGTATATAAAATCTGTCCTTGGGAAGTTCTGGATATGGAGATGTACACCCCAAGTCAATTTATATTTGAAAATGGGACAAAATAACAGTCAATAAATGGCTCATAATCTCCGTTCTTCAAAACACTATTACTTCAGTCTATTATGAAACACGATTGTGTTAAGTCATCTAAACTACACTGAAAGAAATGTATCTAAAACTTACTACCAGTAAAACGTTGTTGAATTATTTTTTCGCACATAACACGTATTAAATATTTGCTCTATATTTATTTTTTCATAATGTTATGGGAAATATCTAAATTAATTTTGATAACACATTCTCGGGAAAATATACCCAGAAAACACCATGAGCCATTAAACGTGTGATTAGGATTTATCACGATTTTCCAGGGGATTACTCCACGCTACGAACATGTTGAGTTTCTACCTATGTCCACACGGATTAGAAACTCACGTCATTGCAAATGTAGCGAATTTTTTTTACAAGTATTAATCCTACATACTGAGAGTATTTAATTTAAATTTGAGGCTAATGAAAGTTTCATTGTGCTTTTCACCGAAGTTTATGTAAGTACAAAATGATTAAATGATCTTCTATTGGAAAGCAATGGAATACTCGTTATCATGAAATCTATTTTTTATGTTCCACTATGGAATGGTTTAACCAGTATTAATTTATGTAACAAAGGATGACAATTTTGAGGATATTAAATACTAATTTTAGCTAGATTTCGTTTCACCCCAACTTTGATCGAATTTCTTGGAAAAATATTACATTTTTTACCCAGTGTATAACACTGCAAAGATAGTATAAAGCTTTTCTAAGAAGTATACATAAATGCGTCATTTATGCTTAAAACCGCATCACATTTTAAATCTGAATCCATGATGTTTACTACGGAAGGTGTGTCGTAGTTTTCATATAGAATCTTTGAGAAATGAAGAAAATAAAACAAATATGTTGATTGTGTTCCTCAAAGCTGTGATATCACGAGCAGAAAATCTCATTTGAAACGCAGCTCGCCGACAGTCACATCAAACGGGACATTCACTCTCCTATACGCGCGCCCTACGCCCGTCATCTGTTCGTTCCGCTTCGTCGAATCTTCGACTCGACGCTCATTGATTCGCCTCGCTTCCAAACCTTCCATAATGATTCGTTTTCGAGAGATTGTGATTCGTCATGCTATTAGGGGGAAGACGCTTTCCTCAATTGATTCTTGAGCTTCATGAATTGGAGTTGTATTTGATGTCCATCTATTTATGTCACAAACTATTTATGCCACGATGCTTCTCTCACTTTGTTAAGCATATGTTATTCTTTGTATCTTATAGATTGTGATATGAATTCTTGAATATTAAGTTTTTCATAAATGACAGTCATGAACATAAATAGTTTTTTCATAAAACGTTTTTTCATAAACAGTCGACATATAGTAACATTATTCTTCTGCAAATGAGTAATTATTCACAATCCAACATTTTGTGCTTTTAATCTTAATCAAATGTTTCATGTAAAAATTGTTGATATACGAATTTATTGGGTTTTTATAATAACTGTTAACAAGTAAAGAACTTGTATTTGTGTATTTGTCTTCGAAGGAGTCGTTGTGAAATGTAATTTCCAAGTACTTTCCGCTGTGTAAGCCACTTGATGTTCTTTGTAATCAATACAATCGCCTGCAAAATGATAGGATTCTTTCTTCAAAATAAGTTAACTGAATTTATGGTATGCAAGCGAATAAAAATTATTCCGAGCATTGTACTCCGTATATGCTCACTGATTGCTCACAAATCTATAATATTTAGGCGTATTAAGGATTAGCAATGAACATGGGTTAGAAATTAACATTTTCTCACACAAAATCTCTTATGAAAATCAATTATTATAATTGTATTTTATAAATTTAGAGTGATAAATATCCAACAACATGATCGACAATTAACCTAAATTTAGCTCTCTCAGTTTTCTTCATTAAAAGATATAATATAAACAGCCGTCATACTGTATCATACTACTTTGTCCTTAACATTTAATAAGTATAAAGAAAAAACTTTTTTTTTTGAACGCCTGTATTTAAAATCAAGAGCTGTATCATTGTATTGAAAAGTAAAATGTAATTTATCTTACTACAAGCAATAACAAAATGTTATAATAAAATATGTTCAACATTCAAATATTTTAATATTTAATACACAAGTGTGAACGTCTTCTTAAAAACAATATTATATTCATATTTTTTCTAAATCATTTTTAAGATCAAACTGTTTTAATCATTCGCTCAGTTCTGCAGAAGATTGACTCGAAAAATTTATTGAATTCTTTACATACTTTTATTTCTTTTGTATACATTAACAGAGGACTTTTTCCTCCTTTTTCACATTTCGACAACCAACAAATTCAACACAACTTGCTCTTTATTTCGCTGAGAGCGCCCACATTGTGTCCTGTCAGAATCTTAAGCACGTGGGGTGCCACATAAAGTCGTTTGTTTAACATAATCATGGTAGTGATGTCATCCATCACTATCCAAGTATCCCGGGTTGGATTCCCGATGGAAAATTTGTAGCTTTTCACATGAATGTCCCTACTGAAAAGCAAACCTTTCTTCCTCTATCCAGCTCCTCCTAATATCAATAACTCTATATATTACTAACTGCTTCTACTAACCCCTCCACGTGGGCCAATTTGTTGGTAAACCTAGCTAACCGGCCCACCTACTAACAATGACCTACCACCCAACTCCTAACGCCTATTGTTCCATGTAGATACGCTTCAAGAGTACGCTACATTTCCCATTTACAAATACAACAATATATATTATACTATATTTACTTTTCATATAAGTGACAGGTAAATCCACGTTGGTAGTTTACATACGGTAACCCACCGTTGGAGAATGTGTATATAAATGTTTACAGANGTAACCCACCGTTGGAGAATGTGTATATAAATGTTTACAGAAAGTTATCACAATATATTTCACAGATATATCACAATATATTTCTATAACTACAATACATTTATTTTGTCACATAAAAGTCAAGAATGTAATATTGGTATGTACTCGTAAAATATTTTAGTGATATTAAGTATTTATCTCATGAACGATAGGATTTATGGACATAACAGTTCATAGATTGCTCACAAACAAGAAAGGCAACGAATTCATTTTGAAAATAAAAACCGTGAACGTTTATGAAGTAAAGAAGTTGCACCAGTGATTGAGCATAAAATTGAGATATTAGAATTGCATTTATAGCGTTGTAGCCAATTAGAGGTGGTGTCACCAGCTGCTACAACTAGAAACTTCGTGTCATGTATTCTTGTCCACTCTTACGTAAAAGCACGTCAAAACAGTTGTAGGAAGAAAGACGAGACTGAAAGTGTTTTCCTTGAAAAAGAAAAAGAAAAGAAACCCAGCCACCCAAAACTGGATTCTTCGGGGTTTCATCAAGAGTTCCTTCGGTAGATACCACCCAATTAAAAGATTCGTATATATCAAACAAATATGAGTTCACCTTTGTTTCGACTATCACGTTTTTTTTCTTGCGCAAAAAGTATGAAACAACGAAAGAGGTCCTTTAAATTACCGATTATTATCTCAGAACTATTTTATTGTGACTTACATTTTTCATCTTGGTATTAAATAATGAAGAAAGTGTAGTATATCTTTATATTCAATTTTTAAACCAACAGGAGCAATCAAAAACATCATAAATGTCGTACGGTTTCCAAATTACTGGAGGAAAGGAAACTTGTGAGTGAGAGTAGTATATAAAAGAAATAATTATATTTTGAGTTCCGTGACTGTGTGAATGTTGGTTATAGTTCTAACGTCCCAGAAACAGTTATACGTATTTATCAAATATCAGTATTTTACGCAAATTATCTATCTTAAATAAATTAGCGTGGGTCGTATAGTTTCTTTGGAGTAACAGATCGAAATGTATATCTTTTGAGAGGTAATCGGGAGGTATGTGCTTGAGAACATTTATAAAGTTATTTGTACTCTTCAACACTCTAAATCTCTCAATGTACTCGAACTTAGTATTTCACCATATAATTATGTTTCAGTTTATCTTAATAATCATCACATCGTAGACGGTTAAATACGTAGACATTTGACAACGTACCATGGTGGACAGTTGACGGTGTACTTCCGTTAACATTTGATGGTGTACCACCAAACCTAAACGGTACAAACGTCAGAAGAAAGTTACACAACTGTATTTCGTTGAGTTGCATAACAGACATCGGGAAGCGATAATCAGTAACTTTGCTGTGAATTTCATTATTTGAAGACCAAGTTTTATTTATTCTAACATTATAGTTTGATTTATATTAGTAAATTTAGGAAGGGTAATTCACATTACCTGTTTAATTTTTTAACAATTAACTTGTTGCGTTTTTACCGCAGATAGGTAATAGATGTAGATATAACCAAAGACAAATTTATTGAGAAATCATTCTCATCCTTCCTTGTTTTGTGATTAATGTAATTGATACTGAACATTTGTATGCATACAAAAAAAAACGAGTGAACAAATGTAATGAGAGGAAAAGGCAATCATGTGATTTTATCACTCAATCCCATAAGTTCGAGAAGAATGACATATCATGACATAACGTATGATAATCACATAATATTTCCGTCATTGCCACCTGAGGGAAGATGATTTCTCCAAAAAGAGAAATAACGTCATTGTTAAGGAAAATATACGCAGAGCTGATTCACTTGTTGCATGATTACAAGAAAACGATATTCCAGACAAGGGACAAGGCTGAGACGAAGCGATTACTGTAATGAGTGATCTTCGCGGAGAACACAATATAGGTATCAGTATTTATTCTACTACAACTAACGTCCATTACATAATTAAAATAAATAACTAATTAAAGACCTACGACCATATAATGGACGAATACTATATGTTTTGTGATATAAAGTACACAACGCTTCCACTTTATGTTGAAGTCGTAATAATTGTTGTAATTTGTAACACCTGACGACGAAGTCAATATAAGGTCGAAACGCTGTGAACTTTATATCACAAAACATCTAGTATTCGTCCATTATATGGTCGTAAGTCTTTAATTTTGTATCAGTATCTAACGTTAAAACGCACATTTATGTAAAAGTCTCACTTCATAACTTCGTCACTTACCACGTGACTGGTGTATTACGCGACCTGTCATGTAGACCATAATGCGTTCGTTTGCCACCTCCGGTGACGACGGTTGGTTGGAATCCCGATTGACCCAAGTAGAATTCGCAGTGATAACCTTCTGCGAAACCGCTTTGTCTATCTCGGGGTACTCCCGTTTCCAGGTCTTTCTATCCACCACAGCTTTCATTCTTCATCATTCGCCCGTCATACGCACATCAACCTCATCATTCCAAGTCATCGGGAAGCAGTCTGAGACAAGTCGGCGGTCGAGTACGACGATCAGGGCATACAGAAACTTGCATATGGTATCCCTCGATACTGTGCCTCGAGAGACGTACTGGCGAATTCTTAAACAGAAACAATTCTGACACCATTCATTCATTCATTCATTCGTATTTATTTTCACACACTATTTGTTTCTGTATATTTTATTACTAAAACGATTTAATCAATTTTCTTAAATTGTACGTAAAAATATATCCTCAAAAGTGGTCTGATTCATTTCGTTCACAATCATAGCGTCCGAAACAAAAGAAGCAATAAAGTTTTCTCTCGTTCCTCGAAAAAATTAAAGATTCCAGAATGCAATGCTCCAATACGAGAACACCACCGGATAGAAAAACAATCAGATTAACTCATTGTGACACCACAAAGAAAAAGGTCGTGAAAAATAGACACAGAAATTAATTTCTTGTTTTATTTATTAGAGCCTTGTTTTATTTATTATTAAACACGTACTTACTAGATGTAAGTCCCCTTGGGGGTATGGACTAACAGGAACAAAATGTTGATAATAGATAAACAACGTGAGTGGGTGTAAAAGGTATCATGAGGTTTCAAAGAAACTTTAATTAGATATTCTTAAATATTTCATTTCTTTTTTCAAAACTCCTATTCTTTTTCTAGGACGACTACCTTGGGGTATAGAATAGATCCCACTTACTTACTCTTGAGGGAGGGGCTTCAGTCTATTCCCCCCCACACACACACCCCACCCTCTGTGGGTGCGTCCCTGAATATATTCACACATCAAACTGAACATACACTTTCCCCCATCCTTGTTTAGTTTCCAACACCCGACGCACAACGATCTCACTCCGCCCATGCGAATTATGAAGTTCCCAAGACCAGAGCAAGATGACTGCTATCTCACCTCGACAGATGAAACGCGCCGAGTGACAAGAAGCGGGCGTGGAATGACGGCGCGAGGTGTAGCAAGCAACTCATTAGCATCGGCTCAGAGAAAAAGAATATACCGCGAGTTCTCTTTTGACAAGACGTGGAGATTGCGAATGAAAGTAAACAACGACGTGGCCTCTAAACAGGCAGATGTGATTAGGAGAGGTGAATAGAGAAAAAGCAGGAGTGATTTCCATTGTACGATCTCGTAGGTTAAGATTTTAAGATATGTGAAGCATAGATTGGTAAATATGACATGTTCGTAATAATAAATCTGAAATCTACACTGTCCGCGAGAGGCTAAAGCGGCGAGCGGAGTCAACACATTGCACCTGATAGTTGTCTGTAGGTTTTCTCTGCGACATTTTGCGAGTAAACGAAATCACTATTCTCTTAACTTTAAACAAGGGTGAGAATATTACTAATTCCGAATCTTAATAGTATTAATTGAAAGTTATTTATTCATTAAAAACGACGAAAACTCTGTAGTACAACCCCAGAGACGTTTGAGGGGCCATGGTGGCTATGCCCCCACCCAGAAAAGAACTATTTTCCCCTTAGAGTTAAGGCAGAGATTTCGCTTGTATGAAAGAACATTTCTAAACCAAATATGTTTATAATTTTGTTTAGTGTTTTCATGAACAGAATACGAAGGCAACGTTAAATTCATTTAAAGAAAATTATAACGATATCCCATGTTGGTGAGAAGAATTTACATTTCTCAGTCTGCTTGGTTCTTTCCATAACCTTGCCCTAAGAAACCTCGTCCTCTCCGGTGTCAGTACTAGGAAATTGATCCGATCTTTTATATATAGTTTCGTGTTGGTAAGAAGCAGAAATTGGGTTTTTACGGGTTTTATGTTCTGTACTTTGTTGTGTTTAGGTTTGTGAAATTTGGAGGGGAGATCACATGGACTATATCACCTCACAAGAATATTTTAATATGAGTTATCAGAAACAGGACAAGTCATTGGGCCGTCCAAAATCCGCTGGGGGCAGTTGCCCCATTCCTTAACAGTTTCGGAACTGGAAAAATATCAAATCTCTGAACAAACTAATAAGAACTTTTACGTAAAGAACTGATCGTGATTTACATTATTGTCTGCCAAGATGTACTATACAACATTTCAAGTTCATCCAAATAGATGTAGTTTTCTTAACAAACCTTCTGTTACATAATTTATTAGGCATAATTAATTTATTGTGAGATCAATATCGTCTTAATGTGTTGCGAGAACCGACGGAAATGCAACTACTTTGCAGTGTGACGTAGTCAGTCCTTTCTTCCAAGAAAATTACATCGTTAATTCTTTAGTATTACAATTTTTTAGGGAAGATACCTATTAAAATAAATATAATTTGAAAATTACACAAAATGCTAATTTAATGTATGTGTGACAAAATATTTGATATCTAATACGTTAAAAGGATTCATATTTTCTAAGGATGCCAAACACTCCTAAAACCTAGAGAACTAGTGCTAAGAGTTTGCTCCCTCCCTCAAGAAAAATTTAAAATAATGCCCTGGTGAGCGTGAGTTTTAAAATGAATATTCTTAATTCAGAATTTAATATTTTTTTACCGGAGTAACCCCCCAAACATGAGGGAGGGAAGATATTTTAAATCTCATAGGTCTCCCGATGTGACTCCTCCCTAAAACTAACCAATATAGTCACCCTTAACACCTCACTAATTAATTGTAAGTGCAGGACATAAAGAAATTTTTTTGGAATTTGATATCTACTGATGGGATTGTCCCGAAATAATCCGAACGGTACTCCAGATCGTGCATTAGAAGTGCGAGACGTTTCCGGTATTCAAAGGTAGAGTAAGCGTTTTCTCACGCCGTGGAAACTCCTCAGCTGAGTCGACACACCGACTGGCTTAACATGCAGAGAGACCCGACCGCGTAAACTAATAACATGTGTTCCTTCCATCAACAACCACCGCAAAAAAAGAAAGAAACACAGAGGCTCCGAACGTGCGCCATCACATCGATAATTAACTCATCGACCACGAGTAGCTCTGGCGTCAGCGAAAGGCGCACGCGCGTAGCGAGTAAGGCGATACCTCCGTGGCAATAAAGAAAGGTATTCTCTTTACATGCCGCGACGGCTGCTGTCCTCTCACCTAGAGGCCATGATCAAGAGTGAACCGTCAGGGGTGGAAATACAATGCGGGATTTCTCTCTTCTTTCGGATAATACTACGCGCAATGTCTCACAGTGGATTCAACAAGCTTTTTCTTCCTTTTCTTTTAGTCATTGTCATTATGACAACCCTGTATACAACATAATTGTTACAGAGTTCATTATGTTTCTTCCATCATCTGACTTTTCTTATTTCGTCCACACCTCTTTGCCGCGCTATTACGGTTTTAAATTGTCCACTCTTGCCAATAGTCTGGCGCGTCATCTACCATATGCGAAAATGTCTCTCAATATCCCCATTTCTGACTCAAAATATTCGAATGTTCTGAAACTATCCTCTTCGTCAAGAAGTCTTGTCTTATCTTACCAGCAGAAAAATTTTCTTTCCTGTTATAGTCGTAAGGTACCTCGTCGTTTCATCCAAGAAGATCACAATCCCATACAATATGATCCGTGTCTCTTCGCACAAACTCTTTGTGAATTAAATGTTTTTCCTATTCTGTGCAGGTATTCTTGGAATTTCCCATGAGCTGTAAGGAATTCCAGGTACAGCGGATTCGGGGTGCACAATTTCCTGTTTCTACTTCTAAAGGTGACATCTTTGATGTATTTGTAAATCTCATCCATTTGCACTTTCGTCCCATATCCTATGCCATCTAGCAGTAGTCTTGTTAATTATTGTCGTTCTTTCCGTCCTTCCTCCGTCTCTTTCCGATTTAGTATTATTTTCCCATTTTTCTCAATCGGCTTTGGTTGAGTATTTGATTGGGTCTTGTCGCCCTCCCTATCTCCCTTCTCCACCAATAAGAGGCCAGAACACAATGATATCAGATGCCAAAAGGGCTACTGATATCATTGATTTTGTACGAAGTAAATACAGCTGTTTTGAGAAATTACGTGCTCAAAGTTATGAACATGACTGACGGTTCTCTCTTGATTAAGGACTCGAATCTCACCCATTTGTTGGTCCTCTGGGACCACAAGCACGAGATAGTGAAGGAACACTGACCACACTGGAACCATTTATGTAACACATTGTCACCCTTCAGCGACATGCGGGTAGCCATACATTTCTGATCTCTACAAAGATTAATGATGACGGTGATATTTGTGATAGAAATGAAAAATGATTTGCTATTCGTAAATGTGGTATACTTAAATAAACTATCTGTGAAATGAAAGATTGATGATAACCATAATGATGAGAATTCCAATAGAATACAATTACTGAAGCCTGACGCGTATAAAAGCGATGAACTACGTAGAATGAATTACTCAAGTTTACAGAATAAAGATAAATATTTCTCAAAACGGTTTTAAGTACTGAATGAACTGCAAAAGTTGGACGCCCTTTATCCTTCAGGGACTTGAACAATTTGATCTTAGTAATAACGTTGAACATGATATTCATGACCCCAAAACGTTTGAGAATTCATTAAGAACTTAAAATCTGGATAATGTCCTATAATGCCATCAGTCACATAGAATTATAGCACAAAATTCAAAGTTTCAGTCAACAATAGACTTATTAATAAACAAGAAAAATTTCACTATATATGTGAAATTGGTGTGGCGTATCCAAATAAATTACAAATATACATTCCACAACCAATTATAATATTACTGTCAAATATACAGAAAGATGCTTGTTTGTATATTTGAAAGTTTAACCAGTTTATTTATACAAAACTACTGATTTGATGGATGTTCATCAAAGTTTTGGCACACAATTATTGACATTAAATAATTTATTTAATTCTTTTGTGAATCTATTATGGTTTATTAAGTGTTACTAAAGAGCGAAAAGTGAGAATAAAACAATGAGGACGAAAAGAAGCCCATGAGTTATATTTACTATTTACGTCTGAACTTTATTCCACGTTTCTTCTTTCTTCATATTTCTGCACTTGAAATGAATGAATGTTTATTTGAAGATAAAATACAACACAAATATAAACCTTAACCTAACCTCAACATCCAGTTTAGAGGTTATGGTCACAAAACATACGCTGCATTATTACAAGCAAAACTAACGCCTCACAAATAGAAATTGTGTTTTAAAGTATTAAATAGTAGTACAAGCCAAATATTTAAATACATACACATTGCAGTAACTACATTGTTACTCTTAGTAGATCGTCTACTGCTTGTTAACTAAGACAGCAATTTTTAATATCTTAAAAAAACGGACAAAATTGTTACGCCGAATGCTAGTTTGTAATAAATTAAATAGTTTTGGACAATAAATAAGAATGATCTTTTGTCACATGCCCTAGAAGTATATATGATGTATAGAAGAACTTTTTTCTCTCGTTTTACTCTCTTACGAAAGAAAAGAAATCTTGAAGCTTGTGTTGAGTAATTCGTATTTCTCCAAAAGTTAGAGCAAAGATTTGTCTACGCGGAGAGCGCCGCCGTCGCCTTGTGGCTGGACACGCGCCCTCGTATCAGAGCGACCTTTCGAAATCGCTACCACGCCCTCCCTCCCTCCACGCACACGTAGAAAGAGAAGAAAAAAAAGAGAAGAGAGAAAGAGATGAGAGTGGGAGGCCACACGCGCAGCGAACAAGCGACTGGTACAACGCGCCTCTTACACACTGTGCGACTCCCCAACCAACATTCCTCATCTACATATCTCGTGAACGCAGACACCCAAGAGAGATAGTCGAAAAATCATTAGCCCCACTGTTCACGGATTCATCCCTTCAGCAGTCAACGGGTTTTGGAACAAGAATATTCCGCAGCAAACCTGTTACATACAAGGTCCTCTGCACTTGAAATCGAGGATCAATTATTGTTAAAGAATTGCAGTAAATAGAAATAATAGTATTTTCAATAAGTATCCAATGAAAAAGATTCAATTTAAATATAAATATCTCCATTGTTTTTTACCTATTGTTTGAATGTGTTTTTATTTCTTTTCTTACTGATGTGCAGATTTGATGACCTGAATCTCTCCACTAAATAAAGAACATTTTACTAATATGCAAACACATGATGAAGATCAAAATCCTTGTCTGAAATGTTAGGTTGTAAAATACCGATATTTGTCTTTTAAATGTCGTAATGTTTCTTAACCTAATAAGATAAAAATGACAAACAGTCCTAACATTATAAGGTTCCACAGAAAATATAATTATCATATTATTTCCTCGGGGACAATGCGTTCTTTACGAAGACACGATCAATGATTTTAATTGGTAAAGAAGAGCGACAACCTGTCAAATGTTTCACATGTGATTAACGAAATTTACCGATTTGATATACTGATCGCAGCAAAACACGATTAGCCATAATCAAATCAATTTACGAAGGAAACTTCCGAATCTTTATAATAAAGCTCATTTTCAATATGCTCATGCCAACTCTTTTAAAAATAAAAAATGTGATCAAACATTTCTGAATAGAAATTAAATAAATTATTGAATGTCAATGATGCAAGAGCAATGTGCATATGGCCACTTAGAGGACAATAAACTGGTGTACTCCGTAAGGAAGCAAGGAATTATCTCATCAATTCCGATCAAGAGTTCAAAGGCAGTGATAGATTAAACAATTCTGCTCCCTACGCATAATCCGTCCAAAACTAAGAATAATAGTTATCTGCCTGTTATAATATCTATGGATCAGGATCGAATCGGGAAATAAGGAACTATATTCGCTCCCTTAACTACAACGGTATTTAAACCAAGCAGCAAGCGCGGGTTAATTATTATAAACATTTGTATCTAAAGTCTTGTAAAAATAAGAGATACATCATAAATGACAAACGAGATTGTGTTGTATTTCTTTTAGGAGTTTTCGTTTCGAAATTGTGATATACATCAAATTAATATTGAATGGAACTTAACACGGTAATATTAATTAACATCAACATGAAAAAGTAGATAACAGAAATAATCAGAATAGTAATTAACATCAGAAAGTTCCAATTGTTCACATATTATTCATGAACTTATCAATAGAATATGTGCAACGTACGCCGCCGATTCTGGTCTCCTATTGTAACTCAGGAAAACCTTTTAAACTCACAACCAGCCGTGTGTTGCAGTAACATCATTCTTGATCACTTCCCCGTGGAAGGATAAGAAAAAATTATTTTCATACCGAACAGGTATATATTTCACAGGTGAAATTACAGAGAATTGCTACTTTTTTTTAGGAAAATTTAATCTGCTAATATTTTTCATTAATTTCTGAAATTGGAAACAGAACCACCCTCAATAAAAGTGGTATAGTTAATAACAATAGGTGAAAATGTTCGGAACATTTCCAAACTGTGTTAACATGGATAAGTACTGTAATCTCCCAAAATAATATACACACGAACATTAAATAATTATTAATTAGTTACGAAAACTTTCAAAGTTTGGTCATTGAAAATTCGTATGGGATAGATGTTCGAACTTATTAAATTAAAAATTGATCGATGTCCTCTATACAATGAAAGAGTCACTAGACACAAACACATTTCTCGATATATTCACGTCCAATACGTACACTAACGGGTGGGATTTAAAAAAAACATAGGTAACGGTGACTAATGTACCTGTAACTACCTCTGACTGTCCAATAACATAACGCTAGCCCTATCTACCTACGATAAGTTTCTGTTTCTTTTCGAGAAATTTTAATACTTAATGGTTCGTTACTAATTACCCAGTACTCTCACTATGTGGTGGAGTACGTTAATTATAATTACAAACTTTGAGATTAAAAGCTCCCTATAAAATTAGCGTAACGTAACACCCAGAGTATATCCCCCCTAGCCTCCGCAACGCTAAGTAACGATATCACGCCTCCCTCCCTGCTACTACGGTACGTTATGTAATTTGTGTATGGTCTCTTATCACGTAAACAAAACATATCAAAAAATAAAATTTCAGGGTCATGAGTGAAATACCTGAAAACATTCACAGTGAGAAAAAGGTGGAAGGGAAGAAAAGAGAGAGATATAAATAAAATAAAGATGTATAATGCGGGAAAGCAGGAGGTCAGTACGTAGAAGGCGAGAAGACGAAGAGTGAGTAGAGGCAAGGGGGAGCAGAGCGACCTCGCAGCTGTCGAGCGCGACCTTCGACGAGCGCGTATTCACGTTCGTCAGTCGTAATCGAGCGATGGATCTTCGTCCTCGTCTCTAATCACGGCCTCATCAATTTATCTCACTCCACTGCGACTTCTGAGACTCCCAACGATACAGTTGATACAGGGGACACCGATTCTTTCATCTCGGAATATTAACCATTCAGCTTCCAATCTCTACCATCTCAGGATTTATTATTTTATGACATTTCGTACTCTATAATTATTTTCTTATATTTTGGATTCATTTATTTATATTATGGTTTTATTTTAATTTTAATTCGTCTTCATTCTCACTCGTCATTTTTTTTTTCTTTGGAAATAACATAACATTAACTCCACGTTTATTGATATATAAAACTGTATATGAAGATTTCTTAAATAACACGATTTTTTTTATCATTACCCCATTTATGGAATAAATAATTTGGTTCCCAATATTTAATTTAGTGATTCTAAATAATTATTTCAGTTTTAACACTTTTCATAATACCGTGCGATTTCTTCTTTTCGTACTTCGATACCTAGACGATCATCTGTATATCGGGAGAAAAAAAAACTATGGAGTAAATCCTCACTAAAGTGATGGAATGCGATCTAAGGGGATATCAATTTTTAAATATATCGACAACGTGTATTAATAAACAACGTAGTTATAATAACAATCATCTTAATACATGCAATAATTAAATACGCAAATTCGAATCTGAGCTCGCGCACCAGCCACATGATGCGAGAACCTTAAAGGAACTAGCATATTTTGCATTGGAGTTACCATGTATCGTGCTTGTTAAGTTCTCCTGGTTGTTATTATTTTTTTTTTCAAGCAAGCTATTATAGAATATACCACATCACTCACTACATCAGCAGCTCTTATATTCTCTTCTAGTTAATTGTTTGAATTGCCGCGGTCTTTTGTTTTCGTCCTTCATTGTTACACAGAAATACATAATGAGTCGATTGTTTGACTAAATCTCCCCCTAATATGTAGTAATTTCATTCTTCACATGTTGAAACTCTTGGTTCGACGATCTTTGCACGTTTCTATTCCGACTGTTTCATTCCCCTCCTTCATCCTAGTTCCTTCGTCTCTCTTCCCTTCTCAAAGCAAAGTCTCGTTCTCCTCATCCACTTCGTTAAGTAGGCAATTTGGTATGCTGATAGTAACGGCCCCACCCCAATTCACCAAATAAAAGCGGCAAGACTGAGACACGATCATCCATGCTACCATATTCGAGTCATTTACGTAAGCCTTCTAATATTCGCGCCTATTCACTCGTTCGGGTCTCCGTGTATGGAGCAGAATATCCCTCGTTTGCAAAGATAGTTGGCGAGGCAATGGCGTGTTGATGGCTGCAGACCTCACGGTGAACTGCGATGCTCTTGAATATTCAAACGACGCTTTAAGCAGCTTGCAATGGGAGTCGTGATGATTTTATATTGAAATCTCGTATCTTATTATTGGTATTTTTCTTTCAGGATTTTCCAAATTGTTTTGATTAATTGTAATGGATTGTGAGATAATCGTACATCAAATTAGTAATTTGCATCGTAAATGTAACATAGATTGTAATGCGTAAATAAATATTGTACTTATAAACCACAACGAGTAATACGAGTCAAGCGACCATTAATTAATCATTGAATTAGCGATTAAAGAAAAACAATTTTAAAATTCGAAAAAAAAATTTTCCTTTACAAATTTCTATTTTCTACATAAAATTCATGTAAATTTCATTAATCATCCGGTAATTTTTAGCAACATGAATGAAAATACAGTAGTTTCGTGATAAACTTAGTGAACCTTTACGTTTCTTGTGTAAAACAAAGGTAATGTAGCTGTTTATACTTCACCATTACATGATGAAAATAAGGTATTGAGAATGCATAATAGACAGGAATATGAAGACACATAAATAGTTATCAGTGAGGCGTTGTCCTCTTAACACCAATTTCTAGATCCCTTCACGCAGGAATTATGTAACGTTCAGCAACACAACAATAAGATAATGTATTGAATGATGCATATCAATGAAGTAGTAC
This sequence comes from Laupala kohalensis, assembly GCA_002313205.1. Lineage (NCBI taxonomy): Eukaryota > Metazoa > Arthropoda > Insecta > Orthoptera > Trigonidiidae > Laupala > Laupala kohalensis. The sequence goes on along the minus strand of NNCF01128853.1, from coordinate 1,377,955 downwards.
ATCAAATTTATAAGTTCTTTCACTTTTCATCATCAGCATTTTATGTTTTAACGATGTTACATAAACGACAAATTATGTATATGACATAATAAAGAAGAGTATTTCCATTTTGGTTACTAACTACTCAGGATAAAATGAGTAATTTAGAATTTTACTACTGACAAATTTTGTTCTGTATGAAAAGAAAGGAAATGAAAGACACTTCACTGAAGACAGAAGAAACAGTTTCCTATTCTTGCGATTGATATTGGTTATTTCATTGTTTGGTATTTTCAGTTATCTTCCCTCGAATTTAATATATGGAAGTGGAAATTAATTTTAAGTTTCTTTTTGGAGTAGAATCCTATCGTTGAGCAATAACTCACATGAAAATGTACAAATAGCTCTCAATATCCTGTTCCGTCTCAATTTCCATGTAATTCATTTAAAAGATCGTCCAAGTTTAGATATATTTTCTTTGATTGATTCTTTCGAAATATTGCAGGAATTTTTACATAAATAGAGAAATTCAAACAACTTCCCCTAATTATTTAATTTATGTATTTATACTTAATTAACTACAAACAAGAATTATTGATGCAATAATGAACAGTAATAAAAACAAAATAAAGTTCCACTATCTTAAGTCATCCCTTATTTGCGATACGCAACTTCCAATGCTTTATATTTCTATTTTCGTGGGGGTGAATTATATCTACTTATTGATATCATATATACTATTGATATTAATAAATACAACAACAAGTAGTAAGATAAAAAACTATTTTGCAATTCTTTAAACTAAGAAAAGAATGATCTATTAGTCAATACTTTCCTTTATCGTAATGACACTGTGCAAATATTTTTAGAAATAAACAAAAAAGCTTCCTTAATTCGAAAATGCAACATAACAAGGCAAAACTAGAAAATAAGGTAGGCAATGTTTGCATACACACATTTAATCAAACATTAACTGACAGAAATTATTTCTTCTGCTAATCAGAGTAAAACACAACGTATCTTAAATACGACAAACCACGAGAATTTTAATACAGAATCGTCAAAAAATATATTCCGCTGTTAAGTCTTAATATTTTAGAACAAGTTATATTCAAGAAAATTGTATATTTTAATTTGTGTTCTTATCTGGATATATAAAAAAATTTGAGGAGAGATCACTCCGTGTTTGGTTTTGTTTTTCTTAAGAATCTCGAAACGAAATGAGTAAGTCGTTATCGTACAGGAACAGCAACTTCCACTAATGGGTCAATTTCAAAGGTCCGCACCGAAACGTAAACAACCGTTCACAAACGAGCACATTTACAACCATTCGGATAACACCAACACTTCAACGTCATGTAAAAACCAGATCCTAGCGAAACGTTGACACGAAGCGCTAAAACGTCGCGGAATTAAAGAGTTCCGTGCCACTGGGAGCGCTAGTGGCGATCGGCTGGTATCGCAGCGCAGTCTATCGACAGGCGAATCCACTCTTGGAGCGTTTTCCATCCGCAATAGATGGACTGCTATAAATAAGCGAGGAAGGGCGGTGGCTGAAGAATCAGACAACACGGCGGCGGCTTGTGATGCAGGACGTTGCAATGTTGCCAACTTTTACAACTTTCCTCCATACGAATATGTATGTTTTGCTCTATTTCCCAAAACATCGCGACTCAAATGTACGTGATTTTGTCAGTTTTTTAATACCTGATCCATATATATATATATAAACAAAAAAGAAATAGTTTTTAAATATTCGACTTTTGTAAATACATATCCCGGCTCGAGTTTTTCTCCGGTTTTCTTTCGGGTAGAGGCGGATGTTGTATATTCTCTGGTCCAGAGGTGGAAATCTCATCAATACTAGTTTTTATCATTAACCTCAAATTACGAGTTACTTTAATATTTTTGATTTATTAGTAATATTTTCGGAATAATTTAAAGATTCAATATTGCTAAATATTTTTCAGTAATTGTTCTTTTGTATTCTAATAAACATACATTTGTCGACATGCTATATGTATCAAGAATCAAACTACTATTCTCCTTAGTTTAGGGGAGCGCATGCCATAATTTCACTTTGGGGTTATAAATTCGCCACTACCTAAGGAACCTTGATCGGAATTGTCATTATACATTTTTTAAATTTTTTTCCTCCATAACTTAACAAACTTCCAACGCTGAAATTATCTGAACATGGGACCCATCCCAATCTTGCACTTGCTACACTATTTTTTTCTCACGTGAATTAAAAAGCAAATTAAATTCGAAACGTCGAACTTGAAAAAATCTGAGTGGCAGAGTTCCTTGTCAGTTGAAAATAACAATACAATCATTAAAATAATTTTGTGACTTCACATTGCCAATGTAATTCACATCATTCACCGGTATTGTTCCTTTGTCACACTGGGAGATAAAGAGTACTTTTGGCTTGTCTTGTAATTAGACAGAAGTAGACGTAAACTGTAAACAGACGATAGTAAGCACTCTTCAATTTACTTTCTGGAGGCCTTGACCTTTTCATTGGCACAAAAACAATGCAAACATTAAAGAAACCTTTTCTTTGGGATACATAATGTACGGAGTTTTAAATGTTAAACAAAGTACTAAAACGATTCTACTGGGAACTGAGACAATCTGGACACCTATGTTACGTTATGACATCGAATAAAATACATAAAAATTTATAAATTCTGAATAAAAATAAATAAATAAAGTGCTCTACTCTAAATATCCATATTACGTAATATTCCCTGTTATACCAATCACTTTACTATTGGCTTTACATAATTATTGACCACTGTTTTTGCTGAGATAGGTGACGTCACTAACACATTTAATTAAGAAATCGTTTATTATTTTTCTAGTACAAACACAAACTATTCACAAAAAACATTTTATTATTGTTCTAGTACGCATTTGAATGGGAGACGATTTTTGAAAGGAAAATTATGAGGAAGATGGTTTATAGTCAGTACATAGCAGTAATGAGAAAATATGAAGCCCCAGGGACTGATGATTCGGGAAACAAAGAATGTTAATGCAACCGTTACAAGTAATGAAGATTCCTTTATACAGCAGCGGAGATTCTGTGGCATTCCTTCGGTCATTATAATGAAAGTGGAGGCATTCGGAAACCCTGCGCTGTTGAACAAAGAAGAACAATGAGAAAAAGAAGGAGAAAGATAACTGGAAGCAGAAAGGCGTACGAAGAAAAAATATTCGAGGGTCTTGAACCTCTGAATAATACAGAGAGGGGAGGGGGATGTTATGTAAATTAACATTCCATATATTTGCCCAAAGTTTTAAAGCATATAGGGGATGATATAGTGGCTAAACTAGAAAACATTTAAAATATATTAGTAGACTTATTATTTTCACAGATTTTTTTCCACAACTTTCAGATAAAAATTCCCAAAATCTGGAGAATAAATTCAACGCCCTCTACCGAGCTCGTATTTCATCTGAGAAAAACAGAACGGGTGCAAGTTGTAGTACATTTTGCCTTAGGTTATTTTTACAAAGAAATATTTCCTTCCTATAGTACACAGTTTTTATGTTATAAATTAAAAACAAAATTAATACGAAAATTATTTGGATTTTTTCCCCTCTTTTTTTTCTTTTTATTTCTCGAACTTTTTCGAATGGAAGAAGTTGAAATTCGTACTGGGCGCACTCAAAACCAAGACTTTCTTGCTACTAACACCTATTGGCTAAACTAGTAAAACCATATTAAGAATTAAATTTCATTTTATACGGGTATTTTCGTTTATTTTACATATATATCATCGATATGACATCCTTTTATTTTATTCCACAGAACAATTTTACCAAACCCATTGAGTACATGTTAATGAAAATAGTACGAATAATAAGATTTACTAGAGTGTAATCATTTTAGTACAACACAAAAGAGATCTTTGAATTTTCCACGGGGGTATTCGTAAAAAGGGCTCCAATGACCTTGACGTTGAGCCCTAAAGCCCCACCAAAAAAAGGTATACGTAAAACATTATCGAGAAACAAACGAACAATATAAACGGTTTCAAGAAACAGTGAATAAGAAGCATAATAGTTTGGTACAGAAATATTAACTAGATTTTCTAAACAAAAAAATTATGAAACTATCACTGTCAAGAACCTCAATCAACATATTACCAGATCTTCCTTCATTTTCCTAGTTTAAATTTAGTTTTAGACATGCATTGATATTTATTGTTCGTCTGCTTCTTTCAAGTATTTTTTTAAAATGTGAAACATGGTATTTGATTTATAGTTATTTTAATAATTGAATACATTGAGCAATACAATAATCATTATTATTATTATTATTATTATTACAATAAATTTATTGTCAAAAAACAGTTATAAACTGTGTGCAACTACGTGGAGGACAATAAACTAATTAATTCTCCGAAAGCAAGCAAGGACCATCGCATCGATTCTGATCAAGGGTCCTAAGGCAGAGGCGGTTTCAGGACACTCCAAAGAAACAAATAGTTCGATATGTGTTATAATATAAATAGAATATCTCCAATTTTTTATTTTACAAAACACAAAAAAGTTCTTTTATATACGGAAAATATTGTTGATAAATCGTAAGAATTACAATAACTCTAAATTTGAGGACGTATAATAGGAATAATACTACAGTTTCTATATTATCGATGAGGATTTGAGGAAGCTTCTTTGCTCAAATAATCCGAAACCTGATGTGAATGAAGTCGCAGAGCGAGAACAGAAAACAATTAATCGCACGTCTCCAAATGATCGTGAGTCAGCCTCCTAAACGCAGACAATCGTTGCAGACGCCTCGCCGGCGATGTCTTCTCCCCTCCTCCTGAACCACCTCCATCGTTGAGGATGCGTAATCGGGCGGGTGGAGATGGAGGCGGCGGAGGGCGTGCCGCTTAGCGGTCGCTGAGAAGCGATAATTGTGTGCGCGGAGCTCATGCGGAGGCGGCCGCGGCGGCGCCACGCAGACGCCGCTGTCCACGTCGCTTCGTTACACGACACGAGCGGCGCGGCGCGGGTGACACTCGGAGAGAAAGGAGACGTCGTCGATTAACACTCGTAATTACACAGTCCTTCACTCGGCTTCGTAGTAATTATCGAAATAATGATGTTCCTATCACACGCGAAAGTATACAGAGCTCGATTAGTATAATTATTAACACACAGACGTTACAAAACAGTCGTGATTAAATGATGTTTAATTCATTTTGTTGTAACTTTAAAAAATAAAGGTTTTTTTAAAAAACATTCGTAATTATAGCTTTTAATTGATTTTGAAATTAAGATGTTCCTAAACAGAGGAAGAAATCGCGGAACCGCTTTCTGACTCAAACTACTTCCCATCCCAAAATACGAGTATAAAGTTAAAACCTAATTCCAGTTTGTAAAACAATAAATTAAGTTCAGTATCCAGACCTCTGAGTCATCACTGATTGTACAGGTTATAAGAATGTACAGATTGTACATTCTTATACAGGTTCTCTAGGCTTTGTCTAGGGGCGTGTTTATTGTAACAATAAATCGTGAATTTAGTGAGTTTTTTTTCAACTCTTATGATTTTTAAACACTATACTCAGAATAATCTATAGTTCGATAATAACTTGTACATGTAAATTTACAAACATATTTGCGTTAAATTACAAACATATTGACATTATATATGTATTATAACTCGTAGCTAACTTTTTATCTTATCTAGGAACATTTGCTGAAATTTTTGAATCCGCCTCTGCCTTAGGGCCCTTAATCGGAATTGATGGGATGGTCTCTTGCTTGCTTCCGGAGAGTAAATTAGTTTATTGTCCTCCACGTGGTCATACGCAGTCTGTACTGTTTTTTGACAATAAATTTATTATTATTAAAATTTATTATAGTTGACACAATTTCTGTTTATATAATTATGTACATATTTCTTCCGTGTACCCTACACGTGGAGAAGATGTGAGCTAACTTTCGGTTAACCGAAATTGTGGAGCCAGGAATAGAATCCGGGAGTCCCACATATTATAATTATATTGAAATTAATATGTTCCTAAAACAGCAGTACTTGCTCTTTTTATTGGATTCATTAAGAGATTAAAGTAAGGTGTTTCCTTACTTTATTCTGTACCAAAGATTAATGGTATCTTAATCGTTTTTAAATCATTTTCTTCTGCGACTATTTGGATTCATCTAATGTAAAAATTTAGAAACAATATTGGAATATTTTTTATTAAATCAATCAGCTTGATAATGAAATGAGAAAGAGAGACTTAAACTTAGGCAGTCATCTTATCACTTTGCATTCTGTGGTTGGTAATACCATACTCTAGTCAGCGTTGATTCTACAACGAAACTCAAAAGAATTGAAATAATTGAGACAGCGAAAATATTGTGAAACTCACAAGAACGTAATACCATGAGGAACAATTACGTTGGAATATACTCTTTATTACAGCGTCCTCGAGACATACCTTCTCCGTATTCAAATACCAGTCTAACATTTAACACTATGAGACAAAGAAAATGACTTTAAATCAAAGAAAACAATCTGGTTCAAGAAGTATGAAAACCCTCTCTCTGCTTTGAAACTAGTCGTTTTTGAATATTAATGTTGATTTAATAAAAATAAATTTATATGCACTCTTTTTCAAAGTATTTACGTAACACCTCCGTCACCTGAGTATTTTGTAAAATTTTATTTTCTAAACAACGCAATAATCGTATGCAAGACAATCAATATCACTATCATTAAGTCAACCTATCAATTACTATAAGCGTGTCAACTATTTATATTGATACCAGCTAAGTCTCCGACAGTTAAAGTTGTTTAAGTTGTCAGGGGACTGAGTCAGGTTAGCGGCACAGCCTCGCTGAATCCCGAGACAGCGCCAGCCCTGCCCGTTCGTCTTAACACCCAACCCGTTCCCCCTTGGTCCACCACAACTGAGTCCATCACCACTCCCTCCTTCTCTAATGCCCCACCTTAACTCATACCATCACCATCCCCCACCACGGCCACGAAACCATTTCTGTCAAAACAAAGACCCGAGTCCTCTGTCAATACAGCTTTGTGTCCCGATGATTGTAGACGGGATCCATCCAACAGTGATACTGGCTCCAATACAATACGACACATCGAACAAGAAGTTAGAAACCCGATATGGGAAATACATTGCACTAAGATGTTATTTATAAAAGAATATTTAACACATAATTATTTATTTACAAAGTTACATTATTTAATGAAACAACGCTTCAGCGTTTGTTTACTTGTGGTTGTCCGATGCTAATGCTATCTAGGGGCAGGACAGAAAAGCACGAGTAGCGCTACCTAAACTTATAGATCCGAGCTCGATAGCTAAATTTAATGAAATTGTCAGCTGCAATACTTGCGATGATGTATTTATTCATTGTTTTAGAGACATGAAATAATTTCTTTGGCACGAAATGCTAAGATTGTATATGAAGTAATTCTTGTATATCCAATTCTCTACATAATAAATTCGGTATTATCAATACCACTAACACCAGAGAGATTTGAGATTTAATAGCAATTTATAAAGTTTCAACTTGCAGGAAAATTATTCAGAATACTGAATGAAAAATTACAACATGTAGTTGACTGGCAACTCGAAAAACAAAGACTAATAAGAAAGACAAAGACATGATTAATGGGACATTATAATTATGACACCACGTTCTTGAATCGACATGGATTTGATTCACAGTTGAAACTATGATGTTTGTAAACGTAGTTTAATAATAAATTCAGTGACACATTCATCCCACCATTCCCATCAACCAATGTACTTTTTTGTTATGTTGAGAATCAAGCATCAATCGTTTTTATTATGCTGAGGACAAGGAAATGCAGCGGTAAAAACAAGCAAAACCACTTAGAAACATAGAATATCTGCGTTCAAAATGCGAAGAGACCAAGATAATATGACACACTACCCACGAATGGGAAAATCATTCATGTTATATATTTGAACATTTACCCATTAATTTTTAATAAATTCTACTCATATTTTCTGTAAATGACAATTTGAATAGAAGGAAAAGTCTCTAATCCCTTCGTGTACTTCCTTGATCTTATCCATGAATAATGAATTTTTAAGAACTGTCTGAAGCATATAAACAATTGCTAACAGATAATCCAAGTTTTATCAGTGTTGTATCAAATTCAGAATTTCATAATGGTCGATTAAAATATTAATACAACCTTACTTTTACCATTCCTTAATAATTCTTTACTTAGTTTTGTCTTCTTTAACATTTCCTATGAAGTAGAGTCATCGGATGAGAACATGTGCTATGAACATATTTCATGAATTATTATGCACTGATGTCACCAACTTACACGATAATGTTCATAGGAATGATTGTATAAAATAATTAAATAAATATCATCAACATATGAGGGATTTTGGGGCAACCCGTGGCGTAGTGCCTAACGCACTCGCCTTCTACCTCTGACGCGGGTTCAAATCCGGNCTATCATTCCACCACAACATTCACTCATCATTCACCCCCATGTCATTCATTAATCATCCGCCTCGGGGAGCTACGGCAGGATCCAGCACCCTGGAATTCCCCAGCCAAATCAAATAAGAGGCATCATATCATCTCCATCTACGTCGACCCCGTCTCACACGGGATTAATAAGGCGAAGATAAAGAATATCAACATATATGGAATTCCTACCCATTCATTTTGTATTGGGATCAGACGCTAGAGCTTTTCTTATTCTTGATCTGTAAATAATTTTTCTCAAAAATTAACCACAGTGTAAAAGTCCGTTGAATATTTTTGAAGAGTATTTCACGTCACACCTAACCAAGACCATGAATCCAAGGCTTTGTTTGTTGGGTCAAAAAGCACATTAGTTCTCTGGGAGATGTACAACGAGGAAACATTGCTATTCCCAGGAAGGAGTTTCTTGGAGACTTATCTTACTGCTTGTGTAGGAAATTCTTCAGTATTGCGACGAGACTCTCAGAACTTGGTTGCGCTTGCTAACAATCTTTGAGAAACTTTTCTTTTAAGAAACACCAAAACTTTAACGAAGATAGGATAAAAAATAGTAGTAAAACCAAATATATTCGTTTACTTAAAGATTTACAAAATTGTTGTATCTTAAGGAGCGGAATAACATTTATGCTGGAATTCTTCAAAATACAGTGTATATAAAACAATATTGGAGCATATCGCACTTCACAGAAATAAATTTACAGACGCATTCATGTCCAGATATAACAAATAAAGAAGAAAACTCCCTCAAGTTCCAAACTGCGCGATAAATCAGACGAAACATACAAACAACGCAGATATTTGGTATCGCATAATTTATTTTTGCTTTTGCACACTAACTTTGAAGTAACGAATTGTATACGCTTATTTAGAGATGTCTTGATGGTTTATAGAGTGGTTTATAGATGGCATGGCATTCGCATTAAAATGTCATCATTAACGTTGCTTCATTTTGCTTGGGCCTAATGGGTCTGACTTAAAAAGGAATCACGGGACAGCACTAGATTTTTTGATTTATTGGCACATTTTCATATAAATAAGCAGCAACAGAGTCTCTTTTTTTCCAAAATTTGCAAAACAAAGTACAATATTTTGTACTTGGAAACACTTTTGATATTTTTGTATGGGGAATGACGAAACTTTCTTTGCCTGATTATCGGCGATCATCGATGAGATAATTTTCGCCGTGAATCGCGAGTTTACTGGAGTTTACTGGAGTTTGTTATTTACAAGCATTAATAATTTATAGTAAAAAAACATGACCATGAGGATGACAGAGCTTATAGGCTTTCCCAAAACAGGGAAATGTCAATGCCATGTATTTAATCAAAGTCATGGAGAGAAACCGAAGAGTAATTTAGGTCTTTTACGCATATAACTTAGACCTATGCAACAACACCCGATGTTATAACATTGTATATGAGTCAAGGACCACCAATTACAGATAAGAACTACAAAAATTTTAATATCACAGTACGTATATGTGCGTAGTTTAAATTTGCCTAAATAAAAACCTTAAGCGCTTAACAATAAAAAATAAAATATTAAAATAAAATATCACACATTTTAATAGCGTGTGTTGCCCAATAATTGACAACGTTATTTGCTTTACTATTTCCTGCAAACACATCTGACTCCGCAGTCGGTTCGTCAAGGGCCCGCGATCTAGGCGAAGAGGAAGTATGAACCCTAGACATCCGATGTACGGACAGGATATGCTAAGACCAACATGGAAGTCAAGACGTTTCCGATGGAGTATCACGAAGGAACCTATGGCCGGCTACCAACTTCCATACTCTACCTGGAAGACATTAAATAGACTCAGAACTCGGGTACCAAGGTGTAAGGTGTACTTGAAAAAGTGGGGGTACGTGAATAGTGACGTTTGTGAGTTTCGGGTGGTCCAGGACGCGCACCACCTACTGGTACGTAGTTCTGTAGATGTTCTGTAGATAATATACGGCGTGAAAATAAAATGTTATTAATTTATTTCATTGTACTTGTATCAATTCAAAAAATAGAAGGGAAATGAGAGAAATATCCCTTTCGTTCTCAAACACTTGCAAGTAAATGATATCGTGGGATATTAGAAGCGTGAAATACATCGTAGATAAGGAATCCTTAGCTCGTTCTATTGGAGAATTTTGTCACAATATTTCTTCTTTCGCTCGACGTCGTCTTTGTCGTTCCTCCGGTGACGAATTCGTCCTGGGTTTCAGAGAAAACTATTCGAGACAAAAGGAACCAGAACATGGTCTCGTTAAGTAAATGAAGACAGCTTTGTCTTGGAAGGAACCGCCGCCGCAGCCGCGTCGAGCTCTTTCGCCAGAAGCCCTTTCAACGGCGCTGGGTGCAACACTAGCGCTCATTCTACCCGTGAAGGCAACTAATCCCACTGACACGTTACCATTTGCACGCTCAAGGCCCGCTCTGTATTGTTTGTTTCAGTTAGGATTTACACAAGAAAATTGTTGCACTTTATGTTCTGAATAAATGAATGAAACCACTACAATGTCTAAGTTTAAAATACCTTTTTCGTTACAACTAGGAAAATAAATTATAATTATCAGTACACAATAAAAGAGAAAATTCTAGTTATTTTCAATTCTTATTCCAAACTCTGATGTCTATCGAAAAGAAACTTAAGCAAATTTTATTCTCAAATCTATAGAAAAGATTCCTTCAGTTATTAATGCATGGTGCAATTTCGAAAATCTCAAAGTAAAAAAGAGCGTGGGTTGCTTCTGTGGAGACCTCAGAGGGATGCATCTGTGGAGTTGAGAACAAATAATTTTATTCTATTTTTGGTTGAAAAATACGAAGTAAATAACTGCCAATCCAAAGTTTCCCGCTAGTCAAGCTAGCGGAGCAAGCACACTAGTCCCTGACCCACTGGAGGGAGATACATGCTGCCTTGAGGCATCCCGACTTGAGCATCCAATAAAATAGATAAAGTGTTTGTTTTTTTGAGAATGTGCAGTAGGTGCAAAAACTCAGGAGAATATAATAAAGAAATGACGGAACACCGGATTATGTAGCATATATATGAGTCGAGAAATTCTTATAATTTCTAAGACTACAGTGAATACAGTAAAACTGTTGCATGGATTAGTGAATCAGGATAGCATACATTGCATCAACAATAACTACAGACTCGAGTCAGAAGTTCATGTTCTAAAAGAAAACCGACATAACTGCGAAACATGCGGTTACGTTCTCATCATTTAGAAATATTTTAATATGTGATAACTTTCTGTCAGGTGAAAATGGCGACGAGTCGTGTTTCGAACCCGGGATTCGTGCTTGTTAACCACTGCACCACCCGTTCGGCTTCCACAACGGTACACATCATTTCTATCCAGACATACGGTTATGGGTGGTGTAGTGGTTAACACCCCTGCGATTAAAGAAGAATCCCGGGTTCGATTCCCAACTCGTCGCCATTTTCACCTGACTGAGAGTTATCATACTACATCTCCTTCACGTGTAGGGTAGACGGCACAAATATATGCAATATTTTAATAGTTATTACAATCACGGGTGACTTTTAATGATAAACTTTAGAAATAAGATACGGGATACAATTCACAAAGACATAGAAAAGAAATTTCTTTCCAATATCAATGCAATCACGTGTAAGTGATAGTAAGAAAGTATCTTTCATATAAAAGCCAATCACAGTTATGTAACGAATATTTATAAGATTCCAATTACATTTGTTCACTTGTAATGAACTTGGTTAACTCTTGGTGACAAATTCATTAACTTAATTTCATCATGGAGTTTTTGTACTACTTTAAGAGTTCGCGGTAATAAAATAGAACCATGACATATTTTTATCAATTTTATTCCTTTGAAACTGTTGAAACACATAGCAGTATTCCGATAACATTGCTGTTTACGAAACATTAACACCATTTTTACGTGCTCCAAACAGATAAATCACCTTGATATGTTTAGTTCGTCAACAAATCCGTCGGACGAGCTCCACCTCTGCGCAAACTATGACTTCACATCTGGTGTACGTGTTTCTTTGGCCAAATAGGAGTTTTGTGGGACCACCTGTTCTTCTGGAGTAGAAAAATACAAGCTACAACCGTGTGATAAATAGAATGAAATTAACATTCTGTGCGATATCGATATTTTTTTCCTTCTCCCACCAATACTGGCCCAGGTTTTTCCTTCAGGTATAGGCGGATTTTTATACAGGATCTCTATGCTTTGACGTTTTTTTTTTTTTAAACACTTCTGTTATTGAAACATAATTACTCATTCTTAGAAGCATTTTTTTACTTGAGTATAAGCAGAAGAACAAGACAAATTTAATAGTGTTAATTAGTTTTTTTTCTACGATTTTTTGTGGCATCCACAGCAGTTCAAAGTGAGGGGTCTATAATAAAATTTCCGATAACAGTCAATTGAAATAATAAATCTTGAATTTTGAGCTGTTTTCATGGTTGCAATTTATAAATAATATTTTACGAATAATCTATAGTTTGCTAATAATACATACTTGTGAAATATTTTTTGTGTGTTTTATTAAATACAAATTTGTTGACTTTCAGTTAATAAACAAAAGTGAAAAAATTAACATCACGAATGTTGAAAAATATGGAAACTAACATGAATTTCAAATACTATATACCCTTATACTATACGTATACTATAGTTTACACTTGTATACATGTATGAACGACTTGTCTGAGATACATGCCGATTTGTATGAGCTAGGGCAATATACTTACTCTTTGACAAGTCGCGCGACAGTACCTCATATAAATCCTGATAAATTTTGTACGATCTTCATTCAGGATATACATGTAAGCGCAGGTCCAGAATCCATGGCAAGTACGCGCTCCGCCATGTTTGCTTACATTCAAGATATGCTTTTGTACGTTATATCATTGTCATACGTATTTCTCATAATCTATTGATTCCCGTAATTTTAATAGTGTATATTATATTAAATGATTATGTTTCGATTAGTTTATTTCTTTAGTAGATTAGTATATGAGTATTTAAGNCCTAAAGCCCCAAAAAAAAAAAAAAAAAAAAGTATATTAGATTGCGTTCTTCTCTCGCGATACACCAAGAATTCTCTGATCCAAATCGCATAATCTAAACGCTGACGTATACATGTATGAGGTAAAAGTGTCTGAGCTCATACAAATCGCAAACCTTCGAAAACTTGCGTATACATATATCTCATACAAGTCACTCATACATGTAAACAAGTGTAAACGTACCTTATTGTATGAACTAATAAGAAATCGCATGTGCCGTGGGAAACGTCACTAATCCCCGACGCATCTTATGATGCGTTCTACCTAGTCATAGCTCCTTAGTTTCTCTGCGTGTATATTTCCTCACCTCATCTACAATTTCCCTCACTCGCCATCAAGGCTTCACCAACACACGGTTGTCATCATCCATCGGACGCTAACAAGGACGAGTTTACATCTCTTCACGCTATGAACTCACCTCGCCCATTCTGTAGCGGTGGTCCGCGGTGAGAGTGGAATAAAGTGAGAACAGGCGCTGTCGTGGGTGGGAACGGAGGAATTGTTCCTTAGATCGACGAAGGAAGTTGAATTTTAACACGGAGTTGGGACTGGGGATAGTTTAAGGAAGTATGAGTGTGCCAGGCGCTAGTTAAGATTTCAGTAATTATATTAAAAATAGTCATTAAGACAGTTGAATTATGGGGTATCAAAAATTGCGAACCATTAATTATTCCGTTTAAATTCAAACAATGTATCTGAAGAATTTTCTCAAGATTGACTGGGCAAATTATGTAGTGTTCTTTTGTGATTTTTCGATCGATTCCTTCACAATCTACACGGGAAATTATTGAAAAACCATCTCTCCCACATGCGTTCGAGCCGAAACAACTTCAAAATGGTTTTATTCAAACAATAATCTAGCAGGGTCCAAATTTTAATACACGAGCTGGAGATTATAGTTTATTCCTTCACTTTTAGAAAATTCTGGACATTCAATAATAGTCCCCATGTTGCCTTACTACCTTAAATCTCTGAGACCAGAAACACGTATCCATCTCCGAAAACTAAAGCAAGTTATGATACTTCGAAATACGTATGTCATATTTACAACGGTATTCCTAATCACTCCTATCAAGCTTACATTTTTAGAACGAGTAATCATGTAATTTGTATCGATGATAAGAAAAAAAACTGTAAAAACCATTCTGAATGGATAACAATAAAATTAAAAGTAACAATGAACTTTAATCCGTAAAATTTCAAAGAGAGAGAGAGAGAGAAAATGTTACACTCTTCTGTAACTTTTCCCCCAGATAATGATCAGCATAAAATTATTACTTGGAAAAATAGATTAATTTATGACCTCGGATATACTCCTTCATAACTGAATAAAAACGGCATAACTCACTTAAAAATCCTTACATACAATTTCACAGCTTTGTATGGACTAACATACAATTGATAACATTTGTAACGCACTTCTAATTCTTAATGAGTTGTTCATGGTTCCTTGGAATACCATTCCAAATTAAGCGAGCTAACACAACTGAATTATGTCATGTCTATTGGTCTCATCTTAAATTATCAAATCAGACCAAACCCTCAAGATCCGCTCTGACACTTCAGTGATATATCTCCCAGCATGGAATTGCCTCACACAATGACCACGTGACCTTAGTTCAACTATGCTTCCCCTTCACACTGTACGCCTTTGAGGAGAGAGAAAGTAACACTAAAAATATTTCTCAAATTTGTTCCTTATTTTAAGAGATAACTTTTGTTAACATTCCTTTTTCTCTCGCCAATGGTCAAAATGATGTATGATTGCTAAAGTACATATATACATGAATAAATAAATACTTTGACCTTAGAAAGAACGAATACTATATATTTTGTGATACGAGTTCACTAATACTAAATATTTTGTGATATGAATTAATATATATGTATTGATTTTGATAGTACATTGGACGTTAATTGTATCGTCATTGCAGTTTACTTCTGTGCGCGCGAATTGTTCGCTCTGATTTAGCTGGTTAGAACATTAAGCCATAAACAGTTCAAGGGAATGGACTATAAACATCTTATTATATATGTGTCCTCTTTTGTTTACCTCATAAATTGTTCCCCAGGTTGCGCTCTTAAAAATAATTAATTATGAAAAAAACACATGTGAACATACTTATGTCTCATTTTTTGTGTGTATAATTATTTCTTGTATTATTTTACCACTGATACATTATTTTTGTGTACCATCTTTAATTGATTACAGTATAATCACGACATTTAGTTTTGGCAAACTCTTAAAACAATGAAGAAAACGAATTAGTCTAAAGGTTGTGATGTTACTGATTTAACCAAAGAGGAGTAGTTGCTGTTTGATTGTATAAAAACTATTATAAACTATTTTGGAAATTCTAATATATTTAGTGCCATTCCATAAATAAAATTTTTACTTGTTAAAATTACCTTACATCGCATTGTTTATGTGTTTAGAAGTAAAGCATTTTAATCATAGAAAAATAACAGCGCGACGTAACCCACAACAGAAGAGACGTCCACTCCAAGGTCAGCAACGCCACGAGTCAGCTCTGAGGACGACACATCAAATATTTAACCGGAATGGTCTCGGCGTGAGTCGGAAAGATAGAGGCGGTCCTATTTTTAATAAAGTTTAATCGTACGCAGCGTGTGCGAGTTAGGCTCCGGAGTTTATGAAGCCCGCAGGCTGCGTTCGTTACTCCAAGGACCACAGGAGATCCGTAGCATCGGATGGTAGCCACACATGCGTGTAGATACACGGAAGGGTGTCATCTTCTTTGTTTTTGTTCTCGATAAATTTATCTTAATTATAATTGCAATGGAAAATGAAGTATCTTTAAACTAATCAACGAGGCAGAAATACTGTCCCAATATCAGTAGGGGACATCAATTTCGTTATAGTTCTGTTATAAAACGTCATAGTTAGTTACAGAAATGAAGTGTCATTCATGTAATTTAATATAAATTGTTTCGTAATATTTTTATACTATTATGATTATTTACAAGTTGTCCTACCAATACAGATGACAATTTGTAAACTGTGTGACAATGATTTTTGTTTGCTAAATTAGTTTCTTTTTCTAAAATTGGAGACGAGATAAACTTTAGCGCTAAAATAATCTGTGCCACTGTGATCTTAGATTGCTTGATTATTTGCATTATTCAACAAGGGAGAAGCGAAGGGGAATCTTTCGAATTTTTTAATATTGTATTGTCATCCAAAATTCTCAATAGTCTGAACAATTTTATTACAGTACAATGACCAGAAAAGATACAAAATTTAATTTAAAATTTTTTTTTGGTACAATGAATCTCAGACCAAGTAAAATATAATTTAAAAAAATACTGATTTGCTTCCGAAACTATTTTTGGCCATTCTTATTAAACTTCAGACCCCATTGTTCAAAGGATTTGTAAAATATGGATCTCTTTAAAATACACTGCAAATAAGATATTAAAAATCTACACTTCATAATGCGAGGTTTTCATTTGAATGAAGACATAAAATTGCCGTTTTTACATTTCTCGTGTGCTCGTATTTTGATATTTTCAAGTTAAGCTATAGCTTATAACACTATTTTGTAGAAAACTTAAAAAGTAAAATGTCTCAACAAACGCAGTAAGTAGGCCAAGACCAAGTTGCTACCAAGTGACACATTGGCAGCACAATCTTAACGTGGAAGTTGTCGAATTCGATTCATGATCTCCGAACTCTATGTCCCAATACTACTTCATTTTGTAATTATCGTCAAAGTTGATCACTTTACTTCAATAATAGTCCGTTTATGGTACATGTATTTATGTCAACTTAGAGCAGGAGAATTCAAACTCCTTCACACGTTTTTCTCTCACGGCTAATCTTCCAACTAATTATTATTTAACTTTGAGGGAAAAAAATAGTTAGTATATAATGTACATTCTATAAGTCAAAAAAATTATATCAATCGACAGATGTAATATTACACATTTTTCACGCGTAATTTGGGTACAAAATAAGTCATGTGTATCGAGATAGTTGAGATAACACAAGGCGACATAATTTTGGGGTTTGAAAGATCTTAAGTGTTCTTTATATTTCATACTTATATAATTATATAATTTTTTAATGCTTCAACAAAAAGAATATTATTGAAAATTGAACTACCTACCACACGTTGCTACAATAACAATGTCACATAATATTAAACGCTGTGTTTGAATTCAAATAAAATGGAAGGTTTTATGCAGTATGCAGTATTTTTATTATTTGTTTTGGGAAGAAATTATGTTCGTTTATTAGCATATATTTATATGTTCGTTTATAGCATTTATATTATATTTATTTCTTTACTCCATATCGTCTCCAAGAATGTGTGTGAAGATTCGTTTTGTTTTGTATGTGGCAGACATTTTGTCCAAAGATAACGAATTTGGTAATTAACAAGGTGGGAGATTACACCACGATAAAAAAACTATGTAAAGATGTTATCAGAAGTTGTGGAATTTGAATATAATAGCAGATTACTGTCTGTGTTTAGAAAGGGAATCTTTAAATATTTTACGGAAGAAAGCCATGAGACATTCATTTGAAAGACATCAAATGTCATCCTATATTTTTGCTTATGACTAATTCACTCCCATTAAATATTCACGTTTTAAATATTCTTAAATTTTTGTTTTAATAAATAATTCTTATTCTTCATTGACTTTTTATCAATTTCATAAAATGTTATTAATGTTTGTAGGACTATTACCTTGCAAATAGTGTCACAAAAAGTAGAAATTAAGTTAAATGATAAATTTTGTTTTTGTGCTTGTAAAACAACCTGATGTAAAACAGTAAAGAAAATGTCATTTTTAAATTCAGCACCGCAATATTAACCTAAATCACCTAATTTGATAAAAAAGAACCGAGCACAAAGTTAAATTTTGTAGGTTTGTGTAATTAAATGGGAAGTCGTAATGAAATGGGAAGTCGTAATTCCGAATTCAGCATTTCACCTGCATTCCATTCGTCCTTCTGTGTCACTTTATAAATTATCTCTACCTGTGAAAAGCATTAAACTTTAGAACTAACAAGTTTGATTTACCCCAATTCCCTAAACCTCGACTCATTCGTCCCAACCTACCCTCACAGCGAAATTGGTTTGAATCCGCTATTAGTTTTGAACTATCCCGACAGGTGACTGGAGGTCACCAGTCGTTACCTGCCCTCCCAACAATTCTCCTTCCCATACCCTCTCACTCCCTCCCTCGGAACTTCTTCCTTCATTCAATCATGTGCTGAGTTGTATGGTCCTCAGGGTCGGATCTCGAAAGCACTTGGAACGCGAGTCCTGGCATCGACCACCGATGCGGGTGTAGCAAGAACGTAATCCCTAGGTGCAGCAGGGGAACTCGCTTTACAACCTACTCCTCATCTCCAGCGACTCATGTCACAAACTTAAAATTTAATCAAATTAAGCAAACATGAGCAAGTTTTGAAGATTTCATTACGTGACCACTTCGCAGGTTCACCGTAACTACTGCCAAGTGGTATAAATGAAGAAATGCTTCACAATATTCCAAACCCCGGGGTTTAGTACTTGAGAACGACATCTCCGTGCTTTGCAGGCGATGTGGACGTTGGGGACCGACGAGGTAACGTGATGAAGGAAGAGTTCCAGTGCCGAAAGGGGTGTTTAAAGTTTATTGTCGAAGGAAAATAAGAAACGAGTTAAATCAGAGAGAGAATAAGAGAAAATCCCGTTGTAAATGTATAAAAGCGAAGAAACGAAAGATTTATTGTTATGATAAAAATGATACAAAGAAAAATACAAACTTTTGTCAAGAAATATGTCACCTTGAATGGTAGAGTGTATTTTTTTAAACAAATCGATGAAAGTTTGCCAAGCAATTAGGATGAATATACACAATGGAAATTTTGAAAATAAACCGGCACTATTGGCTTCTATAAATTAAAATGTTTCATTGTTACCTTTAAATAAGGAATTATACTACTATTAGTAAACGGTTTCTTTTATACGACGACTCAATTGTATTTCAAAGACTACTAAAACGTTTGGGCTCGTTTTTATTACCCATATGAAATTATATATTTTAAATTTTAATTTCTGTTTTTCCTTCTTTTCCAAATTTGTGTTAATTTCTCCATGCTTCAGACTCTAACCAAACAAAAGCAATTTTGGTAAAATTAAATTCTTAATTTTGGGTATTTTTTTGTTTTGTTCTGAACTGTTCATCTTTTGATGCCTGTTTTATTCTACTTTTTTCTCACATATGACACTATTTACAAATTTTAAATGCATATTTTTGTTGTTGTGTTCGCACCACCAATGTGATGTCACAGTGGACGGATCATGGCCGACTATATAGAAAGGTGTGGACGCAACACAGAGCCCACCCTACGAAAGTCGGGGATGAGACTACACCAACTGGGAAGCGTTTAGTTGCCTGTCCACCGACTACATAGCTCTAGTTACAGTGTCCAAGTGGCGTTTGAATCAGAACGAGAGACCCCCGTCCGAGGCTCAGGTGGTAGCGCTGTAGCTCATCACCAAGTCATCCCGGGTTCGATTCCCGGTGGGATCAGAAAAATTTTTTTTTATAACTTTTCACATGAATGTCACAGTTCATACAGCTGAGACTACTGAAAAGCGAACCCTCCTTCTTCTATCCACCAATAACTCCAACTCCTACTAAAAGCTCAACTGAATTATGTCAATTTAAACACATGCCAAGCACTCCATTCTTTTATAGAACAATTTACAAAGGTAGGAAAGGGAGTCGAAGATTGTTCAATTTCTCTAGGTTCTTGAATAGGTCTTTGGGGATTATGCCAGTTTCTGAGATAATGATAGGAATTATATCAATTTTTGTATGTCCTCCACATCCTTTCTACTTCTTCCTTCGGTATGTTATATTTGTTTACTTTCTCAGCCGTCTTCATTATCTGAGCCGAGATGATAACTGTTGGGTCTACTACATCATCGGGAAAGCAATTTTAAAATAATCACTGTGTGTGGCTGTGTTCCACATCTCTTCCTAAACCACAGGACTGACTTAAACATTACTCTTCATTCATCGAGCAAAAATACTATGAGTGTTAGACGTCGGAATCGTAGGGGGAGACGTGACAACTCTAGAGTATTAGAAAAGGAAACAAAATAATATAGGAATAAATCTGCGAGACCCCGTTGGTAGCTCATGGTTCAGATACACTCTTGTCACGAAAGAAACCTGCGAGTTCAATTCCGGCGAGGCCAGGTAATATTAGTTGGCATTAAACTTCTATGGCTCATTTCATATGATTGTGATTAGTGAAATACACAAAAATTATTGTATTTCGTAATAAATTCGTAGGTTTTAATATATTTCAATTTTGGGAATGGGCGGGAGCAAATAAATGAAATAATATTCCTGTTTTTTCAAGTCATTGTAGAATTTATATTCAGCGTATTAATTAAAAATCTATTACGTATCAACTTTCACGTAATTTTTTAAGGTAATCTTTAATCAAAACGTATCTATTTATTGGAGAAATTTTATGGTGGGAACTAATTTTCCTAAAATCTAAATCGTACATAAATAAATTTATTGAATTAAACCATTGCAATGCGTTCCAAATAAGTTTTTTTTTGTATAAACGTACAGATTTGAAGAAAAAAAAACGCGTTGCCAATACATACTCCGACAGGAGATAGTTTTCTCACATCATAAAAAATATCGTAAACTCCTTTCGCGAGAAAATATTTAGATAATCCGATACAAAAAAAAAATCCCGTTACGTCGCTCGTAAGAATAACGACGACGACGAAACATCGCGTCGGGACGCACACCAAAAGCATCGGCGGCGTCGGCGGCGTCGGCGTCGCCCCAACAATGGGGGAGTGAACGTCGGGTCTCGTGCCAACGATATTTACTGCTTCACCGACGCTCGCTTTGTCCAGAGTAGCGTTTGCTCCATACGCGTCGCCTGCGACCGATTCCAGTGCCCGCTCGTCTTGATCGTGTCCGCACACGGCCACGCCGCACAGTGGGTCAATATCACTTTAACTCAGAGCTGTCCAAAAATCTACTTTACACTATCCATTTTACACACAATTTGCCTCCAATTGCTGTACCAATTAGTTAATTATTTGCGTCCGATTTATTTATTATCTTTTTGGCGAGATTCAGACCATGAGGTCTGCCCCTCCACCTAATCGTGACTGGGCTGAGGGTATAGGGAAGGAGAGATGTTGGAGTTGTCGGGGAACTTGCGGTGCCGGACCGACATTTCTCAAAGCGAAGACGCTACCACTAACCACCGTTGTTGGATGGTTTATGGACGTGAAGTGGATGATGTCACGCTCGACGTGATTGACTTGTACTGAAAATGGATGTTCCGAAATCAGCGTGTAACACGGTATTGGATGAGTTGTCTCTCGACACCACGGAGAGCGCAACAAATAATTAACCTCAAATCAACTTCCAATTCAATGAACAATAAAACATCTTTCGCTGATAAACGAATTGTTGATTTAATATCGTACCTTTCGTTGCCTAACCATAGCGTCGAGGAGTCCGGACTAAAACGCATTTATTTTGCACCACCATCTCCTAATCCTAGATTCAATGCCGCTTCTGTTAACGTTTTTCTTTCTATGTTTAAGGGGATCTAAAATATGAGTCATGTACCATAAAGTTTTTTAACGCTATTTGAAATGCATCTCTTCATATGCAAGTGATTGCAGCTAAATTTAATGGATCTCAATACCAAATGATACCAGTTTCTAGTGCATGAAAAATTCGTCAGTGGCCCAAAGAGTTACGACATTTTATTTAGTAAGATTATTTACCGTTCTTTATAAATGAGAGTTCGGGTCTTGGATGATACACATTATTCAAAACAATTCTTGTCGTTCGAAATCCTTATTTCTTGATTGTAAAGAAATCCGTTTCTCTGAGAAACTCAATTTTAAATTAGATTAATTTTTTGTTTCAATGTCCGCTGTTTCAGTAATTCTGCCCCACTGTGCGCCGCCGCCCCCAATGGCCAAGTTACGCGCGGACAATGCGTGCACACAAGAAATCAGCTCCTCTGTCGCCACTCACTCAGGTCGACGATGCGTGACGTTGGCGTTTGGGGGTGAGTGGGGATGATGTGGGTTGCGAAGAAATTGACCTGTATAGAAGAAGGGAGGGTGTATCGGATGATTAAGTGCGGAGGCGGGATTTCAGATATTTTTTTCAGGGGGGGGGGGGTATATGTTGCCTTACTTCTGAAATCTTTTCATAGGTTGAAACAAACAAACAAAAAACAAATAAATTCCGAAGAAAAACTTGTTTAGAAGAGTAAAAGTAACCGACAGAAATTATTTATACAAATATTAAGAACTTGAGAGTATTGAAGTGAATGTTTGAAAGAGGAATTAAAATGCAAGTGTGGCCAGAATCATGCTCCAACTAATTTTTTTCTTCGGGATAAACCCAGTCCTCATTTTAAAGTAAGTTGAGAAGACCTAGGAATTAGGGGTTGCGGCATGAGTAAAAATATTTCATGTCTCTGCTAGATGTGGACTCCGACCGTCAGTAGACATGTGATCTACCCAAGATCATTGCACAAATCTGGTTGTTGTTTTTTTTTTTGAAGCAAAGGGGGTGTCGGGGACTGCTGGAGCAGGTCAGGTGGAAGAGATGTGCGGGCTTCGGGAGTCGAGGTAGGTGGTGCTATGGTGGCACACGCTGCCGAGGAATGAAGTCCGGGATTCGAGTCTCGGTCCGTCACCATTTTTACCTGGCCATAGATGATGGAATATCTTCGTACAAAAAAGAAAATGCAGTTTAACATTTTTATCTGTATTTGCAGGTGTATCAATTAGATGCATTATTTTCGGCTATATTACTACTTCTCGATTATTTTCAAAGGTAGTACTGAATGTTTCCATGTATTGAATGTTATATTGTGTTATGTATGCAGGTCAAGAATTGAACCAAATTATTTTGCGAAATGTAACAAAATTGTTAATAATTAATTGCATGTCTTTATTCCAGTTACTTAATAATCGAAGATACTGCGAGATTGGTGTTAATGTCCAAAATATATTTTTATTATTATTAAAAGATCTCAAGTAAGTACGTTATCCAAAAAAGATAGACACTAGATGCATAACATACCTTGTTTATTATTTTTAACAATTTGCTGTATTTCATTGCAAGCTTTCCAATTTTGTAATACTACAGGCTACAAAGAAAATACACCGCAAAAACCATTATAAATATGAGAAATATGAAGTTACTACAAAGTTAAATTATTAATGAACTAATTTCGAACATAACTAATTTTTTTATGGTAAAAGATTAATAAACGGAGAAACTAATTAAGTATAATAATCATATAAGAAGAAATAAAGTAATAATATAATATTTTATCATTACTGAAAACATGTAAACCATGCAATTATATTTGATATAATTGTCGAATTATAGCAAATATTGGCACAAAAAACCATTCTTAGTTTCTTCTCTTAAAACTTTTTGTGTCTTACATGTAGTTAAGAAATGTCTGTATTCATTTTCTTCTTCTTACTGTTGAGTCTTCCTTAAATATTTCACGTCTCTCTCGACAAAAGCAAAAGAAAAGAATTAGTTGTTTCATTAACAAAGGAGAGTGTCAAGTTAAGTCAAAACAAGAGTTAGCGAACATTGTAAGTATTAGCAGCTAACATATGAATTTCAACAATGGGATGGCATGTTAATTACAATGATTTACAGATGATTCAATTGCAGTGATTAAATTTTTCATTCTCCTTTTTTTGTTAATATTTTAAGTAAGTGTTGAGGAAAATATCAAAGAAAAATACATCAAAAGCCTTTTCACTCTAATTAACTTTCCTTAAAAACATGTTTAAGGGAACCAGGAAGCCTTAAAATGTTCATTTGAATTTATTTCTCAAACTCCACGGTAAACATAGCTGAATTCCAAATAAGTCTCCTACATTTTTTTTTAAATTGCTGACTACATTTTAGAATGTATGTGAGAATCCTATTATGAATATGCATATACACTAAATCTAAAAAAATATTCACACTGAACTATATTTTCGAAAAACAGACAAAACAGTTTAACGTGAAAGAATTCTGTTACAAATTGAGATAAACAATATCCTACGTTTTAGTCTATTTTTATGGATTTAAAAATACGACGTAGCTAGGAAAATAGATTGAGCACGAGAGATATGACTTAATATTCAATAGTACGTATTATATACAAAACTTCATAAACATATCAAATGAAAAGTCGTGATATATCGTATGGTACAGCACTATATCTTACTTTCCAGAAAGAAGTCATGTTAAAAAGTTTCACTATACACCCAGAACAAATAACCAATAACAGATTGCTGCGAAAAAATATGATTTGTGTCCCTTCTCCTTTTTTTAACATATTATTCTATTTTTTCATAGTAATTCTTCAGGCTAATTTATTTAAAAAATTATTATGAAATTTTCATTTAAATTTCGTATAATTTATTCAGTGATTATAGTACAAAGGTTACGTACTTCAAAAACTCCAAGTGTCAGACTTTTCATCATCTTTTACTCAGTTAATTTCGCGAGATATATAAATGCTTAATGAAGTGAAATTAGACGATGCAAGAAAGGAATTTAATAAACTTACCCATTAAAACGGGAACCACNATCTTTTACTCAGTTAATTTCGCGAGATATATAAATGCTTAATGAAG
Organism: Laupala kohalensis; assembly: GCA_002313205.1. Taxonomy (NCBI): domain Eukaryota; kingdom Metazoa; phylum Arthropoda; class Insecta; order Orthoptera; family Trigonidiidae; genus Laupala; species Laupala kohalensis. The sequence continues at coordinate 1,352,694 of NNCF01128853.1, read as the reverse complement.
TGAAATTAGACGATGCAAGAAAGGAATTTAATAAACTTACCGTCATTAAAACGGGAACCACAAAAAAAACCTATTCTTAGTGATGAAAAGCGAAAACAGGCTGAACGAAATAAATTCAGTAAAATAAACTTGTCGACGTTTTTAACATTTCCACCGAGAGAACAACTGTGCCGCCAATCGAGTTTTCAAGCGGCGAAACAAAATGCACTTTCGCACCTGAGAAGCCAAGCCCAGCTTATCTCATTTTCTTACTTCAGGTTCGCCTTATGAAGTAGCAGATTCATAACTGGGGGAAGGAAAGTGAGACGGTGGAGCAAACATGACCAAACTTCCTTCGCAAAGACGTGTTTCTGCAACTGAATTAGAACTGAATGTAAGGTAGTATGAGCGAGCCAGGCGCTAGTGAAGCACATAACCGTTCACGAAATATTCAGTAATGTTGTCTTTTCTGTTTGTTTTAAAAATTTGTATTTGTAATCGCTAATAGTAATTCATGAATCATGGTGTATTAGCTACGAATCATTACTTGCACTGTTTAAATTGAAACAACGAGCAGAAATCTCTTAAATTGCGGTGAATCACACCGCCAGATAAGAGATTAATTATATTATGTTGAGTGAAAATGGTAGACGAGACCAAGAATTGAACTCGGAACCTTCAACATCAGTGTTCCGTGCCAGAACAATGTATTTGAAGAATGGACGCTTTCTGGTTTTACCACAACTTTCTGGTTTTACGACAGTTTTCGTTGAATATTTTATTTGTCCGGAGAGAAATAGGAAATTTCGCACTTTTATTTTCTGTCCAAAATTTGTGACAAGTGTTTTTATATCGAGTTCATTAGACATTATATGGGAACTTGTTTAAAACCGTCAGAGGTTTTATTTATAAGAGCTCACACGACTTCAAGATGGTTTTATTCAAATATTAACCCCGCAAAAGTCAGAGTTTTATCACACGAGATGATATATAATACTTATTTATATTACTTTAAATATTTAGACAATCAAAAATAGTTGAGACGTCATTCATACCACCTCCAACACTACATCGCTTCCGCAATAATTAAAAACTAATTATATAGTTTAATTCACCCCCGTTTTGTTTCAATATTTTATACCCAAATAAATATTGATACAATTTAATTTACTACAATACACGCTGTAAAATTTGTGTGATGAAGAAAAGTATTTGAAGCTCATTTTGAAAATGTTCACTGGTGAACTAGGTACTAATTGATAATCTAACTGCTTCAAATAACAGGCAATCAAATGTATATAAAAAAACGTAGAATTCTGTTAGTATCTCTTTCCAGAACCAGAAAACTCGAGTAAAACTATTATATATTACTAATGAACTGTCGCATTTACATTCAAAATGATTACCATTTTGGAACTGAAAAATTACAATCATAAAAGTAGATCTTTATTTGTATTCAACAGGGATGCGGGTCTAGTCTCTTTAGTTCTCGTAGACATAATTGAAGGTATTTCATAATTACACAAGACATCAATTTATTCGAACCAATTGGGGATTAAGTTTATTCGCACAAGAAGAAATCCCGATGGTCGGATATAAAGAAACTGAATTATAGAGATAATTTACAATTAAAAATATGTCCTTCAATTGTCATCGCAAAATTATATGTATATTCAGTAATTTTCATAAATGTATCCTTCATTTCTATTACAGTTTTACACATTAAAGGTCAATTATATTTTTAGATATTCGGATAGTTTCGAGGAGATGATATTTTTGTGTAAATATTAGGTAGATACAATTAGACAAAATAATAATGTTTGCTCAAGAAACAATTAATGAGTCACTAGTTAATTCCTTATATTCCTGCACATAGGCTCACTCCATTGAAATTGAGAAAAAAGTATCGTTCAATATGTAAACATAACAAAAATTAAAGTGAGTAAAACATCAATTTTACGAAATAGTCCATGGATGGAAAATAAATCAACTCATTCTAAGTAAATAGAAAATAGTTCAATGGAGTATAAATAAAACTATACTTACATTTTTGCCACATTGAAAAATAAAATATGTACAATAAACATATTTTTTAAATGTAACATATTTCAATCAGAATGTTTGAATTCAAATAAAAAGTTTTTATTCGAACAGAATTAAAAAAGAAAAAATGTTATTTTAGGATTTCTCTACTCAATTGTTATGTTGTTTACCATCCATTGCTGATGTATAAATGAACATTTATTCCCCTTTTTTCCTGCGAATGGTATTTTGAACCATTTTTAAACAAAACATAAACCATATTCGCTGAGTGTTATAATTTTTTAAATTATCTTCGTTAATATGAGACAAAAAATCACTCGAACTTAAGATATACGGAGATGAAACCTTAAACCCGTCCCATAAAGCAATAAAAGAGCCTTTCCTGAACCTTCATCCCACGCCATAATTGTCATCCGTGCCCTTGTGCTTCTAAAGGTCACTGAGAGCTGTGTCACTAAGGGATATTGCCTCCGAACAATGTCTGGAATCCTACGAGGCATTTCCAAGAGACGCTTCATCGATAGGATCATGGGGTCAAGTTGACATAGGAGATTATGTATTCGTGTCGGATAATCCTACAAGTTGTGAGGGCGTTCCATTCCCTTGATTTGAGAACACACACAATTTCTCAGCTCAGAAAATGCGCATTAAAAATAGTTAAATGAACTTGATTTTTTGAAGAAGTGCATAATTTTGTATGACAGAATTGATCAAACTTATTAAATAATATTTTTCTTTCTGGTCAAGGTACCCATTCACGATGTAAATTATTTGTAAAATTAGTCAGACATGAAATTTGTCAAGTGTGTTAAATTCATCAAATAGCCATTTGGAAGTCATCATCTCGAGAAAGCAAAGTAACCAGTTTCGAGTACGTCTGCTGCCCAAGCCTGAAAACAGATGTCCTAGAAGATCGTGTTAAAACGTTCGAACAGGGCAAGACTATGTGAATATCAAGAAAACATCAATCAAAACATTTTCACGTCAAGTTAAGCAAAGCATTAACTTCGCTCACACACGATCCAAATTTATTTGTGAAAGATATCTATTATGTTTATTCACATAAAAAATAAAATTCTGGATAATTACCCATTATTACGTTTATCATAAAGTGTAGCACGGTTATTTACCTTAAAAGTAAAATGCTATATAATTGTTGTAAGTGTTGTTCTCACGATAGTATTAAATTTTATAACAACATTCACGACAACGAAATGTTTTTTATTATTATTATAATCATCAAAATATTACGAGTAGATAGAATATAATTAGTCACTATCTAAAATAGACCGTCACTATCATAATTATGAATACATTCCAGATGAATTTAAACAATTGTTGGGAAAGAATCCATAGTTTCATTTCTCTTTTCTATGTTATGTATTACAAATATTATTTCAGGCATTTAAGTAAGCGAATACATTACTAACACTGTTGTATAGAATCGAAATATTTGTTTACATTTAACTGAAAATAATAATTCATATAAGAAACATCAATACTAAATAAGTACTTTTAAATCATATTTTATATAAATGAAGTTTCCAATCACCTTTTTAAAATATGCTCTTTACTATCACGTGAATTAGATTTATCAACTTCAGATATTTTAGGTATCCTGTACATTATAATTAATAATAACTTTGTTTAAAAAATATTAGTGCAGGTGAAATATGTTTAAAGCTTTCGGAACTCTGTGTAGAGCTCGGTGGCAAACGGCGAGGTCTTCCTTCGTCGACTGCAGTGAGAAACCGAGCAGGATGAGTAATGCGTTCATATATATTTATTGAGTGGACTCATCCATATTTTGTCCATCCATACCCGAAATATATTAACGAGAGCCCCAGAAGCCGCGTTTTAAGCTCGTTGCCGACATCGTGCTCTCCCTCCACCAAAACACACCGACACCGGTTTTCGCGATCGCAAATTATCACTATTTGACACTTGATTAACGAGACAGTGGTCGTACGCATTTCGAATAAACAGTTAAAAGCGTTCACACTGAAAGGCATTGACATTAACATTCGGGACTATTAGATATTAATCATGCTATTAAATGTTTAAAGTAATTTTAAGAACTCACTCTCCGGAATCAGGCACTGCGTGTCAAAGAGGCAACTCACCTGAAAAAAAATATTAGAATAATATTGTAATAAATAAATACGTTTGCTTTAAATCTAAAAAAAAATATTTAGATTTTTTATTTGAATGTGGATTGTTCGTTTGTTATATTTTATTAGTAATCAACCAATTCATGTGAGCAATAAGTTTCCGATGTAAAAAACATCCTATACGTATGATGACTAAGAAAGATATGTGTTTCATAATATACATCAATATGATTAAAGCAACTAATATATAAGACTAATATAGTATACGTCATTTAACTGGTCTCAGTAATATTAAATTCCCTCTAACCACCACATTACTAGTCGCTCCGCGCTAATTTTAAACTATATCTCGCGTAGTACGTATGCATTTACACAAAAGAACTTGGAATGGATCCAACAACTAACAGAGGATGCAGCTAATTGTGCATATGTGTTTCTCGTATTCCTTTGTACGGGTACAATGTATCTTCATGACGCGAAACCAGATTTAGTTGCCAGCAATTTTTTTTATCGCAGTGAGCATGAGCATCACAAGAAACACGAACAACAACCACCGATCAAACGTCACTGCTTTCTGACAAGGGCGTTCGACTGTCGTCAGCAGAGACTGGTAGATGTCGTGATGACGTACCTGGAAGCGTTTTACGCACGATGCATCTTTTGGAAATGCACAATAGAAAAAGGGCATTGTTCACTTCGGAAGTGCAGTTTAATGTAAGGTACACACAGGAGGAAATCTTTGTAACTGGTGTTCCATAAAAAAGTCCACCCAAGTGGATGAACTTTTGTGGACCAGGATAAATGATTTTATTTTGACATTTAAGGGAACTTTTAGGTCACGTGAGTGTATATTCTTTTTCGAACTTACCTCCCCTAACCTTACTACAACTCGAGTACATCAATATTTATCCTCTCAAAAAATAATAAATCATTTATTATTAATACTAAGATAGCTAGATTCAGGGTTAGAATTCTTAGTTGCGCACTATTTTTCTTAGGGTAAATTAAATCTCTCGAGAAGAACAGGACAGGGTTAAATTTTGTATCTAGATGAAAACGAAGGCGTTTTTTAAGCATCACCTCCTTCTTTTGTCTTCTTACTGTAGATTGTCAATAATCTTCTACATCGCATTTTCTCATGTGTAAGACTTATGACTTGTTTTCATTCCATTTATACATGGTTTCTAACCAATATAAAATATTATCAATGATTGTTTCCTCACATTGCAGTGAACAAGCGTATAGTAAGCCTCATCAACAACTTTTTTAAAATTTACAAAGACGTACTATCTCCTACTAGAAAAAGGTTCCTTTTCTAAAATTTCGGGATGCTTAATGTCTTGAAATACCACTGTATACATTTCTTTTTCTTCTTCTAATGAATAATGATTGAATAGTCATTTTCAATTCAATAAACTGGAAAAGAAATGAGATGATTGAATTAATCTTTTTTGTCTATTTTTATATTGAATTAGATGAGTAAAACAGCACCCTTTTGTACCCTTTTGAATATTTTATTAGTTTTTTCCTTCATTTTTGTGAATAAAATTTTTACCTAAAAATTGTAACCTTCATTATATACCACAAACAAAAGGTTTTATAGGTTTTTCAATAAAAACATTTAATTCGCTTTTGATCACCTTCACTATAATTAATAAAAAGTACTTTTGTTAGCGCCATTGTTAAATTAAAATCACAAAGTTATTCAGATTAAGTCCTTGGTTAATTTAGTAAGTTACATGTTGCAATGTTAAATACCTTTCCAAAATATGAACATGTCCTCCAGTCTAATTAGAGACTATGATGTCTTAGTGAATGAATGTACGTTGACTCAGAAGGTTGAGTTGAACCTTCGTTATGAGTCCAATACGTGACAACATGGTGTTTGTATGTCCGTATTTTAAGAGATAATTTGAAATGCGATCTGTATAAACTATAGCCCTGATGAAGACGTCAAATCAGACATCGACACGTTGGCAATAAAGCATAATTTAAAATCCATCAATAGACCTCATTTTATTTATGAAGATGTAAGTGAAACAACATATATTGTTGATTGCCTATAAAATAAGACTAATAATTTAATTTAATAATATCAATATATTCGATGTGTGGTAAAGAATATAAAATTACTCTTGTTCCATCGTGTGGCACCACCCTTCTCATTCTGTCTCAAATAAAATGCGAAATCTCTACCGCAATGTAGTCGCTCAAGGGTAATTCTAGAAGCTCCAGCGTTAACAACATTACTTATTTCCCTACGCGCACTCTGAAAATAATGTCACGAGGATATTTACATTCGCGTAACAGGAACATACAGAGAGTCCTCTGTGGTGGACATGTAGGTCAGTGAAAAGGAATAATTCTATTTCCTTTTGTGTCTATGCATACAGGGTTCTGGAAATATGTTACGTAACGAGTTCAAAGGACACTGAAAATCCGACGCTCATAACAAACCACTGTCTTTGAAATCTTTGTGGTTTCCATTTCGTGTTCGTACTTTCGTGAATCATTATGATGGACCACAGTATTAGAATACGAACATGAAAGGATTTGCAAGGGAATTAATTTTGCGTCACGTATGGAGAGCTCATAAAATGACTTTTTAAATGCGCAGGTAAAATGTAATTTCTCTACACAAATGATAAAATAATTCAATTGAAAGATGAATTTTTTTTTTTTGCTTCATAACTAGAATAGTAATACTTTTATATTAAACGATATGTCGATAATAATATTTCTTGTAAGCTCGCTTGAAATTCAGTTGTAATTAACGTCGCAACCTTTAATCACTCATGAAAAAATTTTCGTTCTGAATTCTGTTTTAATGGATTTTAATGGATTAATTCCATTCATTTTCAGTCAGAGGACATCACATGATTCAAAGGAAAATCAGTGATTAAAACATAATTGTTAGAAAACTAATTTATGGAGACGAACAAACTCATCTACGTTGTTTAAGCCTGGCAATTTAGGTAAAAGGGGACAAAAATATATTTTATTTCTATGCTAGAACGGTTACACAAGGGAGTAACGTGTAAGACATGACGTTAGGATGAGAAAATACTCAGTTAATCTTATCTTATACAGCAAACCAATAATGAAACAGTCAAAATTCACGCATGATGATTCAAAATGGTATATCCTCAATAGCCTATGAAAACATAAATTCGTAAATTACAAAAAAAAAAGTCTCTAAATCCCATCTTTAAACTGGTTCTATTCACCTCTGTCGACATATTATTGTCTATCTACGTGAGCCATTCGGAAAGTAAACAACGATTATTTCTTTATATTTTATTAGCAGAGATATCGAAACTCCATTTTGTTTTAAACTTAAATGTTTCTTGAGCTACTATTCATCGCAATCGCCATTCACATTCACTTATAATAGCGTTCTACTAGTTTTTGTATACTCGGTTCGCGTCACGTGTTTGAAGCAGTTAGAAACAGTTCGTCCCCTTTCTAAAAACGTTTTCCACCTACACATTCCTTCAATTTTGAAAAAAATCTCCCAATTCAACAGATAGAGCAAAAATATTGAGTGGGGGGAGAGAGAACGTGCGTTGTCGTGAAGAAGCAAGACGCCGGTGGACAGTAGAACAGAATAAAATATTTATTCTGTCTGGCTCAGACCATGTGGCATGTTCTTCCGTCAAATCATGTACAAACGGTACACATGCAAAAAAGGTGAATTTACAACAATAATTGAAATTAAAATAAGAAATAAAACTACAAAAATAATTTGAACTACAATAATAATCAAAATTACATTAGAGAATCAAATTTATTTAAACAATTAAGGATACAAGGAAATTAATAATACAAGGTTAACACATAAAAATTACTTAACATTATTTATCTTAAATAATCTATATTGTGTCTTACATTCCAAATATGATTTAAAATATATGATACGATCTAATGAAAAATGTGTAGTAATATTGACCTATTTCATGTATAAATTAATATCACATTTTACCATATACATTATTAAATATATTGTTAATCTACCATTTCCTTGATATTTACAATACTTCTCAAATATGCAAAAATGTATTTCCTTAAGAGAAATGGATTACCAAAACTATGATGATATTACATTTTTAATCTAGAAGAGCACAACTGTTCTCAATAGTTATAATCCTTTACTGGCATTTCAAAAGATAAGAATTTATTCTCGCATCCCCTAATATCATCTGGAAGTTTTCTCCATTCCCTAATCACAGTTAATGATTTGCTTTGTATCGTGACATTTATTATACCGTTTTATTTGCTTTTTTAGCGTGACACAGACGGTGAAACGTCTCACCGTTGTCTGCTGCATTGATGGTCGTACTCCTTTGGAATGTCATCATTTTGTAGGACACACTTCTGATCCTAAACCACTGTGGCCAACACCTTTTTGGAGCCCTGTTTTTGTTACCCCTTTCCCGGATTCGAAGAGAATGAGAATGATGCCACTCCATTGATGTGAAATCGAGGTCTCATCACCAATAAATTTCAATTCGACCAACTGAAATATTTCACACATCAGTATAGAATTTTCAGTAATTGTCACATTTGGAATAATTGTCAATTTTGTCACACATTTAAACGTAAATACAAATGTAGATAGTGGATCATGATTTTGAATCAGTCCAAAGCAAAGGAGTGTCCCAGTCGTTTGTGAGGATGTTGGTGGGAGGATAGTACCGCACGACATACAGGAACGTTCTTTTCATTTCGAATAACGTACAGTATTATATATCTAGAGAATATATTTGGTGGGTCTTTGATGGTACAATTGTGATGTAAGAAAGTCAAACCTGTGCTACAGAATTAAATATCACCTTCCCGTTTAATGTTCTTAACTCTTTTCTATGTTGAAGATCAGAAGTCTGTTGTCACCTCTGTTACTCAAAAAAAGTGGTCGCTAAAGACAGTATTTTCGCGATACGGGTTCCCTGGATACACGAGGTCAAAATGCGATAGAGGGATGTAATTTGTGTAAGCAGATCACTATAAAGTGTTATTCTTTTCACATTTCAAAAGTAAAGTAACAATGATTACTGAAATGTCATAAAATCTCATTGATTGAAAAAAAATATCTTGAGTCAATAAAACAATACACATTTTTTCTCTTTTGCACAGTTAAAAACCCTTTTTTCTCTAACCAAGTATTCTTGAAGCTACTTGTATTTAACACTATTGGTCGTTGAATGAGTGGGTGGTCAAACATCGTTAGTTCTAGTAAACGCAGAGTTAGTAATTTGAAAGCAGTGACGGCATCTGGAGTACTAGTCACACTCTCAAGAAAATTAGAACTTTTGTAGTCAGGCCTGAGCTGATTTCCTGGATTTTGATCTTCACAGTTTTGATAGGACAACATGACAGGAAATGTGTAGAAGTGTTCTAGAATTAATGGAAAATGTATTTTGCTTCAGTGTTTACTCATTTTTTTAATATTACGTGACAATATGTGAAACGGTTCTGATTGGACCTATTCAAACTCCGTTGGAGCGAGTTAAGGAGGTGCATTAGAAAAATTGACTCGAAGAAGGATGAAGAAATTGACAGATTCATATATACTCTCCGAGAAGAATAGAATGATACAAATAATACCACAATTATTCGAGGCAAAGTTTGATATAATACACTGATAAAACACTATGGATGTGAGAACCGTAGGTGTATGTGAGATTTAAATCCAAAAGAAGGAAAGAATTTCTCGAAATCTTTGGATACGATATCTTAACCTTATATTTCGGATAAGTTTGAGATTTCACAGCTAAACTTTACGATGACTCATCTTAAAGTTGGGATGTCACGTCCAAAGGTTTGGAGAGATCCAATCCTTCCTCTGGATTTGGATCTGAGGCACAAACCTATTCTCTTTGTGTAGATATTATACTCTCCGGAAGCTAGCTAAAGACCAAGTCATCAATTGGGCCAAAATATTTAAGAAAAATACAACCAGAAAGAGCTAGGGAATAACAGGACCTCTTCAGATACATGTGGAACATTAAGTCAAGAATCTGTAAATAATACTGCAGTTTAATAGTTTTAATAGTTCCACAATAGTTTGAAAATTCATATCCTTTTCTTTTTCAATCATCTATCAATGTGCAAAGTGTGCTGGAGTGATACTTAAATTAGGTGACCAATTAGACACACTGCGGATGGAGCTATGAATATTAGATGTGATAAATTCATAATTCTGTGGGTTATTTTTGCGGAATAATGGTAAATCGCGGTGAATGTTAACTTAATTCTCTTGTCTACGCTGATATCGAAAAACAATCGCAAAACATCGATTTTAAAATCACTCACCGAATCATATTTGTTTAAGGAATTTAATCTGAGGGTGTGCCGTGTCATAAGTTGGCGAAATTGGTGAATGATTTACTTGGTAATTGTGGACCTTTAGCAACATTATCAAAGAATGATAAAGAGTACGCCAGTTNTCACTTTCCATATAATGACCTCCGTTCGGCGTACTCTGCGCACTCGCCAATAATATTCCTCAATACTCAGGTACGTAATTTTTTCGGTTTGCTCACTCTGTATTTGTTTTCTTTTATTCATTTTTCATTGTTCTTTCCTTTCTTTAGTTCAACAACAACCAAAATTACACTTCTTTCGATACTGTTTGACTCAATTATTGTATACTTTCATATTATGTTTCTATTTTATTTTTATTATTATTATTGTCATTTTATGTACATTTATATTTTTCAGTGTATGTTACTGACAATGGCTGCTATGCAGCCGAAAAAGCTTTATACCAATAAAACAATGAGCAACATAGAAACGCCTTTCAAATTATCATTCCGTGAATGATTTAATAAATTTAATTGTGAAAATTAGAAGAATTAACGAGGAATTTTTGGTTTCTAATGGTTTAAAGCCCGGTTCCAGTCTAAAAAGTCAAAATTTGGTCCAATTTTTTTTAAATCGCAAAGTACGTCGATATAGATAACAGATCTTTCTATCCTACTGTTCGCCGCCACAGTTATTCTCCTAAGGGATGCTATGCTAATTCTCGGAAGGGAGGCGATGGCGCCACTTTACGTCTCCCGTGATGACATCGACGGTGGCGCCGCGGGTGGCGCAGTTACGAAACGGTCTCCTCGTAAATCCCGCGAAGATCTCTCCGACGCGTAACAGGAAATGCGTTTCAACGTTATACGCGTCGGAATGAAGACGCGCTCGGAGACGGAGCGAGCTCTTGCTTTCGTCTCCTTTCGCGATCTCCTTACGAAAATAAGGTGGAGTAGGTGGGAGAGGATGGGGGGTAGTGGAGTGAACAGACAGCGTCGAGCAAACGAGAGAACACTCACTTCAGGGAGAAGAACAATTGACTCGCGTACTGTTTGATCTCTTTACGGATCGAGGCTGTGTTGTAGTACACAGGAATATTCAATGTTTAAAACGTTTATTAACAATTACCCAATAGAATCATTGATATATACATTAATACGAAAATATCCCACAATATTAAAATTCCTTTTCTAAGTAACCAGATGAAGTAATTTACACTAATGAATTTTCGTATTTTAGAACATTAAAAAATATATCGGCGATTTCTCACTTTTTCATCTTTCACCTTTTTCTTTCCGAGACAAGAACATTTTAAAATTACATCAAGAAAGGAAGCAACTTGACTCATTAATTTGAAAAGGATGTTACTTGACTATTTCAGTCCTAACAAATGGTAGCTCTGTCACGTTTGACTATGCTGGTATAAACAATATCCGTAGAGAATTGTATGTGAGTTACGCGATACTTCATTGTGCATCATCATAGCGCTATTTCTTTTTTTTTT